>WNWK01001421.1:0-283389 GCA_009830355.1 Cherax destructor
GGTCTCTTCAATTTTCTTGCTCACCTTGACTGATTTTTTTTCGCTGTCAGTGGAGTGAGTGGGGGTTCTGCCTTTCCCGTTTTTGTATTGATTGGGAAGGTGAATGAGGTTATCAGCTCTAGCTAAGCAGACAGTGCCAAAAAAGTAGCAAGTTGTGCCATGCCTTGATGGTTGGTGGAGCATTTAGGATAATGGAACCATCGTTTACTTTTTTAAAGAGGTCTGTAAGTTTCCTAGTTGCGTGTGGACGGGATGCTTTGGGAATGTGTAAGTACCTGTTTCTTTAATTGCTTCCAAGTTTTTATAAGAACATAAGAACATAAGAAAGGAGGAACACTGCAGCAGGCCTGTTGGCCCATTCTAGGCAGGTCCTTCACATTCCATCCCACTAACAGAATATTTGTTCAACCTAATTTTCAATGCTACCCAAGAAATAAGCTTTGATAATTTTATTTACTCATGTGCAATTCCCACTCAAATCCAACCCCTTTCACTCA
Source organism: Cherax destructor (assembly GCA_009830355.1). NCBI lineage: Eukaryota > Metazoa > Arthropoda > Malacostraca > Decapoda > Parastacidae > Cherax > Cherax destructor. Next base: position 498 of record WNWK01001421.1, read on the forward strand.
TGAATTTATCCAACCTAAATTTAAAACTACCCAAGGTCCTTGCTTCAATAACCCTACTAGGCAGACTGTTCCACTCATCAACTACCCTATTTCCAAACCAATACTTTCCTATATCCTTTCTAAATCTAAACTTATCTAACTTGAATCCATTATTGCGGGTTCTCTCTTGGAGAGATACCCTCAAGACCTTATTTATATCCCCTTTGTTAATACCCATTTTCCACTTGTATACCTCGATCATGTCTCCTCATTCTACGTCTTACAAGTGAATGTAATTTAAGGGTCTTCAATCTTTCTTCGTAAGGAAGATTTCTAATGCTATGTATTAATTTAGTCATTCTACGCTGAATGTTTTCTAACGAATTTATGTCCATTCTGTAATATGGAGACCAGAACTGAGCTGCGTAATCTAGGTGAGGCCTTACTAATGATGTATAAAGCTGTAATATAACCTCTGGACTTCTGTTGCTAACACTTCTTGATATAAATCCCAGTAATCTATTTGCCTTATTACGTACGCTTAGGCATTGCTGTCTTGGTTTAAGGTTGCTGCTTACCATCACCCCCAAGTCCTTCTCGCAATCTGTATGGCTAAGTTCTACGTTATTTAACTTATAAGTGCTTGGGTTATGGACACTCCCGAGCTTTAGAACTTTGCATTTATCTACATTGAACTGCATCTGCCATTTTTCTGACCAGGAATTGAGTTTGTCTAAATCCTCCTGAAGTTCCGTGACATCTACGTCTGAATCGATTATCCTACCTATCTTCGTGTCATCAGCGAATTTGCTCATATCACTAGTAATTCCCTCGTCAAGGTCATTTATATATATTATAAACAACAACGGGCCCAAAACCGATCCTTGTGGAACGCCACTTGTTACAGATCCCCACTCAGATTTAACCCCATTAATGCACACCCTCTGCTTCCTATTGGTGAGCCATGACTCGATCCATGAAAACACTTTTCCTCCAATGCCGTGAGCAGCCACTTTCTTTAACAGTCTCTGATGTGGTACTCTATCAAAAGCCTTACTAAAATCCAAATAAACAATATCGAATTCTTTATCATGATCAACTGCCTCAAAAGCCTTACTGAAAAAAGTTAATAAATTAGTTAGGCAGGAACGGCCCCTGGTGAATCCATGTTGAGTATCATTAATCAAATTATGCCTATCGAGATGGCTTCTTATGTTATCAGCTATAATCGACTCTAATAATTTGCCTACAATTGAAGTTAGACTTATTGGGCGGTAATTTGATGGTAACGACTTGTCCCCTGCTTTAAAAATAGGAATTACATTAGCCATCTTCCACGTTACATTAGCCATCTTCCACGTTTACATTAGCCATCTTCCACGTTTACATTAGCCATCTTCCAGCCATCTGATGAGATGAGATCTGTTGGAGTGGGTTCAGGTGCCTGAAGTGGCTCTGGGTTATCACTTTCCACAGGAGGACATCCTGAACCAGGGCAGCATAGAAGGGAATGGAAGAAGAATATGATGGCCAAACGGAATGTGGTTAAAGAGGAAGAGATGAGTAAAAATAAACTAGTGGGCAAAACCACTAAGTTCATAAATCTCTTGTGTTTTTGTCACATAGTGATGAGTCTATAAAATATATATTGATGCTATTCTTTGCGTGTCACTAAGACTGTTGTGTCGTAGTGAAGTTTTACTGCCTCTACATTTGTTGGTGGTTTTGGCCTTCTTGGATGCTCATTGATAAAAATATCTGACCTCGGAACTGCATACGGCGGCGAGTGGGTGTTAATGGTGGGTGTGTTAGGGAGAGGGATATCACTGTGTGTGTGTGTGTGTGTGTGTGTGTGTGTGTGTGTGTGTGTGTGTGTGTGTGTGGAGAGAGAGAGCTTCGCTACTGAACCTAGTCAGTGTGATATCTGTGACAATACTCTGGTGGTCTTCCCACCTGTACACTGCGTGGACGCCAGCATTGAAAGAAGCATTGTTAAGTCGTGGCTGGGTTATAAGAACTGCTAGTTGAGGGAATCACGTCTTTGAGGTGCTCCCCGTGAGGTAATCACGTCTTTGAGGTGCTCCCCGTGAGGGAATCACGTTTTTGAGGTGCTCCCCGTGAGGGAATTACGTCTTTGAAGTGCTCTCCGTGAGGGAATCACGTCTTTGAAGTGCTCTCCGTGAGGGAATCACGTCTTTGAAGTGCTCTCCGTGAGGGAATCACGTCTTTGAAGTGCTCTCCGTGAGGGAATCACGTCTTTGAAGTGCTCTCCGTGAGGGAATCACGTCTTTGAAGTGCTCTCCGTGAGGGAATCACGTCTTTGAAGTGCTCTCCGTGAGGGAATCACGTCTTTGAAGTGCTCTCCGTAGGGAATCACGTCTTTGAAGTGCTCTCCGTGAGGGAATCACGTCTTGAAGTGCTCTCCGTGAGAGAATCACGTCTTTGAAGTGCTCTCCGTGAGGAATCACGTCTTTGAAGTGCTCTCCGTGAGGGAATCACGTCTTTGAAGTGCTCTCCGTGAGGGAATCACGTCTTTGAAGTGCTCTCCGTGAGGGAATCACGTCTTTGAAGTGCTCCTCGTGAGGGAATCACGTTTTTGAGGTGCTCTCCGTGAGAATCGCATTTTTGAGGTGCTCTCTGTGAGAAAATCCCGTCTTTATTTTACTATGTGTGTGTGTGTGTGTGTGTGCTCTCGTACATGCATTTTGCGAGAGTATCGTCAGCTTGTGATCCATTCTGGCATAAAGCTGTGGTTTTATTAGCTCATCTGGCCCCAGGCCAAAACCAGCTTATTTGATAGTGGTCTTGGGTCCGTAGCCCCATCATCAACGTGCCGCTTGTTCTTCTCAACCACTGGCGGGAATTTTACAGAGATGGGCATCAACGTTACTTTTTTCAGAGTTGTAGTTTTTCTTGGGGGAAGCCAGGGCTGGATTCATCCCCCTCAAGGGAGGTAGATGCCTTGATGACGGTGAAGGGGCTCTTGATCTAAGACGCTGGCCTTACCCTTCCCTCTAGATCGAACTTGATTGCCTCCCATTTCTCCCAGATGCGTTATGATTCCTGTGGGTTTAGTGCTTATCTATGATGATTATAAAAAAATATTCAGACACGGACCAGTCTATTAACTTTATTATTATTATTATCATTAATTTTTTCGTGATGCGCTAAACCTGTTGAGGTTATACAGCGCTTGGAAAATGGTTTGATCTAGAGAAGGGAAGGAATACTCAAGTTCCTTGAATCAAGAGCCCTTCGACATTAAGGCAGCACCCCCCTTCCTAGACATCTAAGTAGGGAGTCATTCACGACACTAAACTGTGTAGGTCAGGCCCGTATTGGAGTATGGAGCACCAGTATGGAACCCACACCTGGTCATGCATGTCAAGAAACTGGAGAAAGTGCAGAGGTTTGCAACGAAACCAGTCCCGGAGCTGAGGGGTATGTCTTACGAGGAGAGGTTAATGGAATTCGACCTGAAGACACTAGAGGAAAGGGCTACGGGTGATATAAGAACCTGCAAAATAAGGAGAGATATCGATAGGGTAGACAGGGACAGATTAAGAGACGGGGAAACTAGAACAAGAGGACACAGCCGAAAGTTGAAAACGCAGACGAGTGACAGAGCTGTTAGGAAGTATTGCTTCAGCCTTAGATTAGTCAGGAAATGGAATGACCTGAAGAATAAAGTGATAAGAGACACGATAAGGCTGGCGAAGTCAGGAGAGGATGAACCTAGTAGAAAACAGCGAAGAGGCTGAGGCAACCAGGTGCCGAGAATCGACCCCTGCAACCACATTTAGACGAGTACGTATAGGAAAGTACATATATGAAAGTACGTATAGGAAAGTACACACGCTGAATCAGGCTCTCGACAGTGGTCCACCCTGGCCCATTATCAAGACCCCTAACAACTTTTTCTAATTTTCAAGAGACTGGGAGCCACCCTAAAATTTAAATTCATGGAGAAGGAAGTGTTGGTGCAGTGTGGCACCTGTCAGCTGGTGCCATAAAGTCACTGTCTACGGTAGTAAAGACGGGATACAGGTGGAAAGCAAGTTTTTACTGTGGTAATATTTAGCGCTCTCTTGTTTTATTATGTCATTGACTTGATGACTTATCTTTGTTACCTGTGAACTTTATTACCCGTGAACTTTATTACCTGTGAACTTTATTACCTGTGAACTTTATTACCCGTGATCTTTATTACCTGTGACCTTTATTAGAACTTTATTACCCGTGAACTTTATTACCCGTTACCTTTATTACCTGTGAACTTTATTACTTTATTACCCGTGGATTTTATTGCCGAAACTGTTTAATATCTCAGTCACCATTTTGTCCTAGGCACATGTCGATTAGACACTAGGCCTGTTGTATATGCGTGCGTGTGTGCAGTGTTATACTATCCTGTATTCCACTGAAGAAGGCTGATCTGAAGGCGAAACGTTTCGGTAATCAAGAAACCAAGGTGCCACAGGCGTCTTACTACAACGTGTTTTACTCTAGACTTAAAATTTATATAGCGTAGCATTGTAGAGCAGATATTTTTATGATGTGTAAATATATGATGTGTTTTACGTGCAGTACACTGCTTTCTCTCTCTGTCTCTGTGTCTCTCTCTCTGTCTGTATCTCGCCCTCTCTCTCTCTCTCCCCATGCGCTTCATGTCACGTACATTGCTATGTTGGAAGCTTGTGACACTTGGCGAAGCATACCTTAAGGTGCTGCCACTTAATGGTATATTTAGTGTACCACTTAATGACATATCTAGCGAGAGAAGTGATGGGTAGTCTTTGTTTTGTGAGAGATTTCGGCAATAGGTACCAGGTGAGGTAAAGGAACTAGTTACAAGAGAGAGAGAGAGAGAGAGAGAGAGAGAGAGAGAGAGAGAGAGAGAGAGAGAGAGGAGAGAGAGAGAGAGAGAGAAAAGAATCGAGTGTTGAACCTGCCAGCAAACTTTTCGCAACATTTATATCTATGGCTTAGTTATTGTCCCCGTGGGGTCGTTTGTTATATCAAACTGAGATACCCGGCACGTCTCTCTCTCTCTCTCTCTCTCTCTCTCTCCCGTATATCAAATATTTCCCATTCTGATTGATGTTATCTTCGTATTTTTAACGGTTCAGTATTCATTGTTGACTTACTAGTAAATAGTACGTGGGTGTTACTAAATGCTTGTGCCTCGTATCCTACAACTTAAATAATCAAGATAGTCTGAATGACCACCAGAAGTCGTACATACCTTCAGTTACCATTAGTCACAACCTCCGACAAGACTTCAGTCATCAGCGGACATGTTTGTTGTATCGCCAGTTTCACCTTACGTGTGTTATTACTAAAGAGGACAAAGGAAAATGGGGAGGATTGCGAGATGTAAGACTCGATCCAAGAAAGAGAACAAGAGGTTCATTTTCTCGAATCAATAGTCCCTTTGCTGAGGCATGGATTCCTCTTTGAAGATTAGTAATAGTACTAGTAATAGTATTACTACTACTACTACCACTATTACTACTACTTCAACTACTATTACTACTACTTCAACTACTATTACTACTACTTCAACTACTATTACTACTACTTCTATACTACTACTACTTCTATACTACTACTTCTATACTATTACTACTACTACTACTACTATTACTACAACTACTACTACTACTACAGCTACTACTACTACTAGTAGTAGTAGTGAGAGTGTCTTGGCAAAGGTATGGGTATGCGCACGCAGGTCGGCCCGGGAGTTGAACACTTTCCAGTGTGTATTGCTAAATATACCTGGCATATTTGCTGTGGCATTCATAAAACGTGGGCCAGGTGCCAAGTGATGGGTGCCAGTTAAAGGGTGCCAGCCAATGGTGCCCCCCACGGTATCTGAGAAGCTTTTGAGAATGACTGATAGCTCGCTACTAATACTGTCAGTTGCTCTCTTACTCAGGGTACCTTTGCCAGATACCACAACTTGAGCACATACTAGTTAGATAGTAGATTAGTAACAGCAGCCTTCTAGAAAGACACTACCCTTCGAGTGTGACACTGAGAATTGTTAAATGTTTTGCACTCTGGCTGGATTACTACCATTTTATCTGTTAAACTTTTTAATGTTTGGTAAATATTACCAACTGCTCTTTGCATTCAGTACACACTTTGGTAATATTTTTTTGTAATTCTAATTCAGAAGGCATAATCTGGGACCCAGCCGAGGGGACGATAACTATCAGAACCAGTGACATAGCTAATATTCACACTATAGCAAGATTACTGGTCTTTTCTTTGTCTCATGGACACGTAAGATGGCAGGTAAAATCTTTCCCACTTCTACTTACATTCAGTACACACATATCTGCTCTTCCCCCACATATTTCTTAATAGTTTTTAATTCTGCGTATTATTTCTGACCTACGAGGCATGGTCTGACACCGGGCCATAGGGAAGATAGTCCCCAGAACCACTAACAAAATAGTAGTAGTAAATAACTGAAGTGTAATGAACACTTTGTTAGTGCTCAGAAAATTGATCTGTATATTTCGATCCCTTTCTGGGATCCTCTTCAGCAGAAGATCCCAGAGGAGGATCGAAATATACAGAACAATTAATCTCCTGAGTTTGTGTCCATGTGGGGTTATTATTGAGTTAAGGTGTGGAGAGTACCAGGAAGTCAGAATCAGTTTAGTGGTAGGTAGGAGAACACAGGGGGTAGGGTAGGAGAACACAGGGGGCAGGGTAGAACACCAAGGGGTAGGAGAACAATGAGGGGTAGGGTAGGAAAACACGGGGAGTAGAACACAGAAGGGTTGGGTTTAACAGAGGGGTAGGGTAGGAGAACATAGGGGCAGGGTAGAAGAACACAGGGGGCAGGGTAGGAGAACACAGGGGGCAGGGTAGGAGAAAGAACATTCTACAGCATTAATTTGGTCACTGATATGTGTGGTGTGGGTTCCTTGTGGTTTAGAAGGATCTGCCACACCCCCTTAATGAATCCTGGGCGCCCTACCTTCCCGAGACCCCTCACCTACCAGGAGTGTACTAGGTTGAGTCTCAGCTCCTGACTCCACCTCCTGAACTACTATAACCAGCGTTACTGGTTTCTGGCTTCTAGGGGCGTATCATACCTACTCTTGAAACTGTTTATTGACTCTCCCTCCAGCATTTCTGTATGCAGTTTCGTTTGTCTATCACCTTGAGATGTGCCGCCAAATCACACGTCAATTTAAGTCAGCTTAAGTTCTTTAATTCAGTTTTCTTCAAGTTAGGTTAAGTTGGGTTAATTTAGGTTGCACCAACCTATAAAAAAGTTAACTAAAATTGTCTAACTAGAATTACGCAAATTAAAGAAAATGGTCGTAATACGCCTGACAACGAGGTGTCAGTGGAGAGAGAGGCAACGCTAAAGTGTGAATATTTATGGGAGGTGAATGATGTCCTTGTGACCTGTGTAAGGCACTCTGACATTGTCTGACAAAGTCTTGCATTGTATGACGCAGTCTGGCATTGTCTGACGCAGTTTGGCATTGTATGGCATCGCCTGTCATTATCTGGCAGTGTTGACACGTGTCGCACCAGTTCTGACTTTTGTCAAAAACAAAAGTGGTTTTGTGTGTATAGATTGTGTGGTTGATGTCTTGGTGCGCTCTCTCTCTCTCTCTCTCTCTCTCTCTGTTCCACTCTGTCTCCCTTAATATAGTCTCTCGCTCTACCCTACCTCTCCTTCCTTCCCATCTACCTCTTCCTCCTCTCCCATCTACCTCTTTCTCGCCTTTCCTGCCTCCTTTCTCTCTTGCTCCCTATCTCCCTCGCTCTTGCTCCCTATCTCCCTCGCTCTTGCTCCCTATCTCCCTCCCTCTTGCTCCCTTTCTCCCTCTTTCTCCCCTCCCTCCTTTCTCTCTCCCTTCCATTCCTTGAATATTTCCTCTAAATTCAAGGAAGAACGATACTTTTTTTTCACTTTACTGTAAAAAGTTTTAATATTACCTTCACTCAGGATAAATATCTACTTTAAAATTACATTATATTCAAAGAAAAATTATTACAGCTCACTGTAAAAATTACTTTAATACTACAGTATACTCAAAGTAATATTATTTACAAATCTCATTTACCCTCCGAGTAAATCATTTACTTTTTTTTTACACTATCGCCTTCACTCTCACGGTAAATAATGTATAAATCGCATTAAAATTTATGTTAATCTCTTATTTCCCCCCCTCGCCAAAATTTCCCACTCATGAATAGTTCATTTCCTCCTTCGCTTTCTTCCTAATCCAGAGTAACTTCCACTTTGCTCGACATTTTTAATTCAGTCGCTTAATTCCCGTCTTTTTCCCCTCAGTCTTAAATTCTCGGCGGTCATAAAAATAGTTCAGAAGTTTTGTCGCTAGAGGGACATTGAAGACTTCTCTATGTTAACCTCACAAGACATGGTTCTTGTTCCTCTTAAGGCGGTGATTATCTCAGTGGTAAGACGTTGGTGTTATTCCTAAGGTGGGGGGAGGGAGAGACAGACAGAGACACACACACAGACAGACAGACAGACAGAGACGTTATTGAGGATATAGAGGTCGTAATCAAAGCATGACCTTGCCCACAAGCGGTTAAAAACAACACATACAGCAAAAGGAGACCTTTTGCGAAACGTCGACCCAGTTAAGATCTCATTTTGCTATCAGAAACGTCGTTTAGAGGACGCTCAGAAACGTCGTTTAGAGGACGCTCAGAAACGCCGTCTACAGGATGCTTAGAAACGCAGTATGCAAGACGATCAGAAACGTTGTCTGACATTCTTCCTCTAGAGTGAGGAATATTCACAAATATATTAACCTCCTTACCCCTGGCACCTGCTGCTCTTTACCTAGCAGTAAATAGGTACCCGGGTATTAGTGGACTATTGTGTGTCATCCTCATCTAAGAGCACCGTAAGTATCCAACGTAAATTATCCCCACTGCTTGACTTTATTGGGTCACTCTTGGTTAATAACCTTCTGGAAGTTAATAATCAGAGTTAAATCTTCGTCGTGAAATGTCATTTAAGCCACAATATTGTTTTTTTTGAGTGGGAAATCTGTGCCTCTTATTATTTTCTCTCTCAATACACACACTTTTTTTCGAGGGGGTTGCTGTTCAGTTAAGTCTCTCTTCCTCTTTTTCTGTTTTTCTTTTATTAAAAATACTTTTCATTTTACATCTTTTGTTCTTACTATAATTATTACATTTAGAAAACGCTCTAAAGTTGCATAAGGCCATTTGGCCTAGACTACATTCGATTTTTTCTTGTCTGAGTTCGTTGGTACGAGCCTACAGCGTTGAGTCGTAATAAGAAAATTACTCTAAACTTGTATAGGCCATGTAGCGCCGCAAGTAATGGTGTATGAGGGTAATAGTGGAGGTGGAGATGCCTATGGGTGTATAATTGGAGTTGCAGTTGGTGCAATAGGTTGGTTTCTGCCAAAATGTGAGTGTCTGTGCTATAGGTGGGAGTTTCGGGGAGATCATTTAGTGTGAATACATCACTGTGTTTAAGATGTTGGAAATGAATCCTGTGTGTTCCCTGATAGATAAGGTAGTTCACTGTATGTTGAACTGGTCGTGTGACCTGGCAGTCTTATCAGTGAGGCGCCGGGCGTTTCTCCCAGTGGTATTCGTGTGCAAGTCGTGTGTGTCCCATTCGTAAATGGGAGAGTGAAGTTTCCTATACCTGACAGTGGTTGCAGACGGCCACGAATCTAATTGTGGGGCGACAGATAATGATTTATTGCGTTTTAACTTGGACCAACGTTGTGGTCAGCTATTTCGAAATTGAGAGATTACTGGAAAATAGTCCAAGAACTGAACACCCCTTCTGGAGATTGATACTTCATGAACAGCTGACTGAACAGCTGAGTCTGTATGTTCCTTGCCATCAACACTGACGTATCGAGGGTCACAAGAAAAAAAAAAAACTATTATTTGTGTTTGCTAGAAATGCGACACAATCATTCTTGTATTCGGAGTACAATGAGACCTGAGTAGTCAAATTTCTGGATAGCTCGCCATGTACTACAAGACCCGGAAAAAACAAGGAATGAAGAGGAGGACATTGTTGCAATGCCCACGATAGCAGAGAGTTCATATATTTCTGATGTAAAAAATGCTGATAAATTCTCATAAATGTTCCCTGGATTACTCTATATAATATTATACAATATATCTTTATTTACCACAAGTACATGTACAAGGTATACAGTCCTAGCTGACATCAATGACATACTACTATATAGAAAGCCGCTTGTTATGCTAAGCATTTCGTGCAAATTAGGTCAGTATCCCAGGATGCGACCCACACCAGTCGACTAACACCCAGGTACCCATTTTACTGATGGGTGAACATAAACAACAGGTGTAAAGAAACACGTCCAATGTTTCTACCTTGTCTGGGAATCGAATCCAAATCCTCGCCGTGTGAAGCGAGAGCTTCATACTGTACCTCACTCCATCTGGTCTGATTCCTGTAGTAAGGGATTCCACTTGAAGGGATTTCACTATCTTGTCCCTACTACTACTATTGCTACTACTGATATTCTACTATTACTACTACTACTACTATTACTACTACTACTACTATTATTACTACTATTATTATTACTACTACTACTATTATTATTACTACTACTACTATTATTATTACTACTACTACTATTATTACTACTACTACTATTATTATTACTACTACTACTATTATTACTACTACTACTACTATTATTACTACTACTACTATTACTACTACTACTACTATTATTACTACTACTACTACTATTATTACTATTACTACTACTATTATTACTACTATTACTACTATTATTACTATTACTACTACTATTACTACTATTATTACTATTACTACTACTATTACTACTACTATTACTACTACTATTACTACTACTATTACTACTATTACTACTACTATTATTACTACTATTACTACTACTACTTACTACTACTACTTACTACCTTTTTTTTGTCTAGGTTTTTTGCTTCTTATTCCATCTATTATTTTACTTCCATCTTTTTAATGTTTTTCATTATTTATCTTTCCTCACCATCTACATTGTTCCTCACCATCTACATTGTTCCTCACCATCTTCATTGTTCCTCACCATCTACATTGTTCCTCACCATCTACATTGTTCCTCACCATCTTCATTGTTCCTCACCATCTACATTGTTCCTCATCATCTACATTGTTCCTCACCATCTACATTGTTCCTCACCATCTACATTGTTCCTCACCATCTTCATTGTTCCTCACCATCTACATTGTTCCTCACCATCTTCATTGTTCCTCACCATCTTCATTGTTCCTCACCATCTACATTGTTCCTCACCATCTACATTGTTCCTCACCATCTACATTGTTCCTCACCATCTTCATTGTTCCTCACCATCTACATTGTTCCTCACCATCTTCATTGTTCCTCACCATCTACATTGTTCCTCACCATCTACATTGTTCCTCACCATCTTCATTGTTCCTCACCATCTTCATTGTTCCTCACCATCTACATTGTTCCTCACCATCTGCATTGTTCCTCACCATCTACATTGTTCCTCACCATCTACATTGTTCCTCACCATCTACATTGTTCCTCACCATCTTCATTGTTCCTCACCATCTTCATTGTTCCTCACCATCTACATTGTTCCTCACCATCTACATTGTTCCTCACCATCACGTCTGCTTTCGTATTTTAATTATTATAATCAGGGGTGAGCACTAAACACGTAGGGGTCATACAACGCATAGGGGCTGGAAATCAGACTCGTTCTAAGTGAAAGGAAGGATAAGTCCACTTCCTTGAATCAACCCCCCTCACCGGCACCAAGGCACTTGATAGGGGGGGGGGAGTGCCTGCCTCAACTAACACCATCTTCTGTATCACTTCAAGACTTTCATGTCTTTATAACATTTTTCTTCAACACAGGTTTAAACTTGGTCCATTAGCAAGTTCCTACACTTGTTCATTTTTATCTTTCTCTCGCGTCAACATTGTTACTCTCTGCGTCTCCTATGTGTTTCACCAAGTTTGACCTTCCTAAGTCCCGTTTTGGAAGGTTTGCTGTTTTAATTTGGTGTTTTTCTAGAGCAGAATGATGGGTTACGTCTCTCCAGAGGTTGGTGGCGACAATTATTCTTTTGTACTAGGGTTATCCAGAGACGAAAACACATTCGCCATTATCCAATCGTTGTTTTCCCAGAGGTTTGCTGATGTCACAATTTAGGTTACCCTCCGACTGCAACATTCCTCACGTCCTCCAGAATGCAGGCACTGCCCTTCCCACCTCCAGGACTCAAGAACGGTTAATCGGTTTCTCTGAATCCATTCATAAAAGTTATCTAGTTCACACTCCAACAGCACCTTTCTCCTTTTCAACCCTATCTAACACGCTAACACAAGCCTGCAGGATTCTGAAGCCTCTAAAACTCAAAGCATCTCTAATCCCTTCCGTCCCAGCCTTTCCCTAAATTTATACACTACGTTATCCTGTCTCTCCATCCTCTTTAGATGACCAGACCTCCTCAACAGCCCCTCCTCAACAGCCCCCCTCAACACCCCTCCTCCAACCCCTCCTCAACAACCTCCTCAACAACCCTCCTCAACAACCTCCTACAACCCCTCCTCAACAACCCTCCTCAACAACCTCCTCAACCCCTCTCAACAACCACTCCTCAACAACCCCTCCTCAACAACCCCTCCTCAACAACCCCTCCTCAACAACCCTCCTCAACAACCCTCCTAACAACCTCCCAACACCCCTCCTCAACAACCACTCCTCAACAACCCCTCCTCAGCCCACTGAATTATATTCTTGGTGACCCCTCATGACCTTTCAATTTCTGTATGATATTCACACCACAAATTACTATCAAACATGACATCTTCGTTGCCTCTCGCCTCCTCGCTTCCGCATACACAACCCAATCCTCGCGCCTATATAAAAGTGTTGGTTACACTATTCTCTGGTATCTAAAAGAAAATCTATCTGGTACACTACCTATTTTTTTCCCTCCGTATTATAATCATGGGGAAGCGCTAAACCCGTAGGGATTATACAGCGCCTGTGCGGGGGGATGGAAGGTATTCAGGTTCAATTCAGAGAACTAGAGCACAGATCCAATTCCCTATATCAAGAGCCCCTCACCAGCGTCAAGGAACCTTGAGGGTTTTTTTTTTCCTCCATATAGAAACCTCTTTCCACAGATGCCTCAACACACCCTTTTTCTCCTTCGTCTGTTCTGTGGCTCCCTCATCTTTCATAGACCCATTTGTTGACATGTCTTCTCCCAAAAATCTCAGTGCATCAGTTTCCTGCATATCCTCTCCAGTCTGTTATTCAGTCTGTTATTGCCTCATTACTTTGTTCTTTTCTTTGTTCATTTTTAATTTCCCTCTTTCACATATCCTTCCAAATTCGTCCACTACTTTTTGGAGCTTGTCTTCAAACTCTCCCAAAAGAAATGTCATCAGTTACTGTGATAACTCCCATCCTGTATCAGAGAACTGTCATCAGTTACTGTGATAACTCCCATCCTGTATCAGAGAACTGTCATCAGTTACTGTGATAACTCCCATCCTGTATCAGAGAACTGTCATCAGTTACTTGATAACTCCCCATCCTGTATCAGAGAACTGTCATCAGTTACTGTGATAACTCCCATCCTGTATCAGAGAACTGTCATCAGTTACTGTAATAACTCCCATCCTGTATCAGAGAACTGTCATCAGTTACTGTGATAACTCCCATCCTGTATCAGAGAACTGTCATCAGTTACTGTGATAACTCCCATCCTGTATCAGAGAACTGTCATCAGTTACTGTGATAACTCCCATCCTGTATCAGAGAACTGTCATCAGTTACTGTGATAACTCCCATCCTGTATCAGAGAACTGTCATCAGTTACTGTGATAACTCCCCATCCTGTATCAGAGAACTGTCATCAGTTACTGTGATAACTCCATCCTGTATCAAGAATGTCATCAGTTACTGTGATAACTCCCATCCTGTATCAGAGAACTGTCATCAGTTACTGTGATAACTCCCATCCTGTATCAGAGAACTGTCATCAGTTACTGTGATAACTCCCATCCTGTATCAGATACAACTATTGTAATTCCACACCTCTCTCCATCACCTTAGCATTCATTACTTTTACAACCTCATCTATAAATATTTTAAATAACCATAGCGACATAATACATCCCTGTCTACGCCCTACTTTCACTGGGACAAATGACTCTTTGCTTCCTACTTACACTAACCTGAGCGCCCCCCCCCCCTCTCTCTCTCTCTCTCTCTCTTTCTCTCTCTCTCTCTCTCTCTCTTTCTCTCTCTCTCTCTCTCTCTCTCTCCCCATAAAAACTCGTAACTGCTGTTAGTAACCTATCTCTTATCTATCACACTTTTCTAAATCCATAAACACAAAAAACAGCTCTTTATCTACGTACTGCTTACAAATATACCTCAATGTCAGCAATTGGTCTACACCCCGACCTTTCCTAAATCCTCACTGGTCCTCTGCAATCCTGCTTTCTCTCTTACCACTAACCCTATCAGTAATAATTCTACCGTAATCTTTACCTAATATACTCAGTAGACTTGTCTCCCCTATAATTCTTACATCCTCTCTTGTACCCCTTTTCCTATATACAAGGAAAACGCATGCTTATATATATATATATATATATATATATATATATATATATATATATATATATGTCGTGCCGAATAGGTAAAATTGGTCAACAAGCAAGAACTTGTTTAAAATTAAGTCCTTTCTATAATTTTCTCTTATACGTTTAAAGATATATTTTTTCCATTTATGTTAATGTAAAAGTTAATAATTTTGTACCAAAAGAACCTTAGAAAACTTACCTAACTTTATTATAAAACCGCAATTTAATTTAGCCTACTCCAACTAAATATATTTTAGGTAAGTTTACAGTAATTTAGTAATAAACAAACTCAATGAAATATATTTTTTTCGTTAGGTTCAGAATTATTTTTCCGAAATTATTGCCTTCACAAATATTCACTTGCCTTATTCGGCAAGAAGAGCTTTGCTATTTAAGCCAAAATCTCAACTTTTACCTATTCGGCACGATATATATATATATATATATATATATATATATATATATATATATATATATATAATATATCCAGTAAATCCTAAAGTGACACTACGTAAAGATATTTTTATGTCACAATCGAAAAGTGCGTGATTTTTTTCCGCATATCACTTGAAAAGTCTTGATAGGACACTGTAACCTTAGAAGTATCAAGTTTGCTAAAAAAAATCTCAGTAGTTTACTCTGTGGATTTTTTTCACCTCCAACGCAAGTTGGGTCTGAGGGTCAAGCGTTGTCAGTGGCACAGCTCCTTCCCTCATGCTGCCCCTTAGTTGATTTCAGGGAGAGCAGTGTGCCATACTGCCTGAGTATCGAGTGATTGTGGATCTTTGCATCATACTGTCTCATCTCTGGATGTTAACTATGGCAATGTATGAGGAATGATGGTGACGCTGGAGGTGTCTCCAAGAATAAGCAAACAAATTTGATTTCTTTATGTAGTATTAGTGTAGTTTATGTGTAATACAATATTAAGCACAAAAGAAAACCGCTATCATGCAGTGCATTTCGGGCAAGAATTACTTATTGTATTGAAGAAAGTGTTGACAAGTATCGAGGTGGTGCTCATCACTGGTGGTGCAGGGAGGTGGTGCTCATCACTGGTGGTGCAGGCTGCTTGTTCTTTAGGTCTGAGAGAATCCATCCTCCGCAATCTTGGAGGCAATAAGAAGTAAATAATAGCTTGTGCAATGAGTAGTGCAGATTATGAGTTGGTGAAACAGTCACTCAGTACTGCAAAGCAAAACATGTCATTGATGCACTGTAATAAAACACTCCAGTAAAACCATCAAATACTGACAACTTTTGTTTCCACATCACAAGAAATGCATCCAGCCACCTCAGCTCAGTAGGACCACACCAACCCTCTGTATGTCAACAAGCAACGACTAGTCAATGAGCTAGATTGCAAGAATTTATACCTAGGAGAATATTTTTAAAAAATTCTTTCGCAAATTTGGAGGTCATTGGAACGTAACTCTATTTTGCCCATATATTCTTAGCTTCACGTGAAGCTATATTTCCATAAGACCAAAACTGCAATCTGATGTGTTGATTGCAACATGAAAGGTTAGCGTTATCAATCAAATCACTGTGGTTATTTTTCATTAAATATATATATATATATATATATATATATACATACACATAATCATAACACGGGGCGTGTTATGATTATGTATATATATATATATATATATATATATATATATATATATATATATTTATTGAAAAATAACCACAGTGATTTGATTGATAACGCTAAGCCTTTCATGTTGCAATCAACACATCAGATTGCAGTTTTGCAGGACTAAGTAGGAAGTCCAGGCGGATTAGTTCAGGGAAACGACTATCTACAAATATATGTGTGTGTGTGTGTTTGTGTATATTGTTATTCTTAAATTATACTAAGTAAGACAAAGGGTGATGCAGTGCCTGCGATGTGATAATCAGCTTTGATCTGAGTAAGAAAGAAGAATAGCTCCAATTCGTTGGATGAAGAGCCCTTCACTAGCACTATTGCACCCACTCATGGAGAGAGAACTTTCCGTAAAGCTGGTTTATTTTTCTGTTATAAAGGTGGGAAGAAAGTTTTGTTGAAAGGCAAGATAACCTCTGTTGTCATCCTGGGATAACCTCTGTTGTCATCCTGGGATAACCTCTGTTGTCATCCTGGGATAACCTCTGTTGCCATCCTGGGATAACCTCTGCTGCCATCCTGGGATAACCTCTGCTGCCATCCTGGGATAACCTCTGCTGCCATCCTGGGATAACCTCTGCTGCCATCCTGGGATAACCTCTACTGCCATCCTGGTATAACCTCTTCCGCCATCCTGGGATAACCTCTACTGCCATCCTGGTATAACCTCTTCCGCCATCCTGGGACAAAGTCGTCCTGATTACAGATTTTACGACGCTCTCACGACCAAGAGAGGTGGTAGTACACTTTGCACTGACAAGATCACTGCAATACTGGCCTCAAAAAAAAAAAAAAACTCTAATGACCACATTTTTTTTAACGCTCTGGGAACAAGTTGAAGCAGAGGTTATGAACCTGTCTCATGGCTACCGGGATTTTTTTTTTCTTTTTTTTGGTCATATTTTGCTTAAAATGTTAAGCCAAAAATATCTGAAGTTGAGAGAGAAATATTTATAGTGGGGTTATTTGGTGGGGTCGGTCGGTCGGTCGGTCGGTCGGTCGGTCGGTCGGTCTCTCTCTCTCTCTCTCTCTCTCTCTCTCTCTCTCCTCAACTGTTAAGCTACATTTGATGATCGGCTCCACCACTCCTCGAGATCGGCTCTCCCCTCTCAGATCAGGCTCTCCCACTCCAGATCAAGGCTCCACCACTCCTTGTGCTAGATGATCGACATTTGGGAGGATCGAGCCACATCCTCAGCTCCAGGCATCCACCACCCGAAATTCTCCATGTCATGAATATTCTTTGTTACTAACTTTCTTGAGGGACTTTGATGAGAGCTCTCGCCTCTCCTACCTCCCCTGATGCTCTGACACCTTTCTCCCTAATTATATATATATATATATATTATATATATATATTATATATATATATAGAAGGAGAACACTCAGCAGGCCCCTACCCGCCCTAGGCAGGTCTTTCTCAAATCCACACCCACTAGCAAACATAAAGGGGACTGACCTGTAGGTCTTTGAACTAGTCAAATTTTTCTCCCTGAAGAAACATATCACACTAACTGTAACCTGTTTTCCTTTTCTATACACAAACGTGAATAAATTTTAACTCTATTTCTTTCAGTCTTAGTTATTCACATTGGTTTGCCTGTATTTGTTGTATTGTTTGTATTTGTTAGTGTTGTACTGTTAGTATTTGTTAGTGTTGTTTTGTTTGTATTTCTTAGTGTTGTATTGTTTGCCAGTAATTGTTCTATTATTTGATTGTATTTATCAGTGTTGTATTATTGGAGTTGATGTATTGATGTATAAGAGGTTAAATATATTCATGGAGAAGTGTTAAACTCGCATGGGGTCACACAACGCTAGGGAAATGGGAGGAGAGGGTAGCTCCCATTCCCTGGAAGAGGAATAGGTGAAGTGTCTTATCGATAAGGTGAGGCAGGAAGAGGAGTCACCTACGTCACAAGGTGTAGTAGTAGGCGATACCACATGGTGTTGTTCATATTGTGTTGCCAAGCAACACTTGGCAACCCTCGCTTGGCGTCTTGAAGTTCATGTTCTAAGTTAGTACTTTCACCAGGGGAACTTAGGTTCAAACATCTATGATGTTTATATTTCTTGTATTTGGTGTGTGTGTGTGTGTGTCGATTCACAGCTCCTGGCCCCGCCTCTTCACTGGTCGCTACTAAGTCACTCTTCCTGCCCCATGAGCTTTATCATACCTCTTCTTAAAGCTATGTATGGATCCTGCCTCCACTACGTCACTTCCCAGACTATTCCACTTCCTGACAACTCTGTGACTAAAATACTTCCTAACATCCTTGTTATTCATCTGAGTCTTCAACGTCCAGCTGTGACCCCTTGTTGCTGTGACCCCTTGTTGCTGTGACCCCTTGTTGTTGTGTCCCATCTCTGGAACATCCTGTCTCTGTCCACCTTGTCGCTCATCTGTTATACATCAAATGTTTAGAATACCGCCAACCAGTGGCTTTATCAGTCCGAAAGAGAGAATACTGGAGGCGAAAACATGAAGCAGTAGTTTGAAGTGATCAGTCCCTCAGTCTTGATGGACTAAGCGTACTGACCCCCCGAGAGACTTAATATACCTTCCTAAGAACTTAATATGAGGAGAAAATCCCCTGGCCACACTTTCCCCGCTTTATAATTTTGTAGAATGGACATGGATTCAGGTACATGGATAGTTACATAAGAGTGTGGGACCTGTCTAGAGGGACCAGTAGGCCTGCCGCAGTGCTAGCTTTTCATAAGAGATATTGCAAAAAGCAAGGACACTTACGCCCTTCTGGTGGATAATGGTCGGGTGGATTTTGATGGATAAAGAATATAAGTGGATGAGAGTTCATAAATGCCTGAAAAAGCAAGAGAGAAAACAAAGGATAAAAACCATTAGAAGAGAGGGGAAGTTCGCCTGATAATACACGAAGTATACATGTACCCCTTACCACGGGTGGGGTTCGAACCCGCGGTCAGAGTCTCAGAACTCAGAACGCTAGCTGGCCCAGTGGCTTACGCGACGGTCTAGAGTTCTGAGACTCTGACCGCGGGTTCAACCCACCGTGTATGTGTTTGTTGCAATCGTGTCATTACGATTCGTGAGTCATGTACCCTGTTTAATACCTCATAACGCAATTGCTAACGCTATTCGTTAAAACGTGCAAAGAGAAGAAGCTCTTACCTTGTGAAATACTTAGTGGAAACTTGCAGCCTTAATCCTGTAGAATTCCAGAGAGAGAGAGAGAAAGAGAGAGAAAGAGAGAGAGAGAGAGAGAGAGAGAGAGAGAAGGCTGCTTCATCTTGCCTTTATACGGCTGTGAGCATAATATCGCAGTCTCAAAAGTGAAAAAAAAAACTCTTGAGCCAAGTTTCAAATGACCTTATTCTTGTGAGGTACTAAACGGCGAGGTTTTTTTAAATGCTTGTAATTCACCAAGTTATGTTTTTTTGGAGAGGCAAGTAGGTCGATAAAGAAGGGAGATGGGGAAGATGTAGAAATGGACTGGTATTAGAAGATAGTTTGGAACAAGCTGGAATATTGCTGAGGCCTGGTCTCAGACCAGGCCGCCGGGGCGTTGACCCGCGAAACCCGGGGGTTGGTCTGCTACAGTGCTCTTTCTTTCATATGTTCTTATGTACTAACGGTCCTCTTCAAGGCTGGCGAAATTAAAGAACTGGAGAGTGTGTCATAGCTCCTGTAATCTCAGTCAAGCACCTAAATTACTGGGAGTGCTTGAACTCCCTCGAATTGTACTCCTTAGACAGTAGGCGAGAAAAATACACCATAATCTACACCTGTAAAATTCTGGAGGGATTAGTTTCTGGTGTCAACGCCTCCGCGGCCCGGTCTGTGACCAGGTCTCGTGGTGGATCAGGGCTTGATCAACCATCCTGTTAATGCTGTATTCAAAAGTTACGCTCACATCTGATCAAGTTTTCTGGAAGTCTTACACAGTAATAGAAAAATAACGTAAATTATACACAAATGTGAATGAATTACAGTACGTTACTTGAATATTAATGAGGCAGAAATCCCAAACAATTCACAATAGTTTATGGAAGATAATACACAGCAGATTGCCATACTGCTACTACGACCACCACCACCACCACTACTACGACCACTACCAAAACCACCACTACTACGACCACTACCACCACTACTATACTACTACTACCACCACTTCCACCACCACTACTACCACCAGCACCACCACCACCACCCCCACCTCCACCACCACCACTAGTACCACCACCACCACTAGTACCACCACCACCACTAGTACCACCACCACTACTACTACCACCATCATTACTACTACTACCACTACTACTACCACTTCTACTACTACCACCACTATTACTACTACTACCACCTCCACCACTGCTGCTGCTCCATACAAAAACATTTACGCTTATAATACTTTATATTTCCCTATGATGTCTTGTTACAGAATGTCAGTAACTATCCCAGAGAGCGTACAGTATCTCCCTTGTTTCACTCTGTACGATAGACTGGGAGGGGAGATTTAAGATAAACCGGAGGGGGAAGGTAAGATAGCCTGGGGGGGCGAGGTAAGATAGCCTGGGGGAGGAAAGATAGCCTGGGGGGAGGTAAGATAGCCTGGGCAAAGAGAGGTAGGATAGACTGGACAGGCTGAAGGAACTGGTGTGGTGGTAGTAGCAGTGGTGGTAGTTGTAGTAGTGGTGGCAGAGGTGGTAGTGGTGGTAGAAGAGGGGATACACGGGTCATTAACCACCATCGTCACAATTTTGGCACAGTATCACCCACCAGCCACATGCCCTCCCTCCCTTACCCTACCCTCTCTCCCTCCCCTCCCTCCCTCCCTTACCCTTCCCTCCAACCCCATTCCTTCCCTCCCTCCCCTACACTTACACATGTGCACCTTAACATGCACACAAGTTGTATGTACACTTACATAAAACACCCACACAGGATATATGCGTTCATATGAGCGTTTCTATTAGTGATATGTTTGTTGGTGTTGGAAAAGTGTACACGACGTACCTGAACCAAGACTCACCCACCCACCCAAGAAACCCACCCACCCAAGAAACCCGCCCACCTATACACCCAAGAAACCCGCCCACCTATACACCCAAGAAACCCACCCATCCATCCACCCAAGAAACCCACCCATCCATCCATCCACCCAAGGAAACCACCCACCCACCCAATCACCAACTACTATCACCAACGATCTTTCAGCGTCCCTTGATGCTAGTGAAGGGCTCTTGATTTATGGAAGAGGAGCTACTCCCCACTCCCCCTGAATCAGACCTGATTGCCTCCCATTCCCCAGGTGCTGAATGGCCTCTACGGGTTTAGTGCTTCCCCATAAATATTACATGGATCCAATTCCCTTCACAGTGACAAATTATATATATATATATATATATATATATATATATATTACACGATTATATGATAACTTTTTATTTATTTTTCATCAAGAGTTTTCATGCCGTACAGTAATATGTTAATAGGTAGTAATCAACCAGGGAGGTACAGTTTTTTGTTATGAGGGTCAAACGGAAGGATGTTAAACAATTTGCACTCTGGCAGGATTGCAATGCTTCACATGTGAAAATAAATAATCTCTTGTTAATGATAAACTTGGGTTATTTGACCTCAAATTTCAATACACCTCTATTCATATTACTTTTGTTTTGTTGGGGAGGCAGGTGTGGGTGGTGGGGGATTCAGGTGTGGGTGGTGTGGAGGCAGGTGTGGGTGTTTTTCCATTCCTTATGTATCCAATTCAGGGCTGTGGAGTCGTGGAGTCGGAAGCAATTCATGAGTTACTGGAGTTGGAGTCTGTAAAATGTAATTAAAGAAGTCGATGTCGAAGGCTTGGTATATAAACGACCAAAAACTATTTCACATATTAACTAGATCATCCGGACTCAGAAATCTTTAAATCTGAATCCGGATTCACATTGCCAGCTCCAGCTAGCACGAACGTTCCCCGTTGTTGTCCCCTACTAAAGCTACAGCTTATCGAGGCGGCTGCAGTCCCGTGTCCAGAGTCGTAATCCGGATTGATTGCATTCGTTTATCCTTGACTTTGTTGTTTTGTGTAAATGTTCGCTTAATTAATCACCAAGCTTAGAGACCCCGAAATGTGATGGTTAATTAATGTGGTTTGAAGCCTATCGACTACACTAGGGTCATTAAGGCTGCACGTAACATTTTCACCACCAGAAAAATATGGATTAAAGTAAATTCTCAGCGTATATATGGGGAGAGAAATACACCTGTGTGTGTATATATGCTCCCTGAAATGTGATACTATTGTATATATTTACCTAAAGTTATTAAACTCATGATTCTGTAAACGGTAATTTTGGAACTAATATTAGTGGTCTACTTGTTCTCAATAGCGAAAAGTAACGCTATTTAGTGAATTACAAAAAAACTGACGTCAAATTAGATGTACCAGAGCTAGAGAGAGAGAGAGAGAGAGAGAGAGAGGGAGGGAGGGAGAGGGAGAGGGCGGGAGAGAGGCAGAGAGATAAAAAAGCCAGCAGTGAAATTGAAAATAATTTCCAGTCCTTTGGATCATACGGAAATGAGCGTATCATGTTATGCTAAGACTAAGGGACTGACCACCTTCTATCTAGGCTAAGGATCTCGCATCAAAATTACCTCTACTATACTCTGTCCGGTTTTATTTTGTATTTGACTAATAAAGCCTCTTGTGCAGGTGAAAAGTTGCAAGAATAACGATACCTCAGTGTTGACATGTCTTACCCATCAGCAAAATCTAAGGCAAAAACCTGGTACAGTGTTGTACCCTTGCTTACTACAGATGAAACTCTCTGATAACAAGAAACGAAGAATATTTTTTTTTTTTTTTATTTTATTAGAAACACATATATACATAACAATCCAATAAATGCCCAAAAATAATCAGGCTCATATAAACAAAAACAAGCAAACAGAACAGGAATAAACACATCAGTCTATATATCCTATAATAAGAACCCGTGCCAAAAGCACAAACAAAAAATGTCCATCCTACTACCCAATCCTAGCTAAGTTTTTCTATACAATAACATAACACACTGTCAATGAAACTGAACATACATTGTCTCAAAAACACCACAAAATTTAACCGCTGGTTACATATTTTACTTCTTCCCTACCACAAAAACGCAGTACATAGGCATGAAATAAAATAAAACCTTAAACTTTCTGCCTATAAAACAGGTGTTACACAATAACACACAAAAACAACTGACCCCCGAAACAAGGGTCACACCACAACATCATCTTAAATAAGAAATACATTAACATCAAGCCATCACTACCGTAGACAACACTGTCTACAACACAACGTCACATTCCCACACCGGATAATAAGACCACACAAAACACATTTGTGTTGCATACATAAAACGAAGAATATAGTGAAGTTACGGTATGACTGTGTTCACTGAGCAGACTAAACATGGACACCTGTTTCATTTTTTATAATCAAAACAACAGCCAGACGTCACCAACACCGTTCAGTGTTGGTGACAAAGTTGTTGACAAGTACTCAACCAGCTACCAGAAGATATCATAAATATTACCCAAACAAATGAAGTTTTCATGAGACAACTGAACCACTACATCCTCCAGGTGCCAGATCAACCAGGCTGTGAGAACTAGGTGGGCAAGTTGGCTGCCAACAGTTAAAAGCTGGTTGAACTAGGTAGTCAACATAAAATCCTAGCCCCAAGCCGTGCTGTGATAACTCTTGAAACAGGTCAAAGGTACATCACAGGTAGGCTAACCCACCGACTGAGTTTCCTAGCCAGAATTTATATCAATCTGGATTTGGAGACCAAAAAAAAAACTAAGTCGTAGATACACTTGCTCTATGGCTCAAAGTTGATGATTTTTTTTTTCCCTGCCACCGGGAATGCCGTCATCACCATCAACTGGCTGGTCTGGACCGTTGATGATGATGATAATGTCTGGATATGCGCCGCTGTTGCACCTCAATGGTCGCCGCTGATTGAAAAAGCGAACACTGATCGATCTCTCATTGTGTGTTTGTAATGCAACAATGGTGATTACACACTGCTGTGAAATCCAGAGAGATGCAGCCATGTAGATGGGTGTTCCGTGCATGTAGGTGGGTGTTACATGCGTGGATGTGCATGTGGGTGGGTGTTACATGCGTGGATGTGCATGTAGGTGGGTGTTACATGCATGGATGTGCATGTAGGTGGGTGTTACAAGCATGGATGTGCATGTAGGTGGGTGTTACATGCGTGGATGTGCATGTGGGTGGGTGTTACATGCATGGATGTGCATGTAGGTGGGTGTTACATGCATGGATGTGCATGTAGGTGGGTGTTACAAGCATGGATGTGCATGTAGGTGGGTGTTACATGCGTGGATGTGCATGTGGGTGGGTGTTACATGCGTGGATGTGCATGTAGGTGGGTGTTACATGCATGGATGTGCATGTAGGTGGGTGTTACAAGCATGGATGTGCATGTAGGTGGGTGTTACATGCGTGGATGTGCATGTGGTGGGTGTTACATGCATGGATGTGCATGTAGGTGGGTGTTGCATGGATGTGCATGTAGGTGGGTGTTACAAGCATGGATGTGCATGTAGGTGGGTGTTACATGCGTGGATGTGCATGTGGGTGGGTGTTACATGCGTGGATGTGCATGTAGGTGGGTGTTACATGCATGGATGTGCATGTAGGTGGGTGTTACAAGCATGGATGTGCATGTAGGTGGGTGTTACATGCGTGGATGTGCATGTAGGTGGGTGTTACATGCGTGGATGTGCATGTAGTGGGTGTTACATGCATGGATGTGCATGTAGGTGGGTGTTACATGCATGGATGTGCATGTAGGTGGGTGTTACATGCATGGATGTGCATGTAGGTGGGTGTTACATGCATGGATGTGCATGTAGGTGGGTGTTACATGCGTGGATGTGCATGTAGGTGGGTGTTACATGCGTGGATGTGCATGTAGGTGGGTGTTACATGCATGGATGTGCATGTAGGTGGGTGTTACATGCATGGATGTGCATGTAGGTGGGTGTTACATGCATGGATGTGCATGTAGGTGGGTGTTACATGCGTGGATGTGCATGTAGGTGGGTGTTACATGCGTTAATGTACATGTAGGTGGGTGTTACATGCATGTATGTGCATGTAGGTGGGTGTTACATGCATGGATGTGCATGTAGGTGGGTGTTACATGCATGGATGTGCATGTAGGTGGGTGTTACATGCATGGATGTGCATGTAGGTGGGTGTTACATGCGTGGATGTGCATGTAGGTGGGTGTTACATGCGTTAATGTACATGTAGGTGGGTGTTACATGCATGTATGTGCATGTAGGTGGGTGTTATATGCGTATATGTGCATGTAGGTGGGTGTTACATGCATGGATGTGCATATTACACTACAGTCATACCTTGGGTGAGTTGAACCCGCCTAGTGCGGGCCAGCAGCAGATTCAACAAGACTGACACTGAACATTACCTTCCAGGAGTGAGGGTCTGATTACCTCTTGTACTGCCTCTTTAAAAATAAAAAGTCACACTACTGTGACTGGAACAATACATATATAAACCGCTTCTCTTTGAGACTACTTAATGGTTCAAATCGGACCGAAACGTCGTCATACGTTTCAAGTCTTTTATACCTTTAATGAGTTTCGAGAGTCCTTCTACTCCCGGAGCCCGGCCATGGGCCAGGCTCGCCTGGTATACTGTCTTTTGTGTATAGTTCTGCTAGGTTGACCTGTTTGTACATGAATGATATATAATACCGACAATTAGACACATGTACATCTGGGTATCGTTATTTGTAGACGTTTCGCCATCTAAGTAAAACTTGTCATGAAACCGGACAGTAGTTTCCTGACGCGGGTCTTAGTCACATGATAACCCGCAGCTGAAGCTCTTGGCCATCAGGGCGAGACCTTTCACTTCTCTTCATATATCTTCTGTGGTGAATCGAAAAAGCCACAATTTGGCGAAATGTCTTCGTATAAGCATACCCAGGTGTTGTGCAAGTGTACAATCCTTCAAAGGCCAGTAGGCCTGCTACAATACTCCTCCATGCTTATGTTCAATTTTTTGGATCAAACTCCCATGTCCCAGGCGCTGCATGACCCATATAGTCTTGATTCATGACTCGTAACTCTGGGAAAGGTAGGGCAAGAGGCGGGGTTAAAATAACCTCTCAAGTAGAGAGTTCCCTCACAACATGCGCCATGTTTAGGCGTCTCCTTAAAGCATGCTTAAAATTTCCATCTTGTTAAAGTTTAAATCATAATTTCACGTAATTTAAACAGAGAATTGCTAAAGTTTATGCCATTCTTTATGCTAATGGTGTAACTCGTTTTTATAAAGAAGTTTTTTTTTTCGAATATGGTGACATTTCTTTGGTAAATAAACTGGTTTATAACCCGAGATTAGTATGTACCCTAGTGTGCAGCGCTCTAGCAGCGGGCAACAGTGCAACAGCGTGCAACATTATAACAACGAACAGTGAGCAACCTTGTAACAGCGACCAAACTAGTGTTGATCTCGTAGCCTTCAGACTATGTAGTTCTGTGTAGTTCTTCAGTAACCTTATGATTAAATTTGGTTTACTGAACGTGTGATGGATGTTTTGGTTGTCAAGCGAGTTTTAGCGTGTGTGTGTGTGTGTGTGTGTGTGTGTGTGTGTGTGTGTGTACGTACAATCACCTATTTTTGATTGCAGGGGTCGAGTCACAACTCCTGCCCCCACCTCTTCAATGTATGTGTGTTGATAGGGGGAGTGGTGGTGATTGCTGATAGGGAAGGGCTGTGGTTGATAAGGGAGGGTGGTGGTAATGGTGGTTGATAGGGAGGGTGGTGATGATGGTGATGATGGTTGGTGGTGAGACTGGAGTGGCTGTGCAAGTCTACCTGCGGACTAAATTGACCTAGTCCACGGTGAACCTGGACAACTCTACAGGAACCACTTATGAAGAAGACCTGGAAGACCCTATAGGGGAGAACCTATAGGGATACCTGTCAGGAGATCCTGCAACGGAGACAGTGCCTCCCTGGCAGAACTCTTCAGGAACTCCTTGTAGGGTCTTCCCTCTTACAAATTTCAACTACTTTCTCGTGGGAAGAATGAGGAACTATACACCAGCACAGTATATAGAAGGCAGCCAGACCATATCACAGACACAGAACGTAAGGTACATAACAAAGACAAATTATGCCAGATCCGTCATTTGGAAAACACAGTAATATAAATGCAGCAAAGTCCAAGAAAATGACAGTGTGGATTATAAGAACTTTGAAGAGAAGAAACAGCAGCAGGTGGTGGCACTTTTCAGAACACTGGTGCATTCACGACGGTTTTGTGCTCACAGCTCTTGTAAAGGCAGTGGAAATAGAGCAGGAAAATGTTCAGATATCGTATATAGTCCGAGTTCAATCAATAAAACATCTGAGCTTTTGGGAACTCCTTAATGCTCTTGGATTGTTCTTCGGAATGGACAGACAGACAGACAGACAGGGGAGGGGAGTGTGCCCTTACCCCCACACTGCTAATACAACTCACTGAAGTGAAAGATATGGGAGAAAGTATAGAATAAACTGAAGGAGCAGATGATAGGTACAACTAGAGATCACTCTCAATATTCGTTGCACAAGACTTCAACATATCACCAGCAGATATCAAAAATATTACCGGAAACAAGATAGAGATTTTTCAAGAAATGTCGGACCAGCCGGATTGTTATGGTTACCTGGGCTTGCGGGCCGCTAACACAAACAGCCTTCTGGGCCCAGCGGGTAACAGAGAAGTCCGGCCTCAGGCCGGACTGTGAAAGAAGACCCCTCGAAATAAGTTACTGGTATGTGACCCCTGGTCATCCTCTCTACCAATGTTGAGTTTCTCTCCCAGCCCATTCCGTCTTAGGGTCGGCTCTACTCTTGTTGCAAATCTTTGGATCATCTCAAGTATATTAGTCAGAGCAGGTGTAGGTTTCATGCGTTCACTGCATACTCCATTATGCTGTGTATGTCCTAAATGAATCACTGTCCTGATTCAGGCGTGTGGGTATGCATGCGTAGGTATGCGTTCATATGATACAAGATCATGCGGGTATAAACAATTTTATTACATGGATATGAATAGCCTTTTGGTCCCAACAATTTATAAATTTTAAGTGTATCTCTAGTGCACCTTGTTAAGGCTGGCAATGTAAATTGCAAAACTTTCTCTAGTGCCCCGTGTATAAAACTTTCTCCAGTGCACTGTGTTACGGCTGGAATGATGTAGCTTCTCTCTCTCTCTCTCTCCTCTCTCTCTCTCTCTCTCTCTCTCTCATACACATACACATTATCAATACAGTTATGTGACGTGAATTTCTTCAGTGAGAGATTGTTGTATAAGAAGCAGGCGACGGGGAAGCTATCAGCAGGACGTCTTTGATGGGTCTAATACACAAGCACAGAGAGAAGTGCCTCTGGTAAGTCATCATCCTGCCTCAGGATATTTGTCTAGTTAACGATGAGGAGGTTTATATGTTTGAAGATCGTTTGGTCTTGTCGTTGCTGGTCGTGTTGTAGCTGGTCGCATCGTAGCTGGTCGCATCGTAGCTGGTCGCATCGTAGCTGGTCGCATCGTAGCTGGTCACTTACCATCAGAGAACAGTGTAAATCACACTGCTAATTACGTGACCAAGTGAACCTGGGTAGTTTAAAGTCTATCGACTACACTTAACACTGCGTGTAACCTGTCTACCACCACTCAGGAATACTTTAATCCCTAAAATGGGGATTAAAGTAAACTCTCTGCATGTATACACTGACATACACCTTCCTGTGTCCGTCTCATCTCTTGGTTTATCCTCTCCCCGCATCTCATTATCACAATCTTTATCACTTGCTATCTCTCTCTGCCGTCTACATTTGTCATCGTTAGTGATAATCTTTCTCTCCCTCTCTTTGGTTATTAATTGAATTTTTACTTTTCTGAATCTTTAAAAGAGAATTTGCCGTTCTTCTCCTTTGTTTGGTGGAATAATGTCCGCATCTTAATAACTCACATTATGCAGTTTATGGTATTTTATTGAGAAGTTTCGCCCACCAGGGACCTTATCATATAACAAGAACTGATATGAATTGGCAGTTCCTGGTGGGCGAAACTTGTTTTCAGTAAAATGTCTTACAGCGCATATTGTGAGTGAATATGTGTGTCTATATTCTAATTTTTAATAATAATAATAATAATAATAATAATAGTTATTTCAGCATACGCTATTTATAGAGATGGGTGGCATTTAGTTGTGCATGCATAGCATTTCGGGCAAACTTAAGAAACTTGAGACTAAAATGGCAGTAAATAATTAATTGCTTATATAACTGATAATCCGTGTTCTTTGTAGTCTCTAGACTCTTGATCAATCTAAATCGTCTCTAAAGTACACTGACACATACTGTCAGTTGTTTTTTTTTCGAGGTGTTTGTGTCCTATCCAGCCTGTCTCTTTCAATGTTCACCTGCTGTGCTCCCTTCATCTGATCTTTTCTTCATTGTGTCTCCGTGTTTACCTTTCCTTTCACACCTTGCCTTTATAACCTTACCTTTCCTTCCCCCCCAGTCAGTTGAGTTCGCCGTTAAATAACATAGATGGTAGTGCCAACGCTTGGTCGTGTTAGTGCCAAATATTGTTTTTGTGTATTAATCTCTCCTCCTTCTCTTACTCTCCTCCTCATCTATCACTTATCCTTTAGCTTTTTAGTCGTCTAGTCTTCACACTTCTCTTCCTTACCCATCTCCTCCCCTTTATATACTTGTGTCTTCAGTCTCGTCCGTCGTGCTAAACTATAAAGAAACACGGGCGCAGAACAACCGTTTCTGACATCGTTTCTCTATATATAGCGTGAAGTAGCGTCACTAAAGTTTGAACGTAGTAACAGAATGGATAAGCACTACAGTAGGCCTACTGGGCAGTGCTAGGCAGGTCCTTCTCTTGTATTATGTCCAACGTATTTTTATAATCTACCTAGAGTGCGTCAGTGACTCGGCAGTATTTCACTCTCTAAACTACTAAGTCACTCTTGACTTTTTTGGGTCATCCTAGGTTCTCTATACATATGCTGCTATGTATGATAATGTAACTGTATTTGTGTATACCTGAATAAACTTTCTGCTAATCTAATACTTTCCTATATAATTTCTAAATCTGAATTTATTCAACTTGAATCCATCGTTCCGAGTTCTTTCTTGGTTAAATACTCTTAGTACACTATTGGAGATTAGTTGAATTAAGAGGACCAAGGACAGGGCAACACAAGCTTAAAAGTGCAAATGAGCCATATGGACGTTAGGAAGATTATTAGTCTACTGGTGGAAGAAAAGTGAAGCGAGTTAGCCTAGAAATTGATAACAGGCAAATTCAGTACACAGTTTCAGGAGCAGGTGTTGAAAGGCCAAATACGCAACTAAAGCCGGTCAAAATTGCTGAAGGGAGTCAGGAGCCAAGACTCGACCTCTGCAAACACAAATAGGCAAGTGCAAATATAGACAGGAAAATAATTAGGATAACCGAGATATAAATTAAGATAACTACGTGAAGAACATATTGCTAAAAAAAAAATCATTTGATAAAATATTCCGAGGGGGTAAATCCTAATAGTTCAGTGTGGTGTGGCCCGGAGCACTCGCCACCCTTCAAATTCAGTCCTTGAAAAACAAATTAGACCTCAAGGTAATGACACTGGTTACGACACACCTCGAGTGTATTCAAGGTAATGACACAGGCAACGACACACCTCGATTGTACTCAAGGAGTGGCAACACTGAACAAGTCTGCTGCAGACACCCACAACCACAGGTCAGTTCCGAGACACTTGTGCTGGATATTTCTGGTGATATCATAAAGGAGAGTCCACACTTTCTATGTAGATGATGAGGGAGGGTTGTGTGTTACCAGTTGTCAAGGGCACTTTTGATAGATACTTGGCCTTGAAATGATCGCCGGTGTGTCTCGACCTGGGTCTTTTCCATGCTACTTTGCCTGTTTTGTGTGTGTAATGTGCGTGCATGTATGGGGGGGGAGGGTGAGAGTCTCAGCTCCTGGCCCCACCCCCTTCACCTCGAAAAACTGATATCTGCTTCCTGGGCCTTGTTATACTTTTAAAACCGCTTATAGAATTTACTTCTACCACAGCCAGTTCATTCTGGCCTGGAGTTTTACGACTCACTTGCCGCGAGTTCGATCCCCATCCGTACCGTGGTCTGTTTAATACTTGCCTGACACGATCAAAATACTGACATCCTAGTATTTTCTGTCTTAGCTTCTTAATGATCATCGATCAGGCCAGCAGCCAGGTGACCTGGTCTGGGACCTACGGAAGCGAGCACAGGTCACCTGGTCTGGGACCTCCGGAAGCGAGCACAGGTCACCTGGTCTGGGACCAGGTGACAGGGTCGATGACCTCCATCAACAAACACAGGTAATTACAGGTATAACAACGCCTTACAACATTAAGAAAGTAAAAAAAAGCTTTGCAGACCTGTTCAGAAAATGGGTTTCAGATTTATGGAACGTGATTTATTTAGAAAGGGAAAAGTTCTGAAGTCCTAGAAATATAAGTTTTGAAAGACTGATTAATTTATACAAGTATTTCCAGCCTATTGAAACTATAAAGTTAACAGAGATTTCTTAGGGTCATTAAAATATATATATATATATATGTGTGTGTGTGTGTGTGTGTGTGTGTGTGTGCCGAATAGGTAAAACTTGCGATTTTAGCTTAAATAGCAACGCTCGTCTTGTCGAATAAGGCAAGCGAAAATTTATGTATGCAATAATTTCGCAGAAATCATTCTGAACCTAACGAGAAAATATATTTCATGTGTTTGTTTATTATTAAATTATTGGAAACTTATCTAAAATAAATTTAGATGGATTAGGCTAAATTAAATTACGCTTGTTATAATAAGGTTAGGTAAGTTTTCTATGCTCCTTTTGGTAAAAAAATTATTAATTTTCACATTAACATAAATGAAAAAAATATATCTTTAAACGTATAAGAGAAAATTTTAGAAAGGACTTAATTTTAAATGAGTTCTTGCTAATTGGCCAGTTTTACCTATTAGGCACGACATTATATATGATAAATACTATATCTATCGGGTATATACTAGCATATCCTGCAAGAATAATTCTGCTCCTGTTCAAACTATTTAATTACCTGCTCACACTCGTACTAACTCCACACATGGTTACCATTATAACTACGCGGCATAGTTACAAGGATCAGCAGCAACATAACTGTGCCCGGACACAATTTATAGTTTCACGATACTGTCAGGAGAGCAACAAGTTTGCCAGAGTAATCACTGGACTCATGTGCCCGGCAATTGCAGTCATTTTCCCAATGGTTGCAACAGCTGTATAGGACAACTACACTTGTGTGTGTGTGTGTGTGTGTGTGTGTGTGTGTGTGTGTGTGTGTGTGTGTGTGTCAGTCACTGTGCCTCACGTCCGCTCCTCTTTATACATACACTGGCGACAGCGGCACTCATAGTGCCAGTTATGTCTGTCATCCATAATCACGACTGCAATAACCCCCCTAAAATATGTGCCATCTTTTTTTTCTCTCCCATATCTACAACCTACCTACCTCTCTCTCTCTCTCTCTCTCTCTCTCTCTCTCTCTCCCACGTTTCTTCTTCCTCTTTATTGGTAGTAAGAGACTAAAGGATGACAGGTACTTGGGTATACTCCCTAGTATCTGCTTCTGCAGTTTTATCACCTAGTGAAGGAACTCTTGAGTGAAAGCTGCCGTGAGTGTGTCCCTAGAACTTTCACGGTCGCTGGCCTTTTTACGTTCGAGAGGGTCAAGCTCAATTTCTTGGGCCCCGCTTCTTAACCACTAATCGACTAGGGGTGAGGCTTTACGGCCCTCGTGGCTTTTTTTTATCCTATATACAATAAAAAAAATGTGTGAAGCTCTGGAGGCTCGATCTTCCTTCCGGGGATCGAACCCGTGACCTTGCAGACGGGAGCCGTGAGTGTAAGCGCCTAGTTCTATATGTAAATAAACTCGCTAGCACATTCCACTTACAGCTCTTACACTTAAACCGTCCTTTCTCTATTTGTTTCTACTCTCATTTCGAATTCTCTACAACATATCCTACATTTGAGTATGTTATCTTCTCACCAGTTTAATTCTACTTCGTGTTGTTGAGAGTTTAAAGCATATCCTCACAATACAGGATTCAGACTCGTAGGAAATTTCAAGATTACATGTGCGTGTTGTTGCATAATTCAATACTAGCCTCATGTAGGCGGTGAATAGTGTATTTATGAAATCTTTAAGGAGCATCTGGAATCCTTTTTTTTTCTGTTTGTATATGTTGCATTCGCCGCTGTGTTATCTTATTATTGAGAATCGGGCTGCATTTTCAGTGTTACACACCAAAAAGTGTTCGTTAGTTAAAACAAAAGAAGTCACAGTACCGTGGCTGGAACAATTCGCAAAATTCCTGTACTTAGCAAAAAATTTACGACGCTTCTGTCCATCCTGGACCATTATAAAGTTATAATGCGCAGACTGTGCATGAAGTGCCCCTTGGTATCTGCTAACATTATTCTTGCATTCATGAAGAGGTGTTAAAATCATAAGGTTAATACAGTTAGTTTCTGGAAGAGAAGCCAGGCCCCTTGACCGCCCCGCCCTCAGTCACTCCAGTCTAGTCACTGTTTTTAATAATCTCCTGTCAGGGACCCAGTCTATAACTGTTATTTTTTACAGGTTTGGATTGAGAGTCCAGCCATCCGTATTTATTCACTCATGTATTTATCCAACCTGTTTTTAAAACTACACAACGTTTTAGCTTCTATGACGGTACTCGGGAGTTTGTTCCACTCATCCACAACTATAACCAAACCAGTGCTTTCCTATATCCTTCCCGAATCTGAGTTTTTCCAACTTAAAACCATTGCTTTGAATCCTGCCTTGGCTAGATATTTTTAGCACGCTGTTTACATCCCCTTTATTCCTGTTTTCCATTTATACACCTCAATCATTTTCCCCCTAATTCTACGCCTTTTTAGAGAGTGCAGATTCAGGACTCTCAGTCTATCGTCATAGGGAAGATTTCTGATACAAGAGATCAACTTTGTCACCCTTCACTGTACGTTTTCCAGTGCATTAATATCCATTCTGTAAAACGGTGACCAGTACTGTGCAGCATAATCTAAATAAGGCCTAACTGAAGATATATAGAGCTGAAGAACAACCTGAGACTCCTATTATTTATGCTTCTTGATATGAAGTTAAGGATTTTATTCGCTTTATTGCAAACACTTATGCACTGCTGTCTTGGTTTCAGATTACTGCTAACCAGAACTTCCAAATCCTTTTCGCAATCAGTAACATTAAGATCTACATTATTTAGTTTATATGTAGCATTGTTATTTTCTTGTCCAATGTTTAGACCTTTGCATTTTGGCTTAAATAGCAACGCTCTTCATGCCGAATAAATTATTTATATATATATATATATATATATATATATATATATATATATATATATATATATATATATATATACACTAGGAATTCGCAAGAGCAGGCGAAATATTCACAAACACTGATCTTTTGCCGAAGGAGACTTGAACCTACGAACCTTGCAACAAGGTTCGCAGTGCTTACCGACCGTACCACACTGGACAATACCTTGGCGTCCAGCTCACGATAGACGTTGATCCAAGGGAGCCAGCTTTCAGGCAGGTGGCTTACAGCTTTTCATCTCATCCCCTGCATGCATCCACACATGTAGGGGATGAGATGAAAAGCTCATGTGTGGTTCGGTCGGTAAAGCACTGCAAACCTTGTTGCAAGGTTCGTAGGTTCGAGTCTCCTTCGGCCAGAGATCAGTGTTTGTGAATTATATATATATATATATATATATATATATATATATATATATATATATATAATTGTTTGATGTTGGTAGAGCAGCTCCTCGTTCATTTGTTTTGTGTTTACTTGTTCTTTGTTTCTTTCTCTTTCATTACATTATTACACATGAGCGCCAAACTTGTAGGAATCATATAGCGCCTGGGGGGAAGGGTAGGAATGGAAGGCGTTCAGACTCGATTGAAGGAATTGGAGCACAGATCCAGTTTCCTAGATCAAGAGCCCCTCACCAGCATCAAGGATTATTATTATAATCAAATAGAAGCGCTAAACCACAGGGGTTATACAGCTCCAGCATCAAGGAACCTCCCTCGAGGGATTACTTCTCTGTATATTCACATATTCAATCATTTATTCTTTTGTTCACTCATTCCACCATTCATTTGCTCCTATTTGTTACGACTGAGTAGTTGCTTTATTAGGTTTAAGAATCTATATACCAACCTCAGGCTAATAGGTTTATTTGACTTAAAGCCAAACTACTACAACACGCGGTTCAATAAAACTGTTTTATTAAATTATTTTTATTGCACAAGACTCTTGTCAGCTCCTTTTATGAAAGTTGAAATATTTGCAGTTTTGTGCATTCAATCACCTCTCGTCTCCATTGATGAGTTGTAGATCTCTCGTTCCCTCCTCGATACAAAAAGGCTCGTGATCCAAGGAATATGAGCTACTCTCTGGATTAAACCCAGTTACCTTGTAACTTGGTTTAGTGTTTTTCATTAAATGTGGTAATATAGATATTCGTTAACGGTTTGCATAGGACCTCTGGTGTCTCCTTTAGTATCCATGGTGAGAGATCTGGTCCCTTTTTTTTGACTCGCCAGTGTCCTGTAGCTGTCCTGTGTCCTGACGACTTGTTGAGGTCTTCATTGTTTCCAGTGTTGGAGACTTCTTGTAGTCTTTTATTGAGGTCTTTACTGTTTCCAGTGTTGGAGACTTCCATCTCTTTTCTTTTCTACTTCCCATTCTCTTCTTCTCTTCATTTTCGCTTTCTTCAACCTACACATTGTCGCCATTCACTACGTTATACACAGGCTTATTTCACTGCGTGTGTCTGGTATATAATAAACATTCGTGAAAGTTCACACAGTGAGCACAGCTGTGAAGGAAGACCTGCCGCTACGTGTACATCTATATCTCTTTCCTAACATAGACGTAGAACTAGAACTCACAGGTGAGAAACCTTGTGGGTCTTTACCTGTGAGTTCTTCTAGTTCAGTTGCTAATTGTGGTGGTAAGACATTAGGTATATTTTTTGTAGAAACGTTTCTCAGTCGTATATAGGCGATTATAACACTGGAGACAGTGAAAGTGGAGAGGTAATTTGGAAGTGATCAGTCCCTTCGTTAGATTAGAAAGACACATGAGCAAACACTAGGACACATTTATTAGAAATCGTTTAGATCTTGGGACCTAGGTTTATACTAGTCCCTTCATTACCAATGCTTTGAGGCCATGTACGGCTCACTGTCAAACGCAAGCTGCCTGTTGATTTCGCTATTGACAGTTTATCTAAATATAGGTTAATTTATGTTTACATTTGAAAACGAACGCTCCAGTTGAAGGACAGGCGGACAGCTGTCCTCGACTGGAGTAATTTATCATGTTCGTTTTGATAGTTTTGTATACTCCCTTTTCAAGCAGAGATTTATTTTTTAAGGTATGTTGTGTTAAGTAAATATTATTCTGTATAAGGTTGATTGCTTTATTATATGGTGGACCATAATGTGTCAAGTCTGTAATGTTTCATTGTTTTTGTTTGAGTGCGGTATCCCGTAGCTCGATCGTTAGCACACTCAGCTCACACACTAGTCCGGGGGTCGATCCCCGGTACGGCTGAAACATTAGCATGTTTCCTTAAGACACCTATTGTCTAATGTTCACCCATCAGAGAAATGGGTCGCGACCTGGGACAAAATTGACCTAATTTGCCCGAAATGCTCTGCATAACAAGGGGTTGTCATGTCATATACAGCTAGGCCTGTATACCTTGTGTATGTACTTGTAGAAATAAAGACTATTATTATTAATGGAAGTACTGGATGAGACACACTCATGTACATCCAGCCATAGACAATGTGATGATGGATGAAGATGAAGTTCAAACTGATGTGAATATACTGTTACATGGCTAACATGCAGCCACTGCAGTGTAACACTGTGTTCATATGTTTAGATTCTTTATATACTAGTGAGAGAATCTCCGCATTGTAGGCCAGGGTCGTGTTGCTTATGAACCTCCCCAACGTCATATTTTGCACGTGTTCCCGAGGTAATACTTAGAACAGAGCAAATCTTAGTCTTACTATGCTCCAGGTAGTGTTGCATCAACCATTTTATTTCTTACATTTGCACCACAAACTTTTTCTACACAAACGTTACTCAAGCTGTTGTAAATCGTAATTGTGGTTAGTTCTTTATCTTCGTTAGTATTCAAGGATGAACTTTCGACAAATAGAAAGTTACGGCGCTATTATTCTCGTGGCTCAGTAACTTCATTTGTTTCTCCTGGAAATGTCTGCCTCGGGAAGTTGGACTGACTGCTGCACTACTACTCGTATGCTGTTTCGTGGTAGTGGTGGTTAGTGCGTCGAGGTAAATATCTCCTGACGCAGTCTTTGACGCTCCGAGACCAGCTCATTGACTACTAGTGTACCCGTGCTGAAACTTTTCGCCCTGTGCAACGGGCTTCTCCAGTCTAATACAGGAGAATATAACACTGAAGACAGTAGATGTAACTGTTTTGAGACAATCAGTCCCTCGGTTTTCTTAAGAAGTGACTGACTTGAGGGACTGACTACCTACAAAGGCTGAGGGACTGATCACCTCAAAATACTACTACTACTAATACTATTTCGGCGTTATATTCGCCTACATGTGACTGAAGCAGGTGTTGCACACTTGTCTAATTCCTCATGAAGATGCGACGTCAGAAGACACTCCCCATCATGGGGAGCCACAGCAAGAAAGAAAGAAGATGACACCCTCTACCCAGGGGGCCAATGCCGGGTCACCATTTGGAGAAGACCCGGGCCGGATGTATCGGCGAACATACAACAACAACTGGGTATATACAGTGAGGTGACTAGGAGTCGTCAGGTGTGAACCTGACTGTTAGACCAGGAATACAAAAATTACCCGAACATAAGAGAATGAAACTTATGACGTTTTGGTCCAGGTAACCAGTCATGGCACTGTGCCTTATTATTCTTTTTAGATGAAGAAGATGGTGTGTACCGCAGAGAATGTAAGCCAGGGCCGCTTAACCTTACCTTTGTTTTCTGGATTTTTACACAAGTGTTCATTCAGGGTTTAAGAGTTTCTTCCTTTATTGACAAGCTCAGTTGAAAGCCCGACATAGCATTACCTATATTACCATGTATCGTCATGCACTCGAGACTTAAGAAAACTTGGTCTTCAAACAAAACATTGTCCCATTATGGGTTTCCATACTGCCATGTTATCTTTATTTTGTCCTGGGTCTGATAGAATTTTGCTTCTTAATCTCTTTGATTTAGTCTGTCAGGAATGATTTGCATGTGTTGCTCCTTCGTAATTGTGGATTGATAAACAAGTTTGCCTCTAGGTTGGCCTGCAAGATGGCGTCCAGTGTTTAACACGTTATTTGAGGTGCTAAGACTGGCGATGCTTTCCCTGTTAAGACTCTTACATAATTTCACAATCGCTGCAATGTACGTGAATTACATTAACAATTTTCTTTAAATACTTCAACGAGCTTTCCGTTGCTTCTTTCGTTGCTTCGTTAAAGAATTATTTTACGCATAGTAATTTGTTTTCTATTATAATGTAACTAATTGGGATGTATAATAGTGTTCGGTTCTTATTGACATAATTCACGAAGCCGTACCGGCTTGACCAAGTTTTATTTCCTGAATTGTGTGCGCCGGGATCGAGATACTGCTCCTGTCCCTTGACCGACGATTACCGAACGAGACGGTTAACGTTACAAGAAAAGTGCCCAGGAAAACCTGGGAGCTCGAATGCCAGTCAGTCTTGCAGTGTGTTGATATCTGACACTTGGGAGCAACACAACCTCCGGCCTAGCTGGTAATTACCCTTCAGATCGAAAACAAAAAAAAACTAAACATTTCTGGGAATTACCGCTAATCCTTGGCAGGTTTTTCCAAACTTTCTTCGACTCTTTCAACTTTTCTCCAACTCCTAGAGAAACTTTAAGAAACATACGACGTTGCCATCCATAAAACAATAAATACAAATGTTGGTTTTCCCTCTCTCTTAATTACAGATTCATCACCTTTACCCCAGTCGTTGGAAAAAAATAAGATATCTTAAGAGAACCCTTAACTAGATCTACACGTTTTGATCCGAGTCACACACGGTACGGATATTGTTATCATGGTTGAAGATATCAACATAGTTTTCACGTCTTCTGGATATCTGGGCGCTTCTAGCCGAGTTTTGTATTACCGAACGCGGCTAGAAGCGCCCAGACGTGGAAATTAAGTCAGTATATTCAATCTACTTTCGTACTGTAGTGTTCGTACCGTGTGTGTCTGGGATCAGAACATGCAGATCTAGTTAAGATCTCCGCCATCTTCAGTATACATAACTTAGACTGGCTTTGAACTGTTTACCTGTTGCAGTATGAAGGCAAACAAACGCCTACAAGCTGTATACCACAGGGGTTATACAGCACAAACGCCTACAAGCTGTATACCACAGGGGTTATACAGCACAAACGCCTACAAGCTGTATACCACAGGGGTTATACAGCACAACCGCCTACAACTTTATGGAAATGGACACTGATGCATTCAATTTGGACACCTTTATTGAAAACGTTTCAGTCCTTGACTTTGGTCACTTCAAATACATGATTTAAAAATGATCAAGGTCTCGGGACCGAAACGTCTTCAATAAAACTGTCCAGATTGGATACATTCACATACATTTCCCTTTCACCGGTTGACAGTGTTAATGTTTCTCTCTAACCTGAACTTATTAACACTTTCCGATGGTTTTATGTAGACTATCAAGCAGCTTAGAGCATTTACAAAACTCTTGGGCTGTAAGATCCTGCATATCATAACTGATGTCTGACAGCAACTTGTGAATGAAGTTAACTTGTGAATGAAGTTAACTTGTGAATGAAGTTAACTTGTGAATGAAGTTAACTTGTGAATGAAGTTAACTTGTGAATGAAGTTAACTTGTGAATGAAGTTAACTTGTGAATGAAGTTAACTTGAATGAAGTTAACTTGTGAATGAAGTTAACTTGTGAATGAAGTTAACTTGTGAATGAAGTTAACTTGGAATGAAGTTAACTTGTGAATGAAGTTAACTTGTGAATGAAGTTAACTTGTGAATGAAGTTAACTTGTGAATGAAGTTAACTTGTGAATGAAGTTAACTTGTGAATGAAGTTAACTTGTGAATGAAGTTAACTTGTGAATGAAGTTAACTTGTGAATGAAGTTAACTTGTGAATGGACCAGTGAGGTTAGATCTCTTAAGCTATTAAACAG
Source organism: Cherax destructor (assembly GCA_009830355.1). NCBI lineage: Eukaryota > Metazoa > Arthropoda > Malacostraca > Decapoda > Parastacidae > Cherax > Cherax destructor. The sequence goes on from WNWK01001421.1 coordinate 41,293, forward strand.
TTTAGATCTTTTGACTGTAAACTACTCATGAAATCTGGCGATTAAAAGTTGTAAACTAGGCTTTAAATCTATTAATTAATAATTATAAACTAGGGTTTAAATCTGGTAATTAATAATTTGTCAACTAGTCTTTAAATCGGTTATATTAAGGAATAATTGTGGGCTCTAACCTCATTGAATTAGTTCCAAACTTTGTCTGAGGGAAAAATTAATTTAAAGACGATAATTTGTGCCCAAGTCAACAGAAATTTCGACAGACGTCATGGAGGTCAGGTCACCCTGGAGGGGTCCCTGCCACATCATAGACAGGTCAGCTCACAATGTGTGTAATGCATAATCGTCATCACAAGTCTGGTGCTGGTAGTGGTGGTACTGGTGGTGCTGGTACTGGTAGTGGTGGTGCTACTGCTTCTTATACAGCTGCCGCTGTTTGTGCTGTTGCTTCTATCTCCATGGATGCTGCTGCTGTTGCTGGAGATATTGTTGCAGTTTCTTGTTGCTTCTGTTGGCTCTGCCGTTTCTGTTACAAGTTATGTGGTTTTTAATTTTAATTAGGGGGAGCGCTAAATCCACAGGGATCATACAGCGCCTGGAGGGAGTAAGCGCCAGTAAGGATCGATCTAAGGGGTGGTCGACTTATTCCTTGGATCTAGAGCCCCTCACCGGTGTCAAGGATCCTTCCTTGAGGAGCTGCTGCTGTTGCTGGGTCTCCTGCTGCTGTTGCTGGGTCTCCTGTTGCTGGGTCTCCTGTTGCTGGGTCTCCTGCTGCTGGGTCTCCTGCTGCTGGGTCTCCTGCTGCTGGGTCTCCTGCTGCTGGGTCTCCTGCTGCTGGGTCTCCTGCTGCTGGGTCTCCTCCTGCTGGGTCTCCTCCTGCTGGGTCTGCTGCTGTTGTTGCTGGGTCTGCTGCTGTTGCTGGGTCTGCTGCTGCTGGGTCTCCTCCTGCTGGGTCTGCTGCTGTCTGTTGCTGGGTCTCTGCTTGCTGGGTCTCCTGCTGCTGGGTCTCCTGCTGCTGGGTCTCCTGCTGCTGGGTCTCCTGCTGCTGGGTCTCCTGCTGCTGGGTCTCCTGCTGCTGGGTCTCCTGCTGCTGGGTCTCCTCCTGCTGGGTCTGCTGCTGTTGTTGCTGGGTCTGCTGCTGCTGCTGGGTCTCCTGCTGCTGGGTCTCCTGCTGCTGGGTCTCCTGCTGCTGGGTCTCCTGCTGCTGGGTCTCCTGCTGCTGGGTCTCCTGCTGCTGGGTCTCCTGCTGCTGTTGTTGCTGGGTCTGCTGCTGTTGTTGCTGGGTCTGCTGCTGTTGTTGCTGGGTCTGCTGCTGCTGTTGATGGGTCTGCTGCTGCTGTTGATGGGTCTGCTCCATTACTGAAGTGATTGCCAATTCTGCTCAACCATCCTTGACAGAATTTAATCTGAAGACGCAGGCCTTATTAACGACCTGCCTCCCACAACCATCCTTTCTGCAGTGGTCTTGAAGCTCACCCTTCTTACACACTCTTTGTTGCTGTTGCATCTGCTGATATTGTTGTTGCTTCTGTTGCTACTGATGCTGCATCTATTGTTACTGTCGTTGATGCTGCTTCTCCTCCTGCATCTGTTCTTTCTGCAACTGATGCCACTGCTGTTACAATATCTGCTGCAATGCATGCTGCTGTTACCAACATACTCTCACTGCTTGTATAGCTGCTTGCCAACCGTTTTTCATGCTGAACCTGGAATTTTGTTTGACGCATTAGATTTCAGCGGAATTTGGGTCTTATTTTTAGTGTCCAGTGGGTGACCCTCTGTCACCCTCGCGGAATTTGAAAAATCCAAGATGGCTGCCAAGGCATTCACTGGTCACTTTTGAATTCAGAAAAGACAGACAGCATGAATGTTGAGTTTTAAATTAAATTTTAGATTTTTTTTTCTGCTCTAAAGTTATGTTTGAACGAGTCAATGAATGAGAATTCAAGATGGCTTCCTGTTTATTTCCACCCACCGGTGTGATCTGAAGACATGGCTTTTCAAATCTAGATAAAAAAAAATTTAATAAAAGTATTAACATCCTGGATTTTGTGTGGTGGAACTGTGAGTGGGAGTGACCAGCTTGGGTGTTCCTTGTTCCAGTGGAGGTTTGTAATCAGCGCACGGAGCACACACAAACATTAAGTTTTATACCACATGAGTGCTCAGTTCTGTCGCATCTGGATCAATTTCCTTGAAAGGCCGAGAGTGACAGCTCTCTCTTCCTCTCTCTCTATATATATATATATATATATATATATATATATATATATATATATATATATATATATATATATATATATATATATATGTGTGTGTGTGTGTCGTGCCGAATAGATAAAACTGGTCAATCAGCAAGAACTCATTGAAAATTAAGTTTTCTAAAATTTTGTAATGTGTTTAAAGGTATATTTTTTTCATCTATGTTAATGTAAAAATTAATAATTTTGTACCAAAAGAACCTTAGGAAACTTACCTAACCTTATAACAAGCGCAATTTAATTTAGCCTAATCCATCCAAATATATTTTAGATAAGTTTACAATAATTTAATAAACACAATGAAATATATTTTCTTCGTTAGATTCAGAATGATTTTTGCGAAATTATTGCAATTCGACATGACATACGTATATATAATTTATCACAGTAACATGTTTTACGTTTTGATAAAACTATTGTTAAAATATTTGACAATTCTTAATATCAGTTATAACTATTATTGCATTAGAAACCAAGCACTAAACCTGTACAGGTCAAGGTGAATGGTTATAATGGTTATAAATACAAAATCCTTCAAAAGGGAATTATGTATTATAGAAAGCGTAACTAATTTGCTAATATAATTCTAATCCTACCCATCTAAGACTAGCTGGGCGTAGGTAGGTGTGAGGGAGGTGGGTAGTGAGGATGTAGGAGGGTAGAGGGTGAGTGGAAGTGGTGAGTAGTGTGAGGAATGGGTATGTATGTACTCACCTAATTGTACTCAATTGTGGTTGCAGGGGTCGATTCGTAACTCCTGGCCCCGCCTCTTCACCGGCGGGTACTAGGTCACTCTCTGTTTCAGAGCTTTATCATACAATGGAGAGAGGCGTCAGATTTATTACACTGTTTAATGTACACAGAAGCATAACCTGGTCCATAGCACCTTGGATTACAGCTCTATATCAGAGCTAAGAAGTCTCCAAAAACAGCAAATAACACAGCAACAAGCCTACACAAACAGCATATAACAGCAACAAGCATACACACAGCATATAATACAAGAAGTCTACACAAACAGCATATAACACAGCAACAAGTCTACTCAAACAGCAAATAACACAGTAACAAGACTACAAACAGCATAACAGCACCAGCACAGCAGAGGAAAAAAACTCAACTGGTACATGATTGAATTTCATGTTTTTTTCAAGTTCACCAGTGTTCATTATGCTACATTTGTTTCACCTTTTGTAAATTCTTGACACAATTCGCCAGGACCCTCGCTAAGCTCTCTGACCCTGATGCTCGAAATGTGCTAATATTGTCCTTCTGATGCTCGAAACGTGTTACTATTGTCCTCGTATTATTGTCCCCACATGCAGGAAAACAGTGTTACCAGCAAGTGTCCCCACATCCAGGAAAACAGTGTTACCAGCAAGTGTCCCCACATGCAGGAAAACAGTGTTACCATCACTTTTCCCATAAAGCAGAAAAATTGTCATTAAAAGCATTAATATATTTCTAACATGTGCTAAACCCTTATGGACATTCAATTTTGTGGATGTTTGTGTGGCAGGATAGGGAGGCGTGGCAGGGTAGGGAGGCGTGGCAGGGTAGGGGTTGTGGCAGGGTAGGGGTGTGTGGCAGGGTTCGGGGTGGAAAGGTACGGGGTGTGGCCGGGTTGTGGGGTGTGGTAGGGGTAAAGTTTAGTACTAGTGCCATAAATCACAGTTTGTGTTCTGTGTGTGTGTGTGTGTGTTCCTAGCGTGACACATTATATACCAATACAGTCAGTTCTTTAGTCAAGATCTTCCAGCTATTTTTTTTTTTTTTGTAAATGATTGAAAAAGTACATAAAAAATGAATAACACATGGGAACACATGAATGACACATGGGAACACATTAAGGACACATGGGAACACATGAATGACATATGGGAACATATGACACATGGGAACACAGAAATGAATAACACAAAAAAAGATCCTTTAGGGTAGGATTACCAATAGACCCCTGGCTGTCTTCAAACAGGCACTGGACAGGCACCTAAAGTCGGTGCCTGACCAGCCAGGCTGTGGTTCGTACGTTGACTGCGTGCGGCCAGCAGTAACAGCCTGGTTGATCAGGCTCTGATCCAACATGAGGCCTGGTCACAGACCGGGCCGCGGGGGCGTTGACCCCTGGAACTCTCTCCAGGTAAAACTTCAGGTACATGTCATTGAACTTTCCGTGTAGTTTTTCAGTCGCATTTTAAAAAATCACTGATCGAACTGTACATAAGAAAACTGACTTTCTAAAATAAAAAAGCAAGTTACAAATGCACTTTAGCCGACTATATTTCATTTATACTTTTTTTTTTTTTTTTTTTTTTTTACTTTCCACAACACTTGATATTCACTTGTGAAATTATAAACTGATTAACTCTTACGTAAAATCAAAAGCGAATATATATATAAAAAAAGGATACTTGAGATTTTTTTTCCCTCATTACTAATCGAGTTATCTGCACATTTACATTTAAAAGAAATTTATATTTTTTTTTTTTTTTTTTGGTTCTGTAAGGGACTTTAGCCGACAAATTTCTGTTTGGGAAGTGAAATGAAAAATTTGGATTTTAATTTTATAGTAATTAATATATATATATTCATTTTTTAACAGCGTTGAATGTTCCCTTTTCTGATGATTATTGTTCCATCACTTGACTTTGTGTTGCTGGTTTGTACAGGCTGTACAATACTATATTATCCACACTGGTGTTAAATGTGAATGACGCTCTTGAACAATAAGTATTTCCTTCACTGCCTTCAAAGGATATTAATGAAGGAACACTACAGTAGGCCTATTGGCCCATGCTAGACAGTTCCAACTTTCACCCACCTATGTACCCGGTCAATTTGTACATAAAGTTATCCAAAGTTCTGGCCTCAATGACACTAATAGGGAGTTTGTTCCAATATTCTACAGCTGTTGTCAAGACAGTTATTGATAAGGAACGCTCGTGTTCCTGGTACAAATCTGACCTCAAAGTTCGATAAGTAACACTACTTCGTCCTATCCAGGGTGCTCCAGTATTGCTTCTTCCAATCCAGGGTGCTACAGTATTGCTTCTTCCAATCCAGGGTGCTACAGTATTGCTTCTTCCAATCCAGGGTGCTCCAGTATTGCTTCTTCCAATCCAGGGTGCTCCAGTATTGCTTCTTCCAATCCAGGGTGTTCCAGTATTGCTTCTTCCAATCCAGGGTGCTCCAGTATTGCTTCTTCCAATCCAGGGTGTTCCAGTATTGCTTCTTCCAATCCAGGGTGCTCCAGTATTGCTTCTTCCAATCCAGGGTGCTCCAGTATTGCTGCTTCCAATCCAGGGTGTTCCAGTATTGCTTCATTCCAGAGTGCTCCAGCACTGACCTGGAACCGGGCATGATAAAACATACCTATGATATTACCCAGTGACGGAACACATTTTGACCGCAAAATTACCTCTCCACTTCTGCCTCCAGCATCATAATTAAGCGTTTCGCCACTAAAGATACCCACGTTTTGCACACACATGTCTTTCTCATCAAATTAGATGGGCAAGACATGTGTGCAAGAGTTGAGTATCTTTATTTCCAGGACGTTTCTCTTATAGGCTTCTTCAGTCGAATGCAGGATGGCCAGATATTGAGACAGCAGAAGCAGTGAAGAGGTATAGACGTGATCAGTCTAGCAGTCTTGAAGAAATAGTTTCGAGGTGGTCAGTCCCTCACCCTGGAGGAGTGTTCAGCTCCATAGTCTGGAATAATGCGAAGCTGACGCATGAAGATGGAGCTTAGGTTTTGAACGCACTGGTGTGCTTGCAGGTGTTTATATAGTGGTCAAACACCCACCCCACTGGTGTGCTTGCAGGTGTTTATATAGTGGTCAAACACCCACCCCACTGGTGTGCTTGCAGGTGTTTATATAGTGGTCAAACACCCACCCCACTGGTGTGCTTGCAGGTGTTTATATAGTGGTCAAACACCCACCCCACTGGTGTGGTTGCAGGTGTTTATATAGTGGTAGTGGTCAAACACTCTCCCCACAGGGGTGCTGGAGTAAGAACTCTGCATTATTCTTCATTGGTGATGTGGATATTTCTGAACTTTTATTAAGTTTGTTGACAATGGCTAATGACGCGGTTGATGTTTTGTGGAATGTGAGAAATAGACTTGACATTATGACTTTCGTAATGTGAGAATGAACTGCCGATGACAGCAGTAAGTCGACATGCGCATTATGCTAGTGGCTTTCTTTTGTGTCCACAATAATACATGTAAACTACATTACCTGTATACTGCAGAAAATAAATTGTTTGAGGTGTCATTATGATTGTACAGGGTGTCCCAGGGTGTTCAGACTTTTATGTCACCCTGTATTACATTCTTGGCAAGAGCGCTAAAGGAATTATACAGCGCCTGGGGGGGGGGAATGGAAGGCATTCACAAGTTATATTCAAGAAATTGGAGCACAGGTCCGATTCCTTAGATCAAGAGCCCCTCAATAGCATCAAGGTGCCCTTCTTGAGGAGTGGTTGCTAGTAACACGTGTTCATAACGTTTAATAACAGACGGGTCTAGCGCCTTGTAAATGTGACCAAAACCGCGCATGTATGAGAGACATTACCAATCAACCTTAGCTGTCTTGCAGAGGCAACTTGATAAGTTACTTTGAAGTGATCATCCTGGCTCTGATGCCTCACACTGCAACTTGATAAGATACTTTGAAAGTGATCATCCTGGCTCTGATGCCTACCTCACACTGCAACTTGATAAGTTACTTTGAAGTGATCATCCTGGCTCTGATGCCTCACACTGCAACTTGATAAGATACTTTGAAAGTGATCATCCTGGCTCTGATGCCTACCTCACACTGCAACTTGATAAGTTACTTTGAAAGTGATCATCCTGGCTCTGATGTCTACCTCACACTGCAACTTGATAAGTTACTTTGAAAGTGATCATCCTGGCTCTGATGTCTACCTCACTCTGCAACTTGATAAGATACTTTGAAAGTGATCATCCTGGCTCTGATGCCTACCTCACACTGCAACTTGATAAGTTACTTTGAAAGTGATCATCCTGGCTCTGATGTCTACCTCACACTGCAACTTGATAAGTTACTTTGAAAGTGATCATCCTGGCTCTGATGTCTACCTCACACTGCAACTTGATAAGATACTTTGAAAGTGATCATCCTGGCTCTGATGCCTACCTCACACTACAACTTGATAAGTTACTTTGAAAGTGATCATCCTGGCTCTGATGCCTACCTCACACTGCAACTTGATAAGATACTTTGAAAGTGATCATCCTGGCTCTGATGTCTACCTCACACTGCAACTTGATAAGTTACTTTGAAAGTGATCATCCTGGCTCTGATGTCTACCTCACTCTGCAACTTGATAAGATACTTTGAAAGTGATCATCCTGACTCTGATGCTACCTCACACTGCAACTTGATAAGTTACTTTGAAAGTGATCATCCTGGCTCTGATGTCTACCTCACACTGCAACTTGATAAGTTACTTTGAAAGTGATCATCCTGGCTCTGGTGTCTTACCTCACACTGCAACTTGATAAGTTACTTTGAAGTGATCATCCTGGCTCTGATGCCTACCTCACACTGCAACTTGATAAGATACTTTGAAAGTGATCATCCTGGCTCTGATGCCTACCTCACACTACAACTTGATAAGTTACTTTGAAAGTGATCATCCTGGCTCTGATGGCTACCTCACACTGCAACTTGATAAGATACTTTGAAAGTGATCATCCTGGCTCTGATGTCTACCTCACACTGCAACTTGATAAGTTACTTTGAAAGTGATCATCCTGGCTCTGATGTCTACCTCACTCTGCAACTTGATAAGATACTTTGAAAGTGATCATCCTGGCTCTGATGTCTACCTCACACTGCAACTTGATAAGTTACTTTGAAAGTGATCATCCTGGCTCTTAATAAATATACAATAAGACTATACCGCTCATACTGTCATCGATATTTATCACCGCCAACGGGGGATCCCACAGCCAGCGTCGGCGCCCACGTACCGTGTACATTCATTCATCTTAGGAGTGCAGGTTTTGCCAGCCTCTCGCTGATTAATCACATCTCTGGATGTCTCGGCGATTTTTGTAAATTGTACTTGGTGCGTGAAGAGAGATTTACCGAGATCTTATGTGGATAGACTGCCTCTCTCGCGCGCTCTCTTTTACTCTGTGAATAACCAATATGCGTTTAGCGTTTCATAAAGTACAAAACTAACTTTTTTCTAATTCGCTTCCATTTATTCTCTTTGTTCCCATCTCTTGACCAGGCGTGCACAACCAAGTCGAAATTTAGGTAAAAATAGGTCAGTGTTGGTGGATGCGTATTAACACTTGTGTCTATACAGTGGATATTGTGTGGCCTCTGTGCACCTTGTAATATCTATTACTGATAGGTATCTATTCTTTTTTTCTTTCTTCCAGTAATGTTAATAAATGTAGATGAATGGTTCAAAGAACCGACAAGTTGATAGACACATATGCAACACTTGGGTATCTTTAATGAGGAAACGTTTCGCCACACAGTGGCTTCATCAGTCCATACAAAGGAGAATGGTGAAGAACAGGAGGAGTTTGAGGTAATCAGTCCCTCAGATTTGAGTCGATGTAATCAGTCCATCAGGACTGATTACATCGACTCAAATCTGAGGGACTGATTACCTCAAACTCCTCCTGTTCTTCACCATTCTCCTTGTATGGACTGATGAAGCCACTGTGGCGCGAAACGTTTCCTCATTAAAGATACCCAGTGTTGCATATGTGTCTAATTTATCAATGTTAATGAAGTTCCTGAGGGTGGGGGGGTCAGTCATGAGGATGTGTTAATAAAATATTGCATGATGTATGTTGTATGTGACGTTTTATTTTGAAGAAGTTTCGTCTACCAGAGATTTTTGTTTTGAAGTCCCTGGTGGGCGAAACGTCTTAAGCCATAAACCACAAACCACTATTATATTTTATCAATATTCTCGCTATGTTTGGCCCCAGTCCCTTGGCCCATTATGTGCCTCTGTCATTTCCCTGTCTCCCACAGCATGGGTATGAGGTGTATAATAAGGATATTAGAGTAACTGTTGATATGGATATACAATTACGAGGGAGGGGAAACAGGGGTAGGGTAGGTGGGTGTATTTGTCCCCCTGAGGGAGTGTGGGTAGGGCTCGAGGAGGGGGAGAGAGTGTTCAGGAGTCCTCTTGAGTGAGAGATGGGTAAGAAACGTGAGGTATTGCAGTCTTTTTTCCTGATAAATTGCCCTGGAAATTCTTACTTAATCCGATGATTTCGTAGAGGAGCGAGATTCTTACGACTGACACTGGAAGTGTTTCTTCCATTTCGTTGCGCCGTAATCGGCCGCGATGACCTCCTTTTATATCAGCAAGACATTTCCTGCTTGAGATTGATGGTCTGACGGTGTAGTGGATGGAGTACGTACCACAGTGGCGCCACCTCACTTGTAATGCTCTTTACAGTGTTACTCAACTTCCACAAGTTCCAACGTTTAGAGATAATTATATTGCAGTTAAAGTCTATATTTATATCAGCTAATTGAAAGGGTCACCTTTATGTTCGTCTGTGCCACTCTCTGGCATCAAACACAAGTTAGTTTCATGTTTCGGCTTTAAGCTTTTTAAGTAAATATTTACGTTTGTAGGCTTGTTTTATAATGATTGACTTTGTTTTCACTAATAGTTTTGTTAATATTGTTTTGGTTATAAAAATGTCATACAACTTATACGATAATACTTCCTCTCATCACTTCAGCATTATATATGTTATATATGTCGTGCCGAATATGTAAAACTGGTCAATTAGCAAGAACTCGTTTAAAATTAAGTCATTTCTAAAGTTTTCTCTTATACGTTTAAAGATATATTTTTCATTTATGTTAATATAAAAAATAATAATTTTGTACCAAAAGATCCTTACAAAACTTACCTAACCTTATTATAACAAATGGAATTTAATTTTGCCTAATTCAACTAAATATATTTTAGATAAGTTTACAATTTAATAATAAACACACAAAATGAAATATATTTATTTCGTTAGATTCAGAATGATTTTTTGCGAAATTATTGCATACACAAGTTTTCGCTTGTCTTATTCGGCACGATATATATATAATTACACACACACACACACACACACACACACACACACATACCTACACAAAAACCTGACCACACAGTAATTCTATAATATTACTGCCGACAGATTTGCAGAGAATTTTCAAATTCATAATAAAATCAGCAAATTTAATAACGTGCTTACGTGTGGCTACACTGCTGCCACACTGGTAACACTGAGTGACAGTCATTCTAGTTCATCTTAAGCTAATTGTATTTTTAATATATATATATATATATATATATATATATATATAATGTTTATCTCTGGAATCGTATGTTGAAAAAGAAAAATATCTTAAATAACTTACAGTATTTTCTGGCAAACACTACAACACGAGGCTGTCTGGGAGACAAAAGGGATAAACAATGCACCTGAGGCATCGTGCAAACAGCAGGTAAATGTTGCTTAGCAGACATCTTGTGTCGTCTGTGAGCGCTGCACCATATGTCAGCCTCCTCCGTTCGTAATGTTGTAGTTTGGCCTCTTACAGCAGCAGTTAAGAAAGAGGCCTTTACAACGGTGAGGGTCTTGCTGAGGTGAGGGATCTTACTGGCGTGAGTGTCTTTTTACCTTCCGCTGCAACATAACAAAATATATATATTTTATATTTCAACCCTTACGGATTTACCTCTTAGTTCTGATGTAGCCAATTTTGTTCAATAAACTATCATAAGTGTTTTGCTACCCTAATCTATATAAGTTACACAGTGTGAACAAAAGCTAAATGCGTTTCCCCTGTCATATTGCATCACCCAGGATGGCACTCGTACAAGGTGTTGAGTAACTCTAAGGGACACACACCCAGCATTTCATTACTTACACACGCGCGCGCGCACACTATTAACTCAAGGTTTAATTTACTTTTAAATGTGTGGGGAGAAGTTTAATGGGGGCGAGTACATAGAGCGAAGATGAAATAAAAGTTTGCCGAGAATAACATAAACGTTTATAGAGACAAGGTGAGAAAACCTAGGGAAAAAACATTTGTTAGTAGGGTGCAACTGGTGTTGCTGTGTTGGCGGGGCCTTCGCTTGCAAATATGGAGGAGTGGGGAGGTGGTGATGCTGTGGGGGAAGGTACAGGTTCATTAGGGTGGGAGAGAGAGTACTTGGGTGAGATGAATGGGAAATGGGGACCTTAGAGGGGGAGCTCAGATTGATACAGGCTGAGAGAGTATAGAAAAATGTTGAGAGGATTTATGGGTAAAAGAGAGAGGGGAGCGCCCGGCGGAATGTGTTTCTTTTAAGTACTTTTAACGACTGTATTTACAAAGAACTCCAGATACCAGTAATGACTGAAGCAGTACAGCCTTGATGAAAGTATCCGAAGTTATCTAGATGTATTAAAGTGCAGTCACAGTACTGACAAGTTGCGTTACTTATATAGATAAAGTGGTTAACTATATTGATATAAACGCTATCCTTATCCTATTATGATTCTGACCCACAACCACCTACCCCCCCACACTCCATATCCCCTCTCCCTCCCAAGTATTCTTCTCTTTAACTCAGTCTTCCATGTCTTTAACTCCTCTATAACTTTCTTCCTCCCTTTAACTCATTCCACTCACCATTTTACTCTTCCCTCTCTACTACTTCCCTTTCACTTTTTTTTCCTATTCAACTTCTAACCCCTCCTACTGCAGATGACACTGCTTTTCTCACCGGGTGTTCTCTTCTCCCGCAGGGAAGAGCACTGGCATCGTCACCAACACTAGGATCACCCACGGCACGCCCTCAGCCCTCTACGCCCGCAGTCCCTCAAGATACTGGGAAGACGATGCCAAGATCCCCGCCCACTCTCACGCCTCTTGCAAGGATATCGCCAGACAACTCGTTGAGAACGAGCCAGGCAAGAACATCAATGTGAGTATTAAGTTCAGATTGCATGGGGGGTACAAGAACAGGGAGCAGGGTGGGTACAAGAACAAGGAGCTGGGTGGGTACAGAGAGCTGGGTGCTAGCTGAGTTTGTTGATCAAGTGTGTGTGTACACACATATAACACGCACCAATCACTTCCGTTTTGTGATGGCTCTGCATTGTTCACAATATTGTCAATTTCATCAGTATTCACCTATGCCCACATTTGTTAATTGAGTGTTAGTACAACCACAGTATGACCGCCATCGTCACATCCCCCTCCCCACCATTACCCCTCGGCCAGTCTCGTTTACCTCGTGTGTATATATATAATATATATATAATATAGATCTTTTGCCGTATCCAGAGCCATCATTAAAATTGTTCAAAAGACACTTTTATGGATTCCAATTAGTTTTTTCTACATGAATAGACATTGGGGTGTGAGGCGTCTGAGTTGAGTTTCATACAAAGCATTACAGTACTGCAGGGTTACCCTAACGTGTATTATACCTTAACGTGGTAGGACATGTCTTATGGGGAACAGACATATCCGGGAGGTGACCCACTCTACCTCCTGGGTAATTGCCTAAGAACCCAGATTTGTTTTTCGGCGCAAATAGTGTGGATATTTATTTCACCTTTAGTCTGATTTTGTTGTAACATATGACCAAGGGCTTTGGTCGAATTAATATAGTTTGTGGAATGTGATTAATGGGTTTGTTTACCTTTTGAGGATGATTTTTGTAAAGTGTAGTATAACAGTAGTCACGATAACCACACTCTGGTAGTGCTACCAAAATAATGTCAATTGTTTACCTCCAGTACATTAGATAGTTCCGGTACTTTTTGCGAGACATGCAACTCGAATCTGCCAATTTAAAAAAAAAATATCAAATTGGACTTTTGAACAAAAATTTATTTTTTTATGATTATAATTTTAAATAGAACCGCGAAACGAAAGCTCGACAACTTGAGTTTTGGCGTTTTTAAGTTACACAGCTTTAGTGAATCCAAGGCGTTAGTTTATATCTTTAAATTTTCAACCCTGGTTATATCTAAGCACTAAACCCACCAGAATCATACAGCACTGGGCTATGAATATATATATATATATATAAATGCTTTATTAATAGACAGAATACATTTATAAAACACACAAACATGAACATGAATACAATGGTACAATATGTCAAAGATTATGAATCTCCTCCAGCTCCTCCGAAGCCGGACGCGAGCCGAGTATGCAGCATGCGTTACCCCTCTGGATGGCCACGCTGAGACGCTGGAACATGAACGTGGCTGCCCTTGGGTCCCTGGTGGTGTCGATGAGTCTGGAACCCAGCTCTTTAAGGAAACGTGTTGCATTTTTCCCCACGCTCCCAAGGTCTCTGATCCCACTGGGACAAATTTATACTGTTGGCTTATGTCCCTGTACTTGCCGATCTTGTACTCCTCTCTGTGGTCAGCAGCTCCTCCCTGTCGCCCAACACTGTGATGGATGTAGGTGTCAGCCAGTGTCGACACGCAGGTATAATCCCATGCTAAGAGCTTGCCATTCTTCCAAGGATAGATGGTGATCCCGTCGGGGCGGTTTGCTGGGTTGTGGGCGTTGTTGGCTGCTAGTGATCGAGGCTCTCTCTCAGCTGGGCATCCAGCTGTAGCGAGGTTCTCTTTATGATGTCGTTGACCTCATTGTGTCTTGCATGCCAACCCTTGGTTTTAGAACAGTTAAGACCATGTAGACCATATTGGTCGGCTTGCGCATTGCCGCAAATACACGTATATTCCGTGTGAATGGGGGCAGCAAGGCGCAGAGCCACTGCAATACGAAGGGTCTTAGGGTCCAGGCGTGTTCCCATGGCCGAAATGGGAACTGTTTGGAGGAAGTCCCCAGAGTGAGGTGCACTCACGGCTAGGAGACGGGCAGTCCCCCTGTCTGATGTTACGGCCCTGAGCATATTGGCAAGTATCTTTTCAACAAAGGGGCTGTCCCAGCTTGACTGTTTGTAGGCCAGTTCTTCACTAGGTTTTGGTGTTGGAGCAGCAAGAGTCTCCCATTCAGTGATGGCACTGGTGTAGCTAGGGTCCTGTATTCCTGCTGAATCACTGAGGTTGTATGGAAGAATTTGTTTTATTAGCTCATTTGATGCTATGGAAGAGGATAAGAAGGCTGGTAGGGCAATCTGGGAGGATTTGCGTACTCCCAGCCCCCAAGTCTGACTGGAAGTGAGGCTTGCAACCACTGTCCATCTTCGAGGGAAAGATTCAATACACTCTCTAGCATGGTCTTGAGGAGAGAGTCGTATTCCTCGAGTTTCGGGCTGTTGAAGGCTGGGAACATCTCAGGAAGTATGTAAGTTTTGGGATTGACAGGCACCTGGTGAGTAGGTAGAAGGCATCATGTGTATCGATGTCTTTCATCCTACCTTCCATCGTCCTGAGGTCGGAGATTTTTTTCCAGGACCAGATCGATGGCATTGGGCCCAAGGGAGCACCAAGGAGAGTGCTGTTGGCTGGATCGATGGCTCTTGCCCTGGTAAAACAGCCCTAATGTCCTGGATCATCTGTGGATTGGTGGAAACTATCTCACATATATATATATATATATATATATATATATATATATATATATATATATATATATATATATATATATATATATACTCACACCAGGAGGGATTTTGGAAGTCAACGCCCCCGCGGCCTGGTTCATCTGGTGTACTGTTGATGGTGTTACATATTTTAATGTTCAGTTGTTTATACGTCTCTAGAAACTGAATGTAATTGACATGGTGTCTTAGTTGCAACGTCTTGTGAATTAACTTACAAATTTTAGGACGCAGACTGCTTATCTCCTTTTCTATGCTGAGGTTTTAGGCAGTGCGTATTGTATGTCGTAAATATATGGAGTATTTTTAACATAGTGCTGAAAGATTCTTAGTTCCCAGTGGTCTGTAAATTTATAAACCCTTTCTCGACCGCTAGTCAGCGTCCGCTCCTGATCGCTCTTTGCAAGATTTCTCCCTCCCCCTTTTTTTCTTTGCTGTTCCTGACTCGATCTTCTGGGTATAATTACCTAGTTAATGTGCAAATGAGTAGATCTTTGTCCTGTCATTTCCCTTGTTGCCTGGTTGAATACTTAGCTGCACACTTCAAGATAAAGAAAACCAAAACACCCACCCCTCACCACGCTCCACCCACCCCCTCACCACACCCCACCCACCCCCTCACCACACCCCACTTACCCCCTCACAACACCCCACCCATCCCCTCACAACACCCCACCCACCCCCTCACAACACCCCACACATTTTAATGGCTATCCCATTTCTTGTTAGCTGTGAAAACAAGAGCGTAATCATACATTACAGCTCATTAGCTGTATCCTAAGTAATAAAATGTGAGCTCATTAGACAAATGGAGAGGTGAGCTCCAGCTCTCATTACCACCTCCTAACTCTCCACTGATCAATTTTTAAACCTTGCAAATTCATTTATACTGGTCATTGCTGCTTTCAATTTCTTAATTAATCACTGTTACAGTGAATCATTTTCCAATATTTCTGTAGCTCATTTGACACTGCAATTTGCAATCATGCGCTCCCCCTCACTTCAAGCTGTGAAATGAAAACGATGAATATAATTGATCTGATACTGGATCCATGAATCCCGTGTGGTGTCAAACCCTATATAAAAATGTGTTGAGCAAGAGTTGAGGCCACTCGCGTAGGTCTTTTGGACACTGAACGAGTACAATTGTTAACTTGCCATTGCAAGAATGTTTACTTGATGGCTTTCCTTACACAGTTGCTAATTTCACTTGGGGATAATTTTAATTTCATGGAGAAGAGTAATGGAACAACCCTCTCTGGTGTCAGAACTCTATAGAAGCTGATTGAACAACAGATAAAGCCACCCCACAGATTTTATTTTGAATATTCTGTAGCTGTAACATTCAAGTCCATGTTTTACAACCATATGATCTGTATGATCTTTTCGGTTTAGCGCTTATCTTTATTATAATTTACACCCATACGAAAGTGTTGGCACCACAAAACTGATACATTCCCCTTATGTATACAATGGCAGACTTCATTCCATAAATTCCTCGATACATCTGATACATTTTCTTTCACATGATTCAATGACCCGTCCCCTTTCAAATATGTCAATACATTCACTTCATTCGTCTTTCTTATTTTAGTCTGACGTCAATTTTTTTCCTGCATAAA
Organism: Cherax destructor; assembly: GCA_009830355.1. NCBI lineage: Eukaryota > Metazoa > Arthropoda > Malacostraca > Decapoda > Parastacidae > Cherax > Cherax destructor. The sequence goes on from WNWK01001421.1 coordinate 57,778, forward strand.
GTTTTTCTTATCACTTTTCTTTCTTTTAAGTTCGTTTTCAACTTCCTACTTTTCCATATCCCTTTCGAACTTCTCCAACTTAACCTTTCGAACCTCATAAGAGTACTGTGCCATCAGCAAAGAACAACTGATAACTGTCTCGCTCACCAGGTTCTGATGGGTGGAGGTCGTCGCCACCTGATTCCCACTTCAGTGTACGACCGAGAAGAGAGAAACCAGCGAGGAAGGAGAACGGACGGTAGAAACCTCCTTGATGAGTGGGTACACGATAAGAAGACGCGCGATCTCAACGCAGAGTACGTCTGGAACAAAGCTCAGTTCGACAAGGTTGACCCCAAACACACCGACTACCTCCTGGGTGAGTATCTCCAGCGTTTGGGTGGGTCTTAAAGAGGACGACCGGAGGGGGGATGGGTTATCTGCAGTTAACCCACAAACTAGTGATGAAATTAAACAAACGTTTCGATACGCTCCCAGACTTTAATTAACGATTCAGGAGTCTTACAATGGTTTATGACAGATGACAAGCTTCATCTCTTTTCATCTCCAATTTGTCTTTTAGCAGTGAATTGTTCCCGTCACGGAAATGTGATTTATTGGAGTTGCTAAATCAATCTGTTTGGACGAATGCCCACCTTCCTAGGCAGAATGTCTCGTGGGTCTTTCACTGTGGGACGAATCTATTCGTTTCATATTTTATTGAGATGTCAAATGACCATCTACAAGATTCTCAAATCCGCTGAATTAAGCTTTTATATAGTCTCAACCTGTTGGCTGTGTGTATGCAGTGAACCTGCTCAGTGAATTATATTTGACGTGGCCAAAGATGCTTCTGAATATTGTAGTGTGATCTGTTTTGTACGTAAATATAGAATACACAATTTTTACTATATTTATTTAGACTTTAGTAAGGCTTTTGATAGAGTACCGCACCAGAGACTGTTAAAGAAAGTGGCAGCTCATGGCATTGGGGGAAAAGTGCTGTCATGGATCGAGTCATGGCTCACCAATAGGAAGCAGAGAGTGTGCATAAATGGGGTTAAATCCGAATGGGGACTTGTAACAAGTGGTGTTCCACAGGGATCAGTCTTAGGCCCATTGTTATTTATAATATATATCAATGACCTTGATGAGGGAATTACTAGTGATATGAGCAAATTCGCCGACGACACGAAGATAGGTAGGATAATTGATTCAAACATAGATGTCATAGAACTTCAGGAAGATTTAGACAAACTTAATTCGTGGTCAGAAAAGTGGCAGATGCAGTTCAATGTAGATAAATGCAAGGTTCTGAAGCTCGGGAGTGTCCATAGCCCAAGCACTTATAAGTTAAATAACGTAGAACTTAGCCATACAGATTGCGAGGACTTGGGGTGATGGTAAGCAGCAACCTTAAACCAAGACAGCAATGCCTAAGCGTACGTAATAAGGCAAATAGATTACTGGGATTTATATCAAGAAGTGTTAGCAACAGAAGTCCAGAGGTTATATTACAGCTTTATACATCATTAGTAAGGCCTCACCTAGATTACGCAGCTCAGTTCTGGTCTCCATATTACAGAATGGACATAAATTCGTTAGAAAACATTCAGCGTAGAATGACTAAATTAATACATAGCATTAGAAATCTTCCTTACGAAGAAAGATTGAAGACCCTAAAATTACATTCACTTGTAAGACGTAGAATGAGGGAGACATGTCGAGGTATACAAGTGGAAAATGGGTATTAACAAGGGGATATAAATAAGGTCTTGAGGATACTCTCAAGAGGAACCCGCATAATGATTCAAGTTGGATAAGTTTAGATTTAGAAAGATATAGGAAAGTATTGGTTTGAAATAGGGTAGTTGATGAGTGGAACAGTCTGCCTAGTAGGGTTATTGAAGCTAGGACCTGGGTAGTTTCAAATTTAGGTTGATAAATTCATGAGTAGAGGGGTTGGATTTGAGTGGGACTCGCGCATGAGTGGGTAGAATTGTCAAAGCTTATTTCTTGGTAGCTTTGAAAATTGGGTTGAGCAAATATTCTGTTAGTGGGATGGATTGTGAAGGACCTGCCTAGTATGGGCCAACAGGCCTGCTGCAGTGTTCCTCCTTTCTTATGTTCTTATGTTCTTATGTTCTTTCCGTTAGGCTCAAGAACTTTAGTCCCGTGTTTAAGGTCAACAGCCTGGCCTACATCCAGACTTGTTGACTATCTTGCCAACCAGGTTGTTGATGCTAGCAACCTATAAACCTAGTTATCACAACGTGGCTGATCAGGCACTCGCAGCAGGTAGACAGATTCAGACAGTGTTGCCACTGAAGCAGCAGTACAGTCTTAAAGCAAGTTCCAGAAATCGCCGACAAGTGTGGGTGAACATTAATGCTGAAAAACTCAGTACCTTGCTGTCTAGTTATAGCAATGACGACAGAGACTAACCAGATCGTCAAGCCCAGCCTTAGTCTGAGATTGGGAAACAGGGGCAATGACCCCCGGTAAACTATGCACTATCAACAATAGACCCAGAAGACATCGTATGCGGAAAAGGAGAACTTATGTACAGTTCAGGACATTTATTAAAGGAAACGTTTCGCCACGAGTGGCTTCTTCAGTCCTTATACAGAGATAACTAAGAAAATGAGTATATATAGTGGCAGGAGTCAGGTGGAGTGTCGCGTGGGTTGTAGTAGTAGTGGAACTAATATGGAAAAACGGGTTGGGTTAGAGAAGGACCTGTTGACATGTTACATCGGTCTCCAGAATGGGTAATATCTAATTGATTAGCAATTTTGAGATACTGTAACTACCAGACTTTTGATGGATAGTGTTACTGATAGAAGTTAGGGCAGCTTCCATGCACTTTCGCCGTCTTAAATTGTCGTCTATAATCACTAGTTAAGCCTCATTGAATTTCATGAGGTGCCCAACATCGTCCCTATGTTGAACACACGTTTTTACTGTCATCATTGCTGCAAGCATTTTTGTGTTTTCTGATCCTAATGTCCAGAGATCTGGCTGTTTCTCCCACATATACTTTGTTGAACTGAACTGTACACACGCGTCTTTTTCCACATCTCGGTATCACCATACCATCTCTACATCGTATGCGTTGTGTTACGCTGACAGTTACGGGAAACTCAGCGGTCTTCTGCACAGGTTAACACACTAACCCAGGACAGCACATTACATTCCCTCGAGTAACCTCAAAAAATAATAAATTTCAATGCTAGTTCCACTATTGCATTGAAAATGCCGTCCAAGACTATATTTCCCTCACACTAACAGCCTGTGAACATTGGTTTATCAAGGCCGACAAGAACACTTGTTGCAAAGCCCAGGTAACGCAACGAAAAACGTTTTTACAGTAATCCGGCTGAAGGCGGATTGCACGATGACAACATCGCTCTCCTGCCACTGGCTGCCTGCACGAACAGTTCTCTGAAAAGTCTAGGTTTTATTCTGATAGTTGCTCTGATCAATGAGGAAGATAGTCGTGAAACCCTCATCTGTTGCCCATGAAGCCATCATCCTGGTCGGAATTTTCCTCATCAATATTTCTGTTTTATATTTCGTGCATGGCGTTCATCAAAGTGATCAATGAGCCCAATATTAACTCACTAATATTCTTTCTTTCGTGTAATCTGTCTCAAGCACTCCTCAATGATTCAGTATATAATCTTCTCCTCGCGGTTATATACCAGTAATGAATATTCTTATCAGGCAATTTTCTTCTGTAAACATCAGTGCTACATAATGTATTTTTATAATAGAATTTTGCGCACTCGAGATGAGATCTGACAGGATGCTGATCTCTCTGATATTATGCGTATATAGAGCGTAGATTATCTCTGAAGACCACAAACGCAGTTGGGAGCAACTCATACGCTATATTACTTCCCATGTGGTTTTCAATTATATGGTCAAATACTAATAAATTCGCGGCATATGTTAGACCAAAACTAATATATGCAAATATGTTATATCTGAATAATTATTTTATAAAGAAAAAAAATCACTAAGAAACTGCTTCCTAGTAAGGAATATATGACTTTGAATGACCTGAAAAGGCGATAGGAACCTACCTATACATTATAAAAACAAGATATTGGAGCACCATAACTGGCTGAAAAGTCAAATATAAACTAAAAAAAGTGCCCAAAGAACACTAGAAAATATTTATTTACAAAGTGTAGTAGACTGATGGAATGTGATCCAAGAGATAGTGAATGCTACAACAGGAAACTTATGACTGACGTACAGTCATAAGTACGTGTACATACGCTTGGAATTATAGTGACCGTGGTGGCAAAAAATTGTGACAAGCAGAAAGCCCTAAACTACTGATAACCAGGCAAAGTGTTAGAACTGAAAGACTAATGAACATGGATGACGCTAATTTCGTACTTTATAAACCGTAGAAGAAACAGGAAAAACCAACAAATCAAACAAAGAGTGATGGATGACATGCAATATAGACTCTTTCTATCAGAGATGAATAAAACAAGGATTCATGGCTGGAGGTTACATACAGGAACGAGCCATTCGTATATCAAAGAATTTATTCAGCATGTGCGGTATACAAGTACATAAACTAAAACAGTCACGGAGGAAGAGATTTCTCCAAACGTGTTAAAATAATTTTAAAAGATCTCGCTCTCTCATCAGCTGCTTGAGAGATAAAAGGTGGGAACCTAAACAAGCCCCCCTCACCCTCTCCTCACGCACCTAACCCTCCACTCTAGTTAGAACTTATCATCCCCTTCTTTGTGTTGAAGTTTTTGCAGATCTCAGTGCTTAAGAAGTCTGCAATCCATTTTTTTTTAACTTAGAGGGAGATTTCCCCGTTCGTCAAAATTGATTGCGACATGACCTTTGACTAAGGATTATCTATATGGTAGGAACTGTGACTAATGGATTTTTAAAGTCGTACTTTGTAATTGATAAGGGTGACAGTAAATCAGTTACAGCAGCAGCAAACTGTTAATTAAAATGGCTAAACACTGTTAATGGTTGCAACAACTTTATAATGACACTACCAATTTATGATGTTAAAAGCACTAACCAAACTATTCTAATGTTTATGGCGTACAACTGGATTCCACTCTAACCGTTGTGCTGCATCGCTAGGTGTCTTCGGCTACTCCCATCTAGACTTCGAGGTGGACCGCAACAAAGGCCCCACCGGTGAACCCTCACTCTCAGAGATGACCGTCAAGGCCATCCAGATTCTACGCAAAAACCCACACGGTTTTTTTCTCATGGTGGAAGGTGAGCTTTCCTGGTGGAAGAGAAAATAACAGGTTTATTAGAGTAGATAGGTAGATGAAGGATGCGTAGGTCACTCAGACAAAATATTTTATAAGATTATATATATATATATATGTCGTGCCGAATAGGTAAAACTTGCAATTTTGGCTTAATAAGGCAAACGAAAATTTGAATATGCAATAACATTCTGAACCTAACGAAAAGAAAATATTTCATTGTCTTTGTTTATTATTAAATTATTGTAAACTTACCTAAAATATATTTGATTGGACTAAGCTAAATTAAATTGCATTTGTTATAATAAGGTTAGGTAAGTTTGCTAAGGTTCTTTTGGTACAAAATTATAATTTTTTACATTAACATATATGAAAAAAAATGTATCCTTAAACGTATGAGATAATTTTACACTTAATTTTAAATGAGTTCTTGCTAATTGACCAATTTTACCTATTCGGCACGACTACATAATAATAATAAATAATATATATATATATATATATATATATATATATATATATATATATATATATATATATGTCGTGCCGATTAGGTAAAACTTGCGATTTTGGCTTAAATATCAACGCTCACCTTGCCATATAAGACAAGTGAAAATTTGTGTATGCAATAATTTCGCCAAAATCATTCTGAACATAACGAAAAAAATATATTTCATTGTATTTGTTTATTATTAAATTAATGTTAACGTATCTAAAATATATTTAGTTGGGTTAGACTAAATTAAATTGCGTTTGTTGTAATAAGGTTAGGTAGGTTTTCAAAGTTTCTCTTGGTACAAAATTATAAATTCTTACATTAACATAAATGAAAAAAATATATCTTTAAACGTATAAGACAAAATTTTGGAAAGAACTTAATTTTAAATGAGTTCTTGCTAATTGACCAGTTTTACCTAATCGGCACGACATATATATATATATTTATATATATATATATATATATATATATATATTTGCAAGTCTCCATTGTCTGCTAGATTGCTCATCAGGTGACTTAAGTAACTAGGACGTGTATAGCTGGTAGACTAATAAAAAAATTACTTTGCTGGTTGTGTAGACTATATGGTGTACATATATTAGGTGCCAGGGTCAGTAAGGCACTAATTTAATTTCTAACCTCTATCGCTAGCGCACTCAGCTCACACACTGAGGTCCTGGGATCGATCCCCCGGTACGGCTGGAAAACATTAGTACGTGTTACCATAAGTCACCTGTCCCTGTTCACCCATCAGTATAATGGGTATTAAATGGTATAAAATACCGACACAATGGAAAAATAAACACATAAGCAGTATAATGTGATCCTTTATTGACAACGTTTCGCCCACGCAGTGGGCTTTATCGAGTCACAAACAGATCTACCTGGATAGGTAGTTTCAAATTTAGGTTGGATAAATTCATGAGTGAGAGGGGTTGGATTTGAGTGGGACTCGCGCATGAGTGGGTAGAATTGTCAAAGCTTATTTCTTGGGTAGCATTGAAAATTGGGTTGAGCAAATATTCTGTTAGTGGGACGGATTGTGAAGGACCTGCCTAGTATGGGCCAACAGGCCTGCTGCAGTGTTCCTCCTTTCTTATGTTCTTATGAGTATTTATAGGATCTAGTCAGGTGGAGAATGGTGGGTCAGGTGGAGAATGCTGCATGTGACAGTCTTCAAAGTAGGGTGATAGTCTAAAACCTTGGGTAGCTTTAAAAGAGATTGGACAAGTATATGGTAGACCTTCTGCAGGGTTCCATTATTAAGTTCTATGTGGGATAGCGATGAAGAAGTTTCCTGGCAAATGTTGTATATCCAACAACTTCAACCAGAACAACGGCTTCTATAACATAGTTGAACCTATTGCCAAGAAACTTCTTCATCGCTATCCCACATAGAACTCAAGAATGGAACACTGCAGAAGGTCTACCCATATACTTGTCCAATCTCTTTTTAAAGCTACCCGAGGTTTTAGACTATCACCCTACTTTGAAGACTGTCACATGCAGCATTCTCCACCTGACACACCATTCTCCACCTGACACAGCATTCTCCACCTGACACAGCATTCTCCACCTGACACAGCATTCTCCACCTGACACAGCATTCTCCACCTGACTAGATCCTATAAATACTCATGTTTCTTTTATCCAGGTAGATCTGTTTGTGACTCGATAAAGACCACTGCGTGGGCGAAACGTTGTCAATAAAGGATCACATTACAGTGGACCCCCGAGTTTCGTAAAAACTTCACTCCTGAAGTCTGCTCAAGTGCCATTACCGAACGAATTTACTCCCTTAAGGAAAAATTTCACGTAGGTTAGTCTATTTCAGACCCCCAAAAATACACTTCCACAAGAACTTACAAAATTATACTTACATAATTGCACGATTTCCGGGGTATTCGTTAACCGAGGGTCCACTGTATATTGCTTGTGTTTATTTTTCCAGTATAATGGGTACCTGGGTGTTAGTCGACTGGTGTCGGTCGCATCCTGGTACAAAACTGACCTAATTTGCCTGAAATGCTCTGTATAACAAGGAGCTTTCTATATAGTAGTATATCATTGATGAAGACACCTCTGTGTCTACCTTGTTGCTAAGTATTTCAAAACAAAGAAAAAGTAAATGAGAAAACGGTCTATGAAACGAAGTAAATAGATAAGTTTACAATTAAATAATTTATGAATTCACTATCCAGACTAAGAAAAGATAATCTGTTTGAGAACTGGGCGAACTGTGATAAATCAAACGTCGAGATATAAAAGCATGAATATTGGCTAGGGAAATGGTTTCTTCCTAAACAAAGGCACCACAGCCGGCCGTATTGTAGAGAGGGTAGACCATTATTTTGTGAGGATTGGTGCCGATGCAGGATTTCGAAGGTTTATTCTGTAGTGTTGGGAATACCTGGCTCAGGAGGCTTCACGTGGTATGAAGGGGATTTAAGGCAGTGCTTGGAATCTTTTTCCTTTGGTAGTGTTTACTCAGGGGAATCCAGATGTAATCTTTATTTTGATGTAGATGAAAAGAAAATCTGCACTATTAAAACGTTTCCAATTTTCTTTCAGGATTTGATATTTGTCTAGAGATGTTGACAGTAATGACATGCAGTCTGAAATCCCTTCATAATATCTTCACTTACATTAGATGTGTAATGTCGTTGTCGTTGAAAAACAATAACTAATTATTATATATCAAAATTTTGCTTCACTATACCGTATTTACTCCTGCGTAAAACTGTTATTCTAACCCAAACGTTGCTATGTGAGAGTCACTAATACCACTACTGATCCTGACCCTTTAAACTTTAATCCCTATTTTCACATTTTTCTCATAGTCGTATAATTGACGCACAGGCCACCTCACCCTCACCCTCCTCAATACTACAAGTCCGATTTACTGGATCCACTGAGTGTTAACTACATGCCAGCGGAACTTCATCTACCTATATAATTTTTGTGTTTTCTTGAGTCTTTAATCACTTATTCCAGTCAGATTACTAATATATGCACATGTATGTGCAATATATGAATAAACAGAAGAATAGACGGGGACTCAACTGTGGTCCATGTATGTAGCAGCCCAACACTAACAACTCAGCCCAAAGAGTTTACAGAAGAATAAATTGTATAACCAGCACGTTTTTGACAGGGTTGTTCTAGGGCACCAAACATGACCCTACTGTCTCATCCCACAGCCACAGAAGCTCTCATACCCCTCAGCTGTATAGTCCACACGCGCACATATATAATGGTGTTCGTGTGCATGTTTTAAAAATAATAGTAATATAAATGGTATTCCTATACATGTTCGGTATGAGGAACGTGTGGCAAAATTTACCATTTCACTGTGAACGTCACCAAAAAAAAAAATCGACCTTCCTTTCTTCATAAACGTACTAACTTAACTAAATCCTCTGTCGTATTTAATCCATAGTTTTATTGTCTACAGTAATATATATCGTCTTGGGTGTAAAGTGATCAGGGAACAGTAATGATTTTTTTTTCATTAAATAGATGTTTCTAGGCATTTCTTTGGAAGGGCCCTTAATTAGGTACCGTCGGTGTTATTGCTATATATATAACTACTCAGCTGTCTCTCTCTCTCAAGTATACTAACCCACTGGCCCCACCTTCGCTCAGCTGGGCGTATAGACCACGCCCACCACCACAACAACGGGAGGAGGGCACTGGAGGAGGTGGTGGCTCTAGACGAGACAGTTCAGAACGCCCTCAACATCACGTCGGCCACAGACACACTCTTCGTGCTCACGGCCGACCACTCTCACGTGTTCACCCTCGGGGGAGACAACACCCCACGGGGTCACCCCGTTACGGGTACTCTTGCCTCTTCCTGCACTGTCTTGTCTTCTCTGTGTTATCTGCTCCTCCTACTCAAGCCTTCCACTTGCACCTTGAGGGGATTTTGGTCCAGATTTATATAGATTTCATATTAAAAATATTGATAGCTTTCGAGAGGACTGAATTCAAGTTCATATACCTTACTTTCACTGAACTTTTATTAGAGACCAAAGCCAAGGTGTGTGGCGGCGTGGGTGGCAAAGTTGTGTCAGCCTCTTAACAGGTGGTGGGAAGCTATGGGGCTCGTGGCAGCATGTTTCTGGCTTTAATGTTTAACATTTACTCACTTTTATGTTCGTAGATATAGTGGGTGAATTTTACGAGTTAACACTGATATCCACTATCACTGGAGCATGATATGTACTTAGTGAAGCTTAGTAGTGTTAGTCCGGGATGCGTGTTTACCCAGGTTTGTGTGTGTATATTTCGGGTATATCAGTGGCAGCATCAGGTAAGGTAGCGGCCTCACCGGGGCTCCGACTCGTCAATCATCCACACAAACATCGCCCAGCTGAGCCCTGCAAACAGGTAAGATGTTTTTGTCGCTAGCGATAGGTGCCCATGTCAGGCGAGTCAGCAGGTGTTTACCTTCGTGAGGTGTGCAAAGCCTGGGGTCCCGTCACTGTTCGAGTATTTCCCCTCCTGCAGCGGGACGCCTGGATCATGCCCACCACTACAACATGGCTGCGCGAGCTCTGGACGAGGTCATAAGCCTGGACGAGTGTGTACAAGCCGTCATGAAGCTGACAGACGCCGGCAACACCCTGCTGGTGGTGACGGCAGATCATTCCCACACCGTTAGCTTCGGCGGAGCCTCCGTCCCCCGCGGCAACCCAGTCCTCGGTTTGTCCTTCCTTCCTCCCATCCCTCTTCGCCTGTACTCCCTCTCCTTTCGTGTCTTAACTATTTTTCCTGTCCTATTCTTGTGTCCCCCATGTCCACTACTACTTCCATCCACCGCCTCATCACCCCACCCACTACATCATTCTTTTCACATCCTTTTCATTCTCCCGTCCATCCTGTCCACCATCTCCAACCTTGTGAAACAGTATTCTCCCTTCACCCTTACAGTTTCTTCTATCACCGCGCCTTCGGTTTCCGCGGTCATATCTTGCACTATCTTCTCCATTCTATTCTGGTATCTAAAAATAGATAACCGTGAAGATAGTGAAGTTAAAGTGTGGTTCAGAAGTGGTTAATTGAACGAATCTTAAATACCCAGGGTAATGTAGTTTGGAAGCATGTTATAATGTAGATACGCTTTGATATGGTGTAGCACCTGTAACAGTTAACAGACTGTCTTTGTAAGCTTCGAAGTGCCTGCATTGTTACTGTACCTCATGCATTTACAAGTTAGAACTTTCCCCCCGTCTGTGCATTTTGCAATACGTTGAAAATAAATTTTATATAGTAATTACATCTTTTGTGAACGGAGGAAGATTTCTTCTTGATGAGCATTCATAGCGAGTAAAGATAACAGGTTGATCAGAGTCCTCAACTGGTGATACCCGTGTTTAGTACTGACCTCACATGGAAGATGTAACTTCATTGGATGTTAAATAATTTTCTAGTCCCTGATGTCTTTGCTAGAACACCAAAAACACACACACTAGCGTCGCCAGCGCCCATCAGTCCCGCTCTATAGTGCCAAACTGAGCAAGCAGGTTCACCTATGCCAGGCACGTAACACCGGGCTCTTTGGCCACGTTTACGATGGTGAAGCATCGCGATCTGCAGCCTTGATAATCCATCTCTTCTCAACGTCAGTGTAATCCCAAGGGTACTCTTCTTGCTTATACCCCCACTCGTGAGCCCCCTCTTCATTCGTGACCCCCTCCCACGCGTGAAAATTCAACCCACCTCTGCCAAAGTACTCCAAACCATATACCATCACAGAGTAACTCCCTGCCTTCAGGGTTGCATACACACACAGGCATCCAACTGACGAACAGCATAATGAAAGATCCACAACTACCTGCAACTACCCAGGACGGGTGATATTCAGGTATATAACATAATTAAAACTTAAGGATAGCCTAGTATCCCCCAGTTTAGTGCCGTGAGATATATCTGATGGATCTAAGGTAGGGTGCCACTAGTTTCTCTGCCTGGCAAGGCGGGAAAGATATCTCCTGTCATGAATCACCAGCCTCTTTCCCCGACGACCCTAAAACGGTTTGACAGCTCAAAGGCCTCAGAAGTAAATCCGCTTTCCCGGGGAGAAGCCGCCCAGCTTTTGCCGTCTTTCGTGAAGACTGGGTAGCGTCAGGAGCTAGCCTAAGTCGTTTTTACAGTTTGAGGAGAGTAGTTACCTGCAGTAACAGCCGGGGGTCAACCCCCCCACGGCCCGGAAGTAACCAGCTTCCCCATACTCCCCTTTCAGGTGCTGCATCAACACCCTTTTGGGGCAGCACCTGAACGCTTCACCCGGGAGGAAAAAGGAGAAGCCTGACCCTTATTTTTCCGCCACCCGAGAGAGGGGCAAGACGGGAGGGAAAGAGGCGGTGGTACTTAGCCCCTTAAGTATCCAGGTAGAGGAGGAACCCCTGAAACTAAGAATATTTTCGGGGGTCAACACCCCCGGGGCTCGCCCCACACCAGGCTCTGAAGGAGCAGAAGCCCCACCACTAGGAACTGCACCTGCTCAGGGCTGAATGACTCGCGCGATAAAATACAATTAAGATATTGTATTGGTGCATGCGGACTACGTTTATATTTTGCTAGTATTTATGCCGCAGTTTCTACACTTGTCATCCCCATCACCCCGTACAGCAGTGGGCAGTACCAAACACTGATCTATGCCCCATCACGTATATACAGGACCCTGGCATTGTTTGCTACTGGCCAAATTTCTAAGATGTCTTCACATTCTATCTTCTAAAAGGGATTAGAAACCATCATACTGAAGAACTTTATTCAAGAAACCGGAAACTCTTTCCTGGATCATACTTATTACCTCTTATTCCCGCGATGGGTAACCCCTACATGTTTAGCGATTCCCCAGAAAACTTGCAGATTCCGATAAGCAATACCAGTAGTTAAGGAAAAGTCTGGTCGCTCTAACGCAAGGACCAGTAAATTGGTCTTCACAGAAACCATTTGCCCAACAAATTAATTTTATATTAAAAAGTTGTACAGTAAGTCTTAACGTCATCGATAGGTTCTTGGAAAGTGTAAATAAGCGAAACGACGTATAACGAAACCAATTTTACCTTAGGCTAATTGATATAAACATCAGGGGTGCACAGTGCACTTTAAGCACTCATTACAAATGCGTTAAATCAAGAAATAAATGTTTGAAAAGCGAAAATTGTAAAGAGCACACCCACCCACACGTAACACAAAGAGCACACCCACCCACACGTAACACAAAGAGCACACCCACCCACACGTAACACAAAGAGCACACCCACCCACACGTAACACAAAGAGCACACCCACCCACACGTAACACCACAACACTGGCTCCACATCTCTATTCCAACCATTACGTTCGTCACACTGTACATTAATTGTGCATTTTGACCATTCCCTCTCAAATTACAATCAGCGAAATTTACATTTTGATTAAGTTTTACGAGTCTTGCAATCGGACCGGAAGGAGAAAGATATAAGTTTCTTATTCAGAGTTTGAAGATCTCTCATTTTTACAATTAAACTGAAAAATACGAGAAAATCTGTGGTAAATTATTATCGGAATAATATTTGTCTGAAAGAATATCGGTAAGATTTCAGAGGGAAGAGGAGATCGCAGGTTAATACGGAATCTTATGAAGTTCCATAATCTAAATCATGGCAATTAACCTTACGATTACAGCCCCCTAATGGATTGCCCGATATGTCCCATAGCCTCCCCTCCTTACCTCACCTGACTGTCGCAATCACCAGTCCTATTAAGTACCAGTATGACTTCAAAAGATATCAATAGTTTGGTTATACTTTATATATGGATAAATAGGAACAGAACAGCTGAAAGAATGTCATGAGGAATTTATATATATTTATAGAAAAACGGCAATTTATTCAGAGATGGAGACCTGTACCCCCATTATTTAGTTCCCATACCCCCGGTTAAGACCCCCTGAGCTAAACTACTAAGACAGGTGTGTACTGAGTGCAAGATATTACTGGAGATACCTGGAGAGGATTTCGGTGGTTAACGCACCCGCGGCCCGGTCTGTGACCAGGCCTCGTTACTGGTGATTGTTGGTGTCTAGTCTGCTACGGACGCGAGTGCAGGAGCTCTTTGCGGCTCCTCTATCTATGATGGTTTTGGAAAGTTCTATTCCAACAGTATGGGCCAGAATTGTCTGGTGCTTGCCTGGTCAACCAGGCTGTTGCTGCATTTAGAAAAAATAAAAATAAACACACGAACGCCCAAGAGAAAAAAAAACTACTAGGACGAGCAACACAACACAAATACTATCGCATTAAATTTAAATAACCTAAGAAGAATTGGGATCGCTGGGAGAAGCGGGTGTTCGGAGATGATCGCTGGGAGAAGCGGGTGTTCGGAGAGGATCGCTGGAGAAGCGGGTGTTCGGAGAGGATCGCTGGGAGAAGCGGGTGTTCGGAGAGGATCGCTGGGAGAAGCGGGTGTTCGAGAGGATCGCTGGGAGAAGCGGGTGTTCGGAGAGGATCGCTGGGAGAAGCGGGTGTTCGGAGAGGATCGCTGGGAGAAGCGGGTGTTCGGAGAGGATCGCTGGGAGAAGCGGGTGTTCGGAGAGGATCGCTGGGAGAAGCGGGTGTTCGGAGAGGATCGCTGGGAGAAGCGGGTGTTCGAGAGGATCGCTGGGAGAAGCGGGTGTTCGGAGAGGATCGCTGGGAGAAGCGGTGTTCGGAGAGGATCGCTGGGAGAAGCGGGTGTTCGGAGAGGATCGCTGGGAGAAGCGGGTGTTCGGAGAGGATCGCTGGGAGAAGCGGGTGTTCGGAGAGGATCGCTGGGAGAAGCGGGTGTTCGGAGAGGATCGCTGGGAGAAGCGGGTGTTCGGAGAGGATCGCTAGGAGAAGCGGGTGTTCGGAGAGGATCGCTGGGAGAAGCGGGTGTTCTGTGTTCTGAGAGACTCAACACACAAGTAGAGAAACCAAGTTAATAACCAATTACACTAATTCAGATTACTTCATAAATTCCACATCCTCTGAAAAACTAAAGAGGTCTCTGCACCCATCATAGTTATTACATCTAAGCTAAGTTAAAAAAAAAAAAAAAAAAAAAAAAAAACACTTAAAATGTTACAGGTCGCATCTATGTGCAAGATTCTCGCAACCAGATTACCATGAATGTTCCCTGAAACATGAACAATGAACAGAGAACAGTCTGACAGCGACGACCTTAGCTGAAAGATAATCGGAAACCGCATGTTTGCAGGGATCAAATACCATCTTGCAAATTCCGACTCTGCTATTGATCGACTAGTGTGGTGCCTTCTCCACCCATGAATTTTGTCATAATTAAGTTTATGAGAGTAGGTCGCCAGCACTTTCTCAGCCTTCGACGTTGCGTCACCTTAATGTGGGTACTAAGAAATCGGTAACTCATTTTTTTCGGTCTAAATAGTATATTCCCCCCTAATTTTTTTGTACTTACAAACCATAATTTGGACCGATGAAATCTGGACTGCGACTAATGGACTAAATTATTTTCATTATATAATGACTATGATTGTAACATGACTAAATTATACACAATAGCGGCAAAATGGTATCCATATCACTATTAAAGCTGAAAATGGGTAATGGTGCCAGCGTATTATTAATGACATTAATTGCATTTTATGTTAAAAGCATTGACTACCCGCCATACAGTTTAGGGCTTTGTAAATCCTACCACTGCCTCCCCAGACAGTAACACCATGCTCATGGTGGTGATGGGAGAGGCGGTTATGGTGGTGCGGGAGGCGGTTAGGAAGGATGGTTGGAATGGATGGCAGCAGTGGTGAATGGTGGCGGTGGCAAAAAGTTGATTAAACCTATAAAGAGGTACCCTGTGGGTGTTCACTGCTTTAAATGAACTGCTAACATAGTTACCAGTATCCTGTCAACAACATCAGTTTTTTCTGTGTTTCTGTGTCTACCAGAGTACTGATATCACTACCTAATAATACATGGGACCACGGCCTTTCTAAGGGCACGCAGTGTACTTTCCCTCCTGAGAAACTAAAGTACATTGAACAGTTTTTTTTTTTAATCCCTCAAAAGAAACTGTCATAATAGAACTTAGATTCCTAAAAAAAAAAAATCACATCCACTCATTCCGATCTCAGCAACTCTCACAAGCACTCTGTTGCTCAAGGCCTCGCATTTGAGAACTTGCTTTCAACTAATCTTTGAAAGTCTTCAACTTGGCTGAAATTAAAATTGCTCTAGAACACATTTTTGTACTCTGATGTCTTAATGGTTTCATCTTAGTACCCCGTCTACTTTTATAGTTCGATGGTCGATGTAACATCTATATCAACTGCTAAGGTTCTCCATCAGTAAACAGCAAACTTGTCCCCAGACACTACCCACCACCTTTGACCCTGAGATATACAAAGTACCCAGATAATTTGCCCAAATAAAAGATACATTTCTAGTATCTGAAAAGGTATGTCTTAAAAAATTAGTAATATCGAATTTAAATTTTACACTAGCGTGTGTTTTAAAGGTACTTTTGTGAAAGCTGTGGTCGTAGATTATATTAAAAACCTGTGGCGCTAAAATAGGTGACTCCGTGGGTGTAAAGAGTCCACACTTGGGGCAGGTGGCCGATGGGGAAGGGGGTGACAGATGGGCGATGGGAGGCAGAAGATGGGCGGTGTGGTTCACCTGCCACCCCCCATCACTAACAGTGCCCCTGTGGGTTATACTCTGGCGGAACCTTAGAGCTGCCGCGGAGTTGAAATGTCGCGTAATTTTAACCAGAGAACACATGAACTCCTGGATTATGGCCCCAGGAAGTTACCTCGTTACAGCTGAATAATTGTTTTATTGAGTGGGGGGCAGAGGGTCGAGTCTTCTGGTACTTTGACCTCCACACCCACCACGGTCCCCTCCACACCCACCACGGTCCCCTCCACACCCACCACGGTCCCCTCCACACCCACCACGGTCCCCTCCACACCCCACGGTCCCTCCACCACCACGGTCCCCTCCACACCCACCACGGTCCCCTCCACACCCACCACGGTCCCCTCCACACCCACCACGGTCCCCTCCACACCCACCACGGTCCCCTCCACACCCACCACGGTCCCCTCCACACCCACCACGGTCCCCTCCACACCCACCACGGTCCCCTCCACACCCACCACGGTCCCCTCCACGGTCCCTCCCACCACAGGTCCCTCCACACCCACCACGGTCCCCTCCACACCCACCACGGTCCCCTCCACACCCACCACGGTCCCCTCCACACCCACCACGGTCCCCTCCACACCCACCACGGTCCCCTCCACACCCACCTACCATGGTCATCTTTAGAATTACTCCACAGTAATCTAACCATAGCAGCAAGGAACAACCAACAAGTTATATTCACTAATTTAAAACAAAAGTCCTAATTATATTCATCTCTGGAATGTTTGTGAGCATCCCAGCTTCGTCTCAATATTTCTTGCTCTATTATACGCTGAAAACCACTCAACATGGAGAAGAATTTCCAGCAGATATTAAAGCTTCTCATAAAATTGGAGTGTACCCTAATTTTTAATTTTGCGAAATCACGAGGCTCGTCCCTGCTCGTATGGGCAATATTGCTGCTTCTGAAAGGGAGTCAGTTAAGCCGGTAATCTTGTAAGACTAGCGGGGTCAGGGAGCCCTTGTGGCGGCTGGCGGTTAAGACCAGGTCTCCCTGTCGCTGTCGGATGCAGTTGGACTGAATACCTTATTGGATTCGCGTTGTTCAGTATTAATTTTGGGTTTTCTCATGTGCCAGGTTTATTAAGTCAACTCAAGAGTGATCGACCTCCTGTGGTGTCTAGGCAATTAACACTATTTGCTCAGCTGCCTCGTACTATATAAACGCTCTTCTAAGAATTAAAAACACATACACAGTGTGGGGTTATATAGAGCTCAGATAACATGCAAAGAGAGCCTCTCCATGTCTGAAGATTATCTGGCCATGACAAAACAGTGTCAGTCATTGGAAGATCTCGTTTACGTCACCTTCCCTGATGACAAACAAAGATGTAAGTCCAATAAGCGCCCGGTTTTAAATTATTTACCTTAATGTTCAGTAATTTGAGCCCTAAGCTGTATCGTCGTCTTACCCATGTACCGAAACCTCCATTTTATACACCTATACATGTTCATATTGTCCGGGAGAGAGAGAATAGGCAGGTATGCATTTGAAAATTATTAGTTTGGAGACAGTAACGTAAGACGCAGCATGTTGCTGGAGGGGCTGCAGAGGGAGCATATGAGCGTAACACCTGGCAAGGACACATCAAACCCAAACTGCAATACATGCTGCCCAGGAAAGAATCAATACAGATGCTCTTCCATAGCTACCACACAAGTACGAGTTAGTTATTTTAATTCTTTGCATAAAGATTTTCGTCACAATGATTTAGAATGTGGCTGCTAGAGAAGTGTGTCGTTGTTAAGAACCACGGTCTCAGCTGGCACAACGTAGATCTACGCAAGGCGAGTTTACAGTATACAAGGTAAGTCTGTACGAGATATAACTCGACTTTTGACGCTTTGCTCGCCTCTTTTGATTTGTCTTTTGTGCGGTAGTCTCCGTTCATATAGTTTATTGTTCAGTTGTATTTATGACTATGTACTCCAGTACAAGCAAGCATTTGTACACATGTAACTTGTGAAAAATATTTATTCTGCACATATTTGACAAAAGGATCTTGTAGTGCTGCATCAACACGCTTGTAGTGCTACATCAACACGCTTGTAGTGCTACTTCAACACGCTTGTAGTGCTACTTCAACACGCTTGTAGTGCTACTTCAATGCGTTTGTAGTGCTACATCAACACGCTTGTAGTGCTGCATCAACACGCTTGTAGTGCTACTTCAACACGCTTGTAGTGCTACTTCAATGCGTTTGTAGTGCTACATCAACACGCTTGTAGTGCTTCATCAACACGCTTGTAGTGCTACTTCAACACGCTTGTAGTGCTACTTCAACACGCTTGTAGTGCTACTTCAACACGCTTGTAGTGCTACTTCAACACGCTTGTAGTGCTACATCAACACGCTTGTAGTGCTACTTCAACACGCTTGTAGTGCTACTTCAACACGCTTGTAGTGCTACTTCAACACGCTTGTAGTGCTACTTCAACACGCTTGTAGTGCTACGTCAACACGCTTGTAGTGCTACTTCAACACGCTTGTAGTGCTACTTCAACACGCTTGTAGTGCTACTTCAACACGCTTGTAGTGTACTAACACGCTTGTACCAACACGCTTGTAGTGCTCATCAACACGCTTGTAGTGCTACTTCAACACGCTTGTAGTGCTACATCAACACGCTTGTAGTGCTACATCAACACGCTTGTAGTGCTACATCAACACGCTTGTAGTGCTACATCAACACGCTTGTAGTGCTACATCAACACGCTTGTAGTGCTACATCAACACGCTTGTAGTGCTACTTCAACACGCTTGTAGTGCTACATCAACACGCTTGTAGTGCTACATCAACACGCTTGTAGTGCTACATCAACACGCTTGTAGTGCTACTTCAACACGCTTGTAGTGCTACTTCAACACGCTTGTAGTGCTACATCAACACGCTTGTAGTGCTACTCAACACGCTTGTAGTGCTACTCAACACGCTTAGTGCTACTCAACACGCTTGTAGTGCTACTCAACACGCTTGTAGTGCTACTTCAAAACGCTTGTAGTGCTACTACAACACGCTTGTAGTGCTACTACAACACGCTTGTAGTGCTACTACAACACGCTTGTAGTGCTACTACAACACGCTTGTAGTGCTACTACAACACGCTTGTAGTGCTACTACAACACGCTTGTAGTGCTACTCAACACGCTTGTAGTGCTACATCAACACGCTTGTAGTGCTACATCAACACGCTTGTAGTGCTACTTCAACACGCTTGTAGTGCTACATCAACACGCTTGTAGTGCTACATCAACACGCTTGTAGTGCTACATCAACACGCTTGTAGTGCTACATCAACACGCTTGTACTACAACACGCTTGTAGTGCTACATCAACACGCTTGTACTACAACACGCTTGTAGTGCTACTTCAACACGCTTGTAGTGCTACACAACACGCTTGTAGTGCTACTACAACACGCTTGTACTACAACACGCTTGTAGTGCTACTACAACACGCTTGTACTACAACACGCTTGTACTACAACACGCTTGTACTACAACACGCTTGTAGTGCTACTACAACACGCTTGTACTACAACACACTTGTAGTGCTACTACAACACGCTTGTAGTGCTCTAAACACGCTAGTGCTACTACAACACGCTTGAGTGCTAGCTTCAACACGCTTGTAGTGCTAAGCTATCAACACGCTTGTAGTGCTACTCAACACGCTTGTAGTGCTACTCAACACGCTTGTAGTGCTACACAACACGCTTGTAGCTACACAGCTGTATTGCTACTAAACTCAACACGCTTGTAGTGCTACATCAACACGCTTGTGTCTAACAACACGCTTGTAGTGCTACTCAACACGCTTTGTCTATCAACACCTTGTAGTGCTACTCAACACGCTTGTACTCAACACGCTTTGTCTACTTACAACACGCTTGTAGTGCTACATAACTCACGCTTGTACTACATCAACACGCTTGTAGTCGCTACACAACACGCTTGTAGTGCTACTCAACACGCTTGTAGCTCTAACACGCTTGTACACAACACGCTGTGTATCAGCTGTACTACAACAGCTTGTACTCAAAGCTTGCTACAATGTACTACAAGCAGCTTTCTAACAGACTTTGTAGTGTAATTCAACACGTTGTCTATCATAACACTTGGATCTCTACAAACGCTTTGTCCTATTAGTGCTAGACTACAACTGTGTGCTATCACACGATTTGTGACACAACGCTTGGTACTCAACACACTGTGATAGTTATCTACAACCTTGTTCACAAACTTGTAGTGTCTACAACACTGAATGTACTCACACGTTTGTGAGTTTACAGCTATTGTGCTACTAAACACGCTTGTACTACAACCACTTGTAGTGTCAGTACAACAGTGGTCCAACGCTTAGTGCTGCTACAACAGTCGTACTAGCTTTGTGGGGTGCAACAACAGTTGTCACAACCGTTGTACTACGTACTAGCAAAGCTTTGGACATACAACAGTAGTGTGACTCAAGCGCTTGTGTGCTCACGCTTGTCTACAACACGCTTGTACTACAACACGCTTGTACTACAACACGTTGTGTGACCTTTCATAACGTTGCTAAAGTTGTACTAACATGTATACAACAGTTGCTGCAGTAACATGAACAGTTCATTGATAATTTATACTAGGCAGTATTTTTCATAGTACATCATGTATATTTTGGAAATTTGATTTTTTTTCCTTCATTTTTGACTTTTTTCTGGTGGGGGAAATTAATTTGACGTATCATTTTTATCGATATAAAAATTAACGAATAACTGCGAGAAAATCTCAGAAAAAAAACCTGTAGAGTGAGCAGTATCACAGGACCTTCACAATCATTTATAGTGACTTAATCAGGGCCTCAAAATCTGGATATTACTAACAGTTTCAAACATTCGATGAATGTTATTTACGTGAGCAATTTTTTTTAAAACAGATAATTTATTCGCCTAAATTCAACTTGAGCTGATCAGTCGACTTGGCATAATAGAATGCGCTAAGCATCTATAGGAAGCGTAGTTAGTCTGTTCCCTTCACTTGATTTGTGACAAATGTATGGGTGTTAGAGTCTAAGAATTACAAATATTCAGCGAATGTTTGTAATTCTTAGGTGGGTAATACCCAGGTTTTGAGGTTCGAGTCAAGCCATGAGAGAGGGGACTGCCAAGGTCCTATTATGCTGTCTTTCACTAGCTTCTAGTGAAGTATTGCTGCTAGTTCATTTCTAGCTTTTTGTGGAGTGTTGCAACAAGTTGACCCATTTACTCCCAGTAACTGCAAATATGGACAAGTTCACAACAGGTAGGTGTGCTGTTGTGTTGCAGTGCGACTGACGTATCCCCCCTCTTGCAGGCTTCGACACTGAAATCAGTGACCTGGATGGGAAACCCTACACCACTCTCCTCTATGGTAACGGTCCCGGCTACGCCCACACCACGCCCACAGGTCGCCAGGACCTCACGGGTTTTAATACGCAGGACATCAACTTTGTTCAACAAGCAGCAGTACCCAGGAAGTAAGTGAACTTTTTTTGGGGGGGCCTAAGATGGTTTATTTAAGTCCTGTGGCGGATGGGTAAATGGGATGCACAGTGTTAGGACTAATAACTTTCAGTACTCAAGATACTAAGCACAGTTCAAAAAAAAATAAAAAAAGTTCCAACAATAAGTGTCCTGTAAAATAATAATCACAAGAAATGATCTGTACAGATGCAAAAATAATCTCAAAGTAATCCACAGTAAAAAGCCCCAAAAATGCACCCTGGGCTAAAAAGTCACAAAATAGACTAAATATCTTACCTAAGTGTTCTTAGTGAGGCCCCTACAGGAAACCTGCTAGGGGCCTCATGATGTCTAAAGGTACAAACACTGAGGGGAATGGGGAGTTCACTTACACTATGTATTGTCAACAGCATCATACAACAAAATGCACTGAAAGGAACAAGATTTATGTAATGCACGTAACCATACGTGAGACGAATGTATTCGGGTCTCGGTCGACAGAAGTCTAAAGTTTGTTATATGAAAGCAACACACCCACATCCTGACATTTTACAGGTACCCCTGTTGATGTGAAAATAAAATTAAATGAAAAGCCGAAGCCATGAGTAAATAGTTAAAATGTGAGCCACAATTCGTAGCATTGCACAAGAGGAAGGGACGACAGTAATATCGGCAAACGCCTACAAAAAAAGTGTGACAATGTAATTGAAAGGAACCGTAAATCCAACAACTCCATCACAGTAACCACAAGCGCTTCGTTTGTGTGGAAACCACTCATCCCTAACACTGCTCAAACATCTTAATGGTACGCCCAGTCTTGAGCATGACTTAGAAAAACTATTTAGATTAGAAGAACATAAGAACATAAGAAAGGAGGAACACTGCAGCAGGCCTGTTGGCCCATACTAGGCAGGTCCTTCACATTCCATCCCACTAACAGAATATTTGTTCAACCTAATTTTCAATGCTACCCAAGAAATAAGCTTTGATAATTTTATTTACTCATGTGCAATTCCCACTCAAATCCAACCCCTTTCACTCATGAATTTATCCAACCTAAATTTAAAACTACCCAAGGTCCTTGCTTCAATAACCCTACTAGGCAGACTGTTCCACTCATCAACTACCCTATTTCCAAACCAATACTTTCCTATATCCTTTCTAAATCTAAACTTATCTAACTTGAATCCATTATTGCGGGTTCTCTCTTGGAGAGATACCCTCAAGACCTTATTTATATCCCCTTTGTTAATACCCATTTTCCACTTGTATACCTCGATCATGTCTCCTCATTCTACGTCTTACAAGTGAATGTAATTTAAGGGTCTTCAATCTTTCTTCGTAAGGAAGATTTCTAATGCTATGTATTAATTTAGTCATTCTACGCTGAATGTTTTCTAACGAATTTATGTCCATTCTGTAATATGGAGACCAGAACTGAGCTGCGTAATCTAGGTGAGGCCTTACTAATGATGTATAAAGCTGTAATATAACCTCTGGACTTCTGTTGCTAACACTTCTTGATATAAATCCCAGTAATCTATTTGCCTTATTACGTACGCTTAGGCATTGCTGTCTTGGTTTAAGGTTGCTGCTTACCATCACCCCCAAGTCCTTCTCGCAATCTGTATGGCTAAGTTCTACGTTATTTAACTTATAAGTGCTTGGGTTATGGACACTCCCGAGCTTTAGAACTTTGCATTTATCTACATTGAACTAACGGTGCAAATATTGTCTAATAACGAGAGGATGAACCGGAAAGAACACTGGAAATCTGACACCTTCAGTTCCTACTCTTGAAATCTCATTCTCCAGAAATATTTTATGAAAATTATCCACTCCACTATGGTGCAAGAGTTTGCAAGCACCTGGAAGGAGAGTGACCTTTTTCCACTCCTGGAGCACCACCCTGATAAGGCGAGCTGTTTTACATCTGCACAAACAGAAAAAAAACAGTTTTCTTTCTTATTCCATCACGCAAGATGTGTTGCATGTATAGGGTAATGGAAGCTATCATCCATTATAATCTGGGATTCTTCAGCATCGAGAGGAAAGAGTATAAAGAGGATGGGTGTGGTGTTGAAGAGGCAATACAGTACCAACGAAGACTTCACTCTTCCTATCCAGGTACACCTTCATAAAGACTTAAATATCCCCATCTTTATACATCATGACATAGCTGCTAGAGATATCCAGGATTAAAAACTGTTTTAACTTTTATTTTTAATGTTAACAATGTCCCATTTATCACACTAAAAATGAGGCCAATATGTAGGAAAGGCATTAAGTGGTACTTCCTGCACATGTAAATGTACTTTATTGTAATATAAATGTCAGCACCATGAGTCCTACCCGTTCATTGTATATTTAAGTTAGATGTAACTGTACAAAAGGACATATTATGATGTTTGTTTGTCCTTGTTTTTGCAGGTACGAAACGCACGGTGGGGAGGACGTGCCAGTGTACGCCATGGGTCCTGGGGCTCACCTCTTCTCAGGTACGGTGGAACAGACCTACATAGCCCACGCCATCGCGCACGCCGCCTGCATCGCTGAAGATAACAGCCACTGTGAGAAGCCTCCTAGCGACGACGCCTGCGCCGCCGCCCCAGGACCAGTTCCTGTCCCCACAGCTCGCCGCCCACTCGGGCAAGTCACACCCACTGTTGAGGATCAGAAACTACACACTCGGGACCCGTGGGCGTGGAATGCAGGGACGCGAGCGTGGGCATGGACCAACTTCCATGTACTGAGCTTGTTGATGCTACCTGTAGTATTGGTGCTTCGCTGAACCTTAATGAGGCGCTAAAGACTCAGGAACAGTCCCCTTCCCTTCCTCCCCCCACGAGGCCTCGCCAGGCACGGAGGGGGGAGGAGCTGAGAGCCAGGATGAGACTGCACGCCCACACTCACGCTGCTCCTTGTTTACAGGAGACTGTTTCACACACGTTGTTGAATATTAGATAATATATTATTCCAGAACTTCACGTGGGGGACAAACCGCGGTTGCTCTTGTACAGTGTCTGGTGATGTTTTACGGTGTGTGAGACTTGCACTGTGAGGTAAGAGCGTTGTGGCGACCCCTCAGTCTCGCTAGTTAAAATATAAACGACGTGGTAGACTTGAGCAGTCTTTGTGCTGTCTCAGAGAGCCTCACGCTGTGTAAGATGACCTACATTAATGGATTTTGTTTATCACATTTTTTAATTGATTTCTACCTCTGTGTTTGGGAGTCATTGGATTAGCGTTTGACAATCAGTGAATGAGAAGAGATGAGAGGTCAGAGGGAAGGGGAGACACTTGTAACTCTCATCCCAGGGCGTATGCAGCGTTGATTGGCATCGCCAAGACGCTTTTGGCCAAGAAATGGTGTTGTGGCTCACACCACCTTCACTTACTCACGTTCGAGTTAGTTATTATTGGTATTTTATTTAGAATATTACTGGACTGTGTGTAATGTTGTACTACCTGTGTTTATCTAAGTTTACCTAATGATTTGTGGACTGGAGCTTAAGATACCTCTACAACTGTTATTAGATAGGCGTGAAGGTAAACAGATGCCTTTGTACTCATACAAAATCTTGTCATTTATGTACTTACTTGTTCCGTTTCATGCACTTGGATGAACGACACACTGTATATGACCTCGCTAACGGCGGGTACATGTTGCAGTCTACAAAACTTAAAGACTAAAAGTACCTTTTTTCAAGGAGGGTCCATACACTTCAATTATTTTAGCCTAGTTTCATTCGTCAGTATTTTCCAAGTACTAAATAGACTACCAAGGTCAAGAGTCACTTCAGTGCGGTTATGAAGATCACCCTCAGCTAGAGTACAGGTACACATGTATGTTACTTTATATAATTACTGTTGTCCCACCACCTTGAAGATATGCATGCAACAACTATTATTATACATTTGATTTGCGTGTGCAGCACTACCATATCATCTATGTATAGAGATTAATAAATCATATTTATATATGGAACCATCTTCAAACAGTTAAAACGGTGTTTGTTGCTAGTAGCATAAAGTTGTTAATATGAAACTGCTTTGTACCGTATGTCGTATGCAGTTCCAACATTGTAAACTTGTATAAATTAGCAATTGAAAAGCTATAACTACATTAAATATACCTCCATAATGTATGCAAAGTGCATTCTCTCTGCAGGTGTACAGACTTATCTTCTGGTGTGTGCTGTACATACGCTAAAAAGGTACCAATGTAAGTGTGCAGCTGTACACACATTACAAGGTATATCATTGCTTGAATCAAAGTGTACACTAACCAGAAGACTCAATATACAAACATGAGAAACTATGAACAGGTGTCTGAGAGAATATGTCAGAAGTCTCACAGTATTAACATGCTACAATCTGTATCTCAGATTTCCCAAAGATTTGCTTGACCAGACTAATCATTACCCTGCACCTCTTTATCATCTTTTCTAATGTACCTTTCGTGTAACCAAAAAAAAAAAGGAGTCTTGGAAAGGACATTTTGTATTACCTTTTTTTTTTTGGGTGCGTACTGGATAATGGTGTTTGTAGTCAAGTTTACCCACGGTAATGACAACATGGGTGTCTGTATAAACTGGTGTACTTAGGTAACTGCCCATTTCCACCCCAGGCCTTACACGTTTTGGTAAACAGGCCCACTGTTTATGTAGCAACACCTTTGTGTCCTGTGTGACAAGTTTAGCTTTCATCACTAAGGAGAACTCAGATCAAGGAACCCTAGGCCTGTGTTTATCCCACGAGGAAACCCAGAAATAGGTCGAGCCCAGGAGGGGCCACAGACCTATACTGAGTCCCCAGAATACCCCAAGCCTAGGCTGAGTCCACGAGGGGTCAAGTCTTGCCAGGGCCTTAAATTTTGTTCCCCAAAGTAAATTATGTTTAGTTGTGTTTTAAGTTTCAGTATAATTTAATGTTCAAGAATTATTTACTGTATAAGCTGGAGTTATATGAAAAAAATGATGGGTTTGTGGAACCTAAATCATGATCCAAACTTTTTGGTCCAATGAAATCAAATTATGACCGGAAACATTTATATGTTTAAATATTAAAAAAAAGTATTAACATTGCGATAAAATATTAACTAAATGCAAATTTAAATATTGATAAAGTTTATAGGTAACAATATTACTACGTTATTAGGTAGCCTAACCTTGTGGCGTTGTAAGGAGCTAATCTGATGACTTAAGGTTAACTATGACGTAAAGTATAGCTTCAAACTTCATAATGCTTGAATTACCTTTTGGTAAATTTAACAAAAAAGTAACAAATTTAATAATTGTATAACAGAATCATTAAACACAGTTAATCATATTTATATTTATTATTGTACGAACATCTTTCAAAGCCAAGTCTTTCGAACAAGATTATCGAGACGATGTTTCACTTGAAGTTGAGCTTTTAGAAAAATCTCTACTTAGAGCAACACATTGTCGAGATAAAAGTTGCTTGAGCGCATAATTGTCTTGTCAGTATACCGAAGATGTAAACGAGATCTCAGGAAAATGTGGAGTATGGTTCTTGTGTTGTTCATCTTATACTCCTTATATGCTGACTTGTCAGTTTTATGACTTATCATATTTTTATATCATAATATATATATATATATATATATATATATATATACATATATATACATATACACATATATATAATATATATATATACAATATATACATATACACATATATATATATATATATATACAATATATATATATATAATATATATATATACACACATATATATATATATCATATATATATATATATACATATATATATACATATATACACATACTATATATATATACATATACACATATATATATATATATACACATATATATATACTATACACATATATATATAATACACATATATATATATATACAATATATATATATACACACATATATATATAACACATATATATATATACTATATATATACACAATATATATATACACACATATATATATACACATATATATATATACACATATATATATACACTATATATATAACACTATATATATATACACATATATATATATAACACTTATATATATATATATACAATATATATATAATATATATATATATATATATATATATACACACAATCATATATATATATAACTATATATATATATATATATATATTACACATATATATATATATACACAATATTATATATATATAGATATACACATATATATATACACATATATATATATATACACATATATATATATATACACATATATATATATATATATATACACATATATATATATATATACACATATATATATATATATATATATATACACACACATATATATATATATATACACACTTATATATATATATACACATATATATATATATATATATACACATATATATATATATATACAGAACAACCATAGGGGGAGTTGAATAACTATGCCTTTCTTGTTGCAATCAACACATTAGAAGATTGCAATGTTGCAGAAATAAGTAGGAAGCCCAAGTAGTATCATTCAGGGAGGAACGATTCTAACTGGAAGTTTGCTACAGTACTGCAAATTGGCCGGAATCTCTTACTTCCTTCTACCTCATGGCTGGAAAAACATTTTAGAATCGGCAATTATAAAACATGATAAACGCTCATTATATGATAATAGATTCGGATTATGCAAAGTCGATTCGTTTATAATAGAGAGACTATCGTGAATAGCCTGAAGCCAGATTCCTATATGAATGCCGTGGATTGTCCTAAATGTCGTGGTTCCACACCCAGGAATTGGGGCCTGTTTGCTACCTTGGGTTAGACCCGCATCTGCTCAAGAATTGGGCAGGATAAACTATAGAAGTCTCCACTTGTGATAAACTGTTGAATGTCTCCTTTTCGTTTTAAGCGAGTCTGCCCTAGACCCGTTTTCTTGTTATGAAATTTTCCGAAGACAATTGCCAAATATATCTACAATAATATATCTTTATTTTAACATGTACAAATTATACAGGCCTAGCTGACATCAATGACATATTACTATATAGAAAGCCGCTTGTTATGCAGAGCATTTCGGGCAAATTAGGTCAGTTTTGTCCCAGGATGCGACCCACACCCAGGTCCTCATTTTACTGATGGGTGAACATAGACAACGCCCAATGTTTCTACCCTCGCCGGGAATAGAACCCAAACCCTCGCCGTGTGAAGCGAGAGCTTTAGCCACCAGGCCACAGGGCACCGTACATTCAGAATTTAAAGTCTTTATATATCGAAGGATGGCCGAATTTTTTATAATTGTCTTATCACGAATGTTAGTTTCGCTAGGTCGTCATTACATTATTAATGCTTGTAAGCAGGCTGTCTTATAATGCTTTATTCTCCCTGCATCCTGCCCTGACCAGCTGCGTTGTATAACCACTGTGGTTTAGCGCTTCTTTTGATAATAATAATAATTCTAATGCTTTAATACTCTATCTTTCTGGCACCTGGCACTGGTATGTCTGGGGCAACTGGTCTGCCTGGTGCCTCCTTACCTTATCCCAGCTAGAATCGTTCCATGAACGATAGTACTTGGGCTTCCTACTCATTTCTGCAACATCGCAAGCTCCTGATATGTTGATTGTGGCAAACGAAAGGCCTAGAACTATCATTCAATTCCTCCTGTGGTTATTTTGCATATATATATATATATATATATATATATATATATATATATATATATATATAATTATATATTAAAAAAAAAATTATGGTTCATACGTACAAGGTGTGATCATATAATAAACATTAGAAACAAGTGCTTTAAATAATTCTGTGTAAGCGGGAGAGGCTATCCTGTCTCTCGTGGCAGGAAGGCAAAAATCAGCCTTAATGGAGAGGACACTTGAGGTTTAATTTCCCTTGCGACACAGTTTTGTAAGGAGGAGGTAGGCTGTTTAAGTATGAATTCTTGTACATAATGTGTTGTATTTATTTAGAAACTGCTATATTTTGTCCTATAGCAAATATATTTTGTTAACATAAATTAGCTTTCTCGAGGTCGGCTCTATCACTTAAGCTAACAGCGTTGAGTTCCAAAGTACAAACACTAGAATACATTGTTTTTTCACTTTCAGTTGATCAGACATCATAATCCACAAGTTTAGTCGACATTGTAACCTTACCACGTCTCAAGACTCTGTAGCTAACATTATCCAATAAACCAAATATTGTGACACGTTTTTTTTTTTACTCCCCTTGAAACCTAGACAGTATTTATACCTTCAAAAGGGATAGCGACCTGATACTGGTGAAGGAATTTTTATCTACGGAATTTGGGATACATTCCTCTTCATTGGGTCAAACTTGATTACCATCCATTTCCAGGCGCTGTACGACCTCTATTGATTATATATAATACAGTATATGAGGGTAACGTGATGCCATAATTTTTGTACCGTAATTTGTAAACAAAACAGGTACTGTGATATTAATCATTTTTGTTTTTATATACGAAAAAAAAAACTCACTCACCACTGAGGTCCGCGGATCGACTCTCTGGACCGAGGAAAAAGAGAACCTAAAGCAACAGGGGTTCAGGAGCACCTGTGAAACTGAGGCTTCACGGAACCTCACTCTGAAGAACCACGTAAAAACCATGCTCCTTTTATGAATCTTAGTGCCTATAATATCTGGCACTTGCCACAGCTACTCTTCCAGTTTGGAACCTTCTTCCTTGGCAAATTTATCCTACATACGTGTAAAGTCAATATCAGAATACTGAAATATATCTTAAAGAAAATGAAACCTAGCAATGTTTAGTTTATAAAGTGCATTTTAAGTTTTCATTTGTGTTCGGTCTGGCGTTGATCATAGTTCTGGGATTACATTTGTTAATGGTTCCTGGATCACCACCCCCGCAGCCTGGTCTCACACCAGCTTCCTAAATAAGAAGTATTAAACCCATGGGAATGTGAAGCGTATTCTTAATGTACTTACAAGGTTGTATGATTTATCACCTTAAATATTCATAAGACAAGACCACCAAATCTGCCAAAGTACATAACGTTTAACAAGCTTCCATGTCACATACGAACCCGTATTTTCAACACAGTCTCCCTGGCACTAGGAAGAGCTCTTCGAGAGGAGTGACTTATTGATGGGGAAGGTTTCATGAACCAAGTTATTTACCCTGGCTTCCCCTTCCTTGAATAACTTATTACCTCGACTCCTGCAACTCCCCAGGCGTTGTATGACTTCTACGAGTTTAATAATAAAACTGGAAAAGTGCACAACCCACACTTAAAGGTTTGCCAGCTAGTAACTTTAAATGTATTATTCAGTGTAATTCTTAACTTGAGAGAACTCAAAACTTAACACACTATGGCTTCATTGTTACACATCATAAAATTAAGTATCTTTATCCATCATTTGCATTAAGTGCTTTAACCACAAATTCATTTTTATATATAATTACGAATGTAATTCTTCGAGAAAATATTACATTCATGGGTGTTGAACAAGTGCCAGCACATTATAATATTTTCAAAAGTTCATAGTATGCTCAACATTCCGGGCAAAATTAATAATTAATACTAATAATAATAATTTTAACAAAACAACAATGTTCCTGAGCTCTATTCAGAGTTACGAGGCTCTAATAAACTTTTCACATGTAAATTAGAGTATTCCATTAACAGTTTGAATACAAAGCATCTCTCTGCCGCATTATTTGCATTCTTTATGTTAATTACATTAACTATCAAAAGTTATTTTTATATAAAAATAACAATGATACTGGGGTTACGAGGCTATATTAAACTTTGCAAATGTAAATATGAGTAATCCATTCACACTATTATGGTGTAAAGACACGCAAGCCAGAAGCAGTCTTTATTTTTGAAGTTACCCTCGGGAGTAAACGTCATTAAATCTACAGAAATATCTTTAAATAAACATTCTGGTGAAGTGGAAAGGGAAGAGGTCACATAATATGCAGCAGAGAAGCAGGTCAGGTCATAAGGTGACGGCAAGTGAACGGGAGTGCAAGAGGTTTTGATAAGCTAAAAAGTCCCTTAAATATTTTCAATGATAAGTACTCAAATGACGGCTGCTTCCATGCACTTACTCTTTTCATCCTCTGCTGAAATATGTTTGGATTAGTCCTATGCCATAAGGTGTTTGTTGATAACGCATGCGTCGTGTTGTCTTATTTGTATGGGTGTTCAGGACGTTTGATCAGTGTCACCAGTGTATTGTCTCCCTGCGCATGGAATGGTGCAGACGAGGGCTGTGCTATTGTACGAGCCATGGAGGTCGGGGTGAGTGATGCCCTACACTGTTTTGAAGGTTGCTGCTGAGATGTGTTAGCTCTCATAAGTGTCTCAATCTTCAACTTGTCGGTTTTCAAACCATTTATCACACATTACATAAATAACCCGAACATTAGGAGAGAGTCGTGATAAGCTCCTCTCTCCTATGTGTGAGTTATTTGTGTATTGTTCCAGTCACGGTATTGTGCATTTTTTATTAAATTACGAAGGCTTGGGAAAATTCCCACAATGCACACGGTGTGTTCAGACTTCGCTAAGGCATTAGACAAGTGCGATCACAGAGTGAAAGCACATGAAATAAGATTAATAGGTAAAACAGGGAAAGTTTACAAATGTATATACAATTTCCTAACAGGTACAACACAAACAGAAGCAATAAACACTACAAAATCTAGCCTCAGCCATGTAAAAAGTTAAGTACCCCAAGATACAGTCCTGGAACCACTCTCTGTTTCTCATTTTCATAGCAAATATTAAAACAAACCATATCTTTATACCATACTTTGCATATGACACAAAAGTTAGCATGAAAGACACCTCAACAGAAGAAGAAAACATGAAAAAGTATAAGACCAAAAATATTTAAGTGTATTGCTGAAAATAACTGTTCATTGGAGACAAATTTCAATTGCTAAGATATGGAAAAAAATAACTCAAAAAGGAACGGTATATAAAACAGAGGGATCACACCGTGGAATGTAACTATTCACATTACACTTGTTCTCTAGCTTAGGATACTGTTCAGTGTTGACAGCAGTTCAGAGACTGCTCGAAAAAAATATTACAAAGCATTTAAACTATTGAGAAAGCCTAAAAAAAAAAACACTGGAAATATACGCTCTGGAAAGGAAACAGAGGAGATAATATACACATGGAAGATGCCAGTGTACCTAGTTTCATGTCCTCACACTACCGTAACTTACTGGAATGACAGATGCGAAAAGTGAAAAATAGACCCAGTGAACCTAGACACAGACACACCTACCTTCGTTCCCTGTCATCTGTAGTAAATATCAGAAAATGTTGACGAAATGGGAAATATCACCATTTATGGCAAAAGAGAACTTAAGCTTTAGTCGGGCAAGTACTCTATGGGAATAGTGACACCCCTTCCAGAGAAAAGCCCATATACCTAGGTACAAACAGTCGCCACACTGAGGTGACCTAGCGTCAAGGAGTTACTAGCAGTTGAGAGACTCAACTGCGTTGTGTCTGATAGTTATCCACTCACCAGTGTTTTGTCTCCTAATGGCTGATCCGATCATCGGTTTTATTGATATTTGACCCAGTCAACTGTAATTTGTTTTGATAGTTAATTCACCCAACTGTAGTTTGTTTTGACAATTCAGTCAACTGTAGTTTATTTTGATGGTTGACCCAATTAACTGTTTTACCTCCCTGCCTGTTAATCCGTTCCACAGTTTTAACGTCTCCCATTATTCCTCTCCCTCCTGGTAAGTGGCTTCCCTTTATAGTATCTCTTAAAATAAACAGCAGAACATACATATTTCGTAGCTCCTCCCCCCCAAAAAATAATCGTAATATTAGAAAACATTCAATATATGAAAGGATTTCCAGAATGGTAGAATACCACGGAGGTTCGCCTCCCTCAGGCCAAACCTCACTGCATCAGAAAACATTATCATTGTGAAACTTATTTTTCAGTATTTTTTGCATCATTAGATACGTTGAAATGTTATGAAATCTTGGAATGCCAACCTGAAAATATATACGAGGGTTACTGAGAGCACCGGTATTGTGCCATAGTAACGGGAAAACTTTTGATCCAAGTCAGGGGAGGATACGTCCACTTTCTGGGATCAAGAGCCCTTCATTAGCATCAAAGACCCACCAGCAACAGCTGCATTAGCAAGACCCATTAGGCACGCCTACCATAGGCATATAACTTGGCCCTCCTCGCCCGCGAAGTATTAGGGTATTTTAGGGGTTGCTGAGATCGAAAATGTCAGTAGGGTTTTCAAATTGGCTCTACTTTGTGAGATATTGCATACCTGCCCTAAATTAACAGGGAACTTAGCCATAACTCGTGGATATGTAATGACAATGCAGATTGTTTTAAGATGAGAATTATATTTTTAAATTATTTAATATTTAACGAAAGGAATTGTATCAACACCGACCACGTGAGAATATTGTAACCTTTATTTTTTTCCAGATAAACATGAGTTCTTCACAAAGAGTCTGCTTAAACAATACCAATGCATTTTGCTACATTTGTGGCGAATAATCTTTGCAAAAAACAAAGAAAAAATCAGATTTTTAAAACAAGCTTATTTTGGAGTGGCACTTGGAGAACAAGACAAGTCTTGGGCTCTCCATATGGCTTGCAAAACCTGTGTAGAATGCTTATGACAGTGGAAAAATGGGTAAA
Organism: Cherax destructor; assembly: GCA_009830355.1. Classification (NCBI taxonomy): domain Eukaryota; kingdom Metazoa; phylum Arthropoda; class Malacostraca; order Decapoda; family Parastacidae; genus Cherax; species Cherax destructor. The sequence goes on from WNWK01001421.1 coordinate 92,429, forward strand.
GGAAAAGATTAAATTTGGGTGCGCCTATGGTGGGGAGAGAGCATTAAAACCACCACGACGATTGTTATTTCTGTATGGTGAATGTGAAAGGTTTCAATCGATACAAGAAAGTCGAGTGGGAATATCCTGATTTGGAGTCAGCGAAGATGTTCCCATACCAGTGTTTACAACACTGCCTGACCTTCCATTGTCAGATGTTGAAGAAACTCGGGGTTTAGGATAACAGGTGATAACAGTGGAAGTGAATATGAAGTAAACATTTCAACACCCCAAAAGTCTCCCAGGAAGAACTCAATGATCTGATACATGACCTCAGTCTGTCAAAGCAAGCATCTGAACTTTTAGTATCCAGACTAAAAAAAACTGTCTATAACAAGAAGCTAAAATAACAGCTTATCGGACAAGAGAGGTTGAACTCCTTCCTTACTGTAGCTAAGATGAAGAACTTGTATACTGCAATAACATCCCTGGGCTACTACTTCATATGGGACTTGAATATCGACCAGAAGATTGGCGGCTGTTTATAGACAGCTCCATTAGAAGCTTGAAATGTATTATTACACAATGGTAACCAATATGCTGGAGCCTCCAACGGGACTTACTGATAACTAACACAAGACAGTCGTACAACGTTTTCATATGCAGTAATTAGTGGTATCTGAATTATCTTACTATGTTAATCTGTTATAATATAGAATGAAATGCTAGTATATATTACATGATTTGCATGATCTAAAAAATAATTTCATTGCGATTTGTAGGCTAGTCCCGCCTGATCAATATATTTTTCACATCCTTTATGTTTTTCAGTGGGATACCAATTTTATCAAAAACTAGAGCTTATCACGCAAAACCGATGACATTCAAAATCAGCACCACAAACTTGCCCTAAAATCGGTGTAATATCATTGGCCAGAAAATTAGTGTTGACCAGTGAGATGGTAACATGCCAGCTCATGGAACCAACCTCTAGGGCGCGACGCTGAGGCCACTGCTTGCTGCCACAGTTAATATCTTTATTTCTACAAGTACATGTACAAGGTATACAGTCCTAGCTGACATCAATGGCATACTACTATATAGAAAGCCACTTGTTATGCTGAGCATTTCCCGCAAATTAGGTCAATTTTATCCCAGGATGCGACCCACACCAGTCCACTAACACCCAGGTACCCATTTTACACTGATGGGTGAACAGGGACAACAGGTGTCTTATGGAAACACGTCCTAATGTTTTCCAGTCGTACCGGAGAAGATTCGAACTCCAGACCTCAGTGTGTGAGCTGAGTGCGCTAGCGATCCAGCTACGCTTGTTTAACATCGTGTACTTCTGCGTGTTGGTGGCATCCAAGACAGTTAAGAGAGGGTTGGCGCTCACCAGTGCAGGTAAGATAGTACTGCCAAACTGTTGCGGATAATTCGATACTGTTGTTGGTACAATAGACAAATAAACTGCACTTTGTATCGCTAACAAGTGATACTCACAGTATGTCAATGGTCAGTAAAGGATGGCATTATACTGCATCTCTTCTTTTTTTCATTATGTCAGCATTCTCTAGCTTCTCTGCACCTCCCCAGAGTACAAGCCAGCATCACACGTTGCAGAGTCCTTCCTCCAGAGAACAAGTCCTAACCATAGTTTTTAAAGGGGTGGATCGGTAAGCCAACAGAAGGCCTCGGTCAGATGACCAAAAGCTCCAGATGCAGTTAATCAGATGCCTAAGAACAGTGTCAGGAAACACTTGTCTTGTTTCCTAACAAACTTCACCTAATCTAATCTCCCCAGAGTAAACATCACCTCCCCCAAAAGAAAACATCACGTCTCCCCAGGATAAACACCTCCCCAGAGTAAAACATTACACCCGTGGCCAAGACCCGTGGAGGAGACCCGGGTCGAGACTATGCCGGCGAATCAAACAAGAACACCCGTGAGCTTAACCAGCATCACACGTCATAGATCCCTCCCTCCTCTACCACCCAGAGTAAACAGACACTAACCAGAAATAGTTCTCTTCGTCTCAGACACAAGAATGGAGTCCTCCACCCAGCATAGACTCGGTATTATGCCACCTGTAGAGGGCGACGGGGGTTACTGATCCTGAAGAACGACAGACCCACATCTCACCCAGGTCGGCAGCAGTCTTCTTCCTGAAAAAAAAAATGTATATGACTAAGGTGCAAGATTTCTCAAACAGTTGTTGTGGTCACCACAATCTATCACTAGTAGCTTCATAATGTCTACCTGGTGTCGAGTCCGGGGGTCATCGCCCCCGCGGCTCGCTTCCACATGCATATATATATATATATATATATACACCAGTTTTATTTTTAATACACACGTTAAAACCGTAACCGAAATGTACATTATTTTACCACTAAATTACACACATTAATTTCATATGATTAATTTTAAGACTAAGTGTATATATTTAGAAATAAGTATGAATAACAAGATCAATTTAGATTTCTACACCACTGGGTTGAGAGTTTCAACATATCAAGGCTGAACACAGTAACATGAGACTAAATAACAGTTAAATATACAGGGAAGAAAAACACGAGATGGAGAGATTTGCAAAGAACATTAGGAGAGTACGAGGATAGATGGGCGGGGGAAGGAAGGTGGAATGGTAAAAACTATAAAACTTTGGATGAGGAATATGTAGGAGTAATTAAGAGAGGTTAATGAGGTTGAAACGGCGTGAGGAAGAGGGTAGCAGACTTGAGGGCGTGCGCGCACACAGTAGCATACATGGGTCGTGCAGACACACAGCAGCAGACATGGGAATGTGCACACACACAGCAGCAGACATGGGAGTGTGCGCGCACACAGCAGCAGCAGACATGAGGCAGCAGACGCGCGACAGCATACGACAGATTTTAATCCCATGACCCTCCCTTCATCCAGGTAGGAGAGTGCCTTGATGCTGAAGGGCTCTTGATCCAAGGAACCCAAACTACCCACCGCCTTCCTTGAATCAATCCTGCCTTCCATTCTTCAATCGGTGTACAACCTCAACAAATTTAGCGCTTCCCCTTAAGAATAAAAAAAGAATTCATACTTGGTATAACTTCCACCGAGATGGGCAGATTATTGTGGAGGATTTTCTTATGTGTGTGGGGTTAATTTTTAATTAGTGCCAACTTTAAAACCTAGAATCCGCCAGCCTCTCCACGATCTCTAACTTGATCATTTCCTACACACCGTGGCTGTCGAACCAAGTACAGTGGACCCCCGGTTTACGATATTTTTTTCGTTCCAGAATGCTGTTCAAGTGCCATTACCAAACGAATTTATCTTTATAAGGAATAATGTAAAATAGACTAGTCCTTTTAGACTCCCAAAAATACACTTACAAAAGCATTAAAAAAAAATAAACTTACATAAAAGGGTGAGTTTGGAGACCATCGTAAACCGGGAGTCCACTGTATACTGGAGCGTAGAGCTGAAATGTAGGTGTTTACGTTGCGTGTAACTAATGACATTTGACCAATCCTGGACCGACTCTCGCTAAGCTATACCAACAACTAGATTAAGTTCCTACCTACCTTGCACAAGATTATGGATCGCAGTGTACTTAATGAACAAGGTGGGGAAATGAACTTAAGAGCCCCAGATTCTTCTCTACCTGGGGACTCATTGAGACATCAGCACAAGACACCCATTAACTTCTATCCTGGTAAATGAGGAGGGGTCTTCGTATCTGAATATCACCAAATCGCTGACACTCAGCTTAACCCACGCACTAGTAACACCCACGAGTCACAGCTCCAGCTTGTGGACTCCCGCGTAGGTCCAGAGATCCACCGAGTCAATATTCCCTCACGCCCGTCCTTGACGAGACGCTGGAGCACACTTCAAATTAGAGGTCAGAGAATTAAGAGCCCGGACCCGTGTGCTCCCACTCAAGACAGCCGTGTGTGTCCTACATGGTGCCAGATTCGAAAGTGAAGGGGCATTCAAACTAGTTAGCTCCAGAGTAAGCCCTCTGCCCTGCCTTGAGGCTGTTCCAGTACTGACAAGGAGAGCTAATTAAATGTTGACACGTGAAAACGTTAACCACTATAACATTCATCAATTCAAGGTTCTGAGACCTAGCGAGACAGATCTCACTTGTAGTATCGAGCCATTGAAGAATTAGACATGGCAAGATGGATGACTTATGGCCTTTACTCTGAGGTGACGTGAAAGTCGTTAATTCCCCTCCCCCCACTAAGTATAGGTGATAATTGTCACGGTGACCCCGAGGTCACAGCCATCTCAAGGGAGGGAAAGAAGGTATATAACCGGTGGAATAAATTCCACCACAAATATACCTGGCCAGCAGCTTCCTGTTACTTTACTCTTTTATTGCTGCTTGCGGCATAATATTGAGTCGCACTGAATAAGCAAACGAGTCGAATGCGGCTGGAAAGATGCCTTTTTTTTCCATATCCACAAATGCAACGAGGTTTACCCTTATCTAAATACTGTTCATTTATATGCTTTAATGTAAACACTTGGTCTACACGTCCCTTACCCTTTCTAAAGCCTCCTCGTTCATCTACGATCCTGCTCTCCCGTGCCTTGGCCAAGTGTGAAAATCTAGTAAATTTCACTATTGTATACAGACTACCTCTTCATTTAAAGGTTCAATTATCTCTTGTTGTCATTTCTGTTTTCTGAGTGGTGTGTGTGTGTGTGTGTGTGTGTGTGTGTGTGTACAGTATATTTTATTATTCATGTTGGTGTTTTATCCTGGATGGAATGTTTCAAGTTCATACAACTACGTACACACAAACGTAAACGAGTAAATTTTTATGACTGTCTTTTACTATTTCTTGTGTACGTTGAGGTAGAGTGGTCTGAGCTTACGAGTTACAGGGATACCATTCTCACATAATGCAGAGACTACAAAGACTCAGCTAAGACTTAAGTCTTAGGGTTTTTTTTATTTAAATATCACACGTGAGGTCATGGTTCGTACCTAACACGCTTTTGTGCATAGTTTCAAAGGCTTTTGTAAAATATTGCCAAAAATTAGCATAGTTCCTTGCAAAGCCACAGTTCAGGCAATATATATTGTAATCAAATAATTAAAATCTTGTGCAAATGAAATGAGCATTAGTATTTCTGTAATAGATGTAAAACATGCACATTACATTGAGGTATTAATCAAACCATCAGTGTATAAATTTTGCAGCACCAGTGAACAGTGCCCACTTACGGCATGATCATCTTGCAGCACCAGTGAACAGTGCGCCCTTACAGCATGATCATCTTGCAGCACCAGTGAACAGTGCGCCCTTACGGCATGATCATCTTGCAGCACCAGTGAACAGTGCCCACTTACGACATGATCATCTTGCAGCACCAGTGAACAGTGCCCACTTACGGCATGATCATCTTGCAGCACCAGTGAACAGTGCGCCCTTACGGCATGATCATCTCGCAGCACCAGTGAACAGTGCCCACTTACGGCATGATCATCTCACAGCACCAGTGAACAGTGCGTCCTTACGACATGATCATCTTGCAGCACCAGTGAACAGTGCCCACTTACGGCATGATCATCTTGCAGCACCAGTGAACAGTGCCCACTTACGGCGTGATCATCTCGCAGCACCAGTGAACAGTGCGCCCTTACGGCGTGATCATCTCACAGCACCAGTGAACAGTGCGTCCTTACGACATGATCATCTTGCAGCACCAGTGAACAATGCGCCCTTACGGCGTGATCATCTCGCAGCACCAGTGAACAGTGCGCCCTTACGGCATGATCATCTTGCAGCACCAGTGAACAGTGCGCCTTTACGGCGTGATCATCTCGCAGCACCAGTGAACAGTGCGCCCTTACGGCATGATCATCTTGCAGCACCAGTGAACAGTGCGCCCTTACGGCATGATCATCTTGCAGCACCAGTGAACAGTGCCCACTTACGACATGATCATCTTGCAGCACCAGTGAACAGTGCCCACTTACGGCATGATCATCTTGCAGCACCAGTGAACAGTGCGCCCTTACGGCATGATCATCTTGCAGCACCAGTGAACAGTGCCCACTTACGGCATGATCATCTTGCAGCACCAGTGAACAGTGCGCCCTTACGGCATGATCATCTCGCAGCACCAGTGAACAGTGCCCACTTACGGCATGATCATCTCGCAGCACCAGTGAACAGTGCGTCCTTACGACATGATCATCTTGCAGCACCAGTGAACAGTGCCCACTTACGGCATGATCATCTTGCAGCACCAGTGAACAGTGCCCACTTACGGCGTGATCATCTCGCAGCACCAGTGAACAGTGCGCCCTTACGGCGTGATCATCTCACAGCACCAGTGAACAGTGCGTCCTTACGACATGATCATCTTGCAGCACCAGTGAACAATGCGCCCTTACGGCGTGATCATCTCGCAGCACCAGTGAACAGTGCGCCCTTACGGCATGATCATCTTGCAGCACCAGTGAACAGTGCGCCTTTACGGCGTGATCATCTCGCAGCACCAGTGAACAGTGCGCCCTTACGGCATGATCATCTTGCAGCACCAGTGAACAGTGCGCACTTACGGCATGATCATCTTCCCGGTGGATGATCTCTCTGATGATAGAAGACCGACACAGACAAGCAGGCTCGCGTACACACGCCCACAGTTATGAAAATTGGGGAAGGGTCAAGAAAACACACTTAGTGCAGACTCGGGGGACAAAAGTTACAAACCTCACTCAAGGACCTTGGGATGACGAACAATACCAAGCATATCACCTAAGGTGCATATCAACTAAAAAAAACTCTCCAAGTGCGTTTGGCACATCAAGATTACCTTTTAGAAATTGCAACGAAGACTCATTTACGTCATTATATACGACATACGTCAGGCTCATCTTTGAGTATGCAATACCAATGCGGAACAACTAATTAGGCATATCAAGAAACTTGAAAAAAAAAGGGTAGAGGTTTGCAACGAGACTAGCCCAAGAGCTAAAGGATTTGAGCCCTTAGAAATCAAATAAACCCGATGACTAAGAGGACAGAACGAACAGGGAAAACATTGACAATACTGAGAGGAATTAATAAGGTGGACATTGACAGGCTGTTAGAGATGCGGGAAACAGGCACACAAGGGAACAGCTTGAAGTTTAAAAACGCATAGTCACAAGGATGTTGTGAAATATTTCTTCCGTTTGGTAAATTAGACACACATGCAACACTTGGGTATCTTTATTGAGGAAACGTTTCGCCACACAGTGGCTTCATCAGTCCATACAAAGGAGAATCGTGAAGAACAGGAGGAGTGTGAGGTTGTCAGTCCCTCAATCTTGAGTAGATACCCAAGTGTTGCATATGTGTCTAATTTACCAACTCGTCGGTTCTCTGAACCATTCATTCACATCCTGTCTGGCACTGCAACATCTTGGTATCTTAATACAGGGATTTCTTCGCTTGCCTATTCCTTGGGCACGACCTACTTCCACATTGAACAAATGTGACACCTCCTACAACTGCTGCACCTCTCCTGTCTACAGTATATAATCTCCCTCTGCTCATATGCTGTTATTCTATTCAAGATTGATGGACTGACAACATCGTCTCAAGATTGAGGGCCTGACAACCTCACACTCCTCCTGTTCTTCACGATTCTCCTTTGTATGGACTGATGAAGCCACTGTGTGGCGAAACGTTTCCTCAATAAAGATACCCAAGTGTTGCATATGTGTCTAATTTACCAACTCGTCGGTTCTCTGAACCATTCATTCACATTTCTTCCGCTTCAAAGTGGTCAGGAGCTGAAGGACCTGGTCTGCGAAGTGGCAGAGGCAGAACTAGTACACAGTGTTAATGATATGTATGATAGGTACATGAAACCAGGAGAGAGAACCGAGCAGCAGTGAGAGGCAAATCCTGGAATAGTCTACTACAACTTCAAACAGGCGAGTACAATAAGCGGTGACTTCTTGCATGCATAAAGCTAACTGTGTATCAAATAATGCAGTTTATCATATGCACGCCAGGGAGGACAGCAATGCAATACATCCTTTGAAAGTGTAGTGGTAAGGTCTGAGCATCCTGTGCTCACTGGGAAGGACAATCTCCTTTGAAGAGGGGCCCCTCCTTGCCTTGGTTCTGGTCTGACTTAAGAACTCATTACCTATTTAGTGTAAAGTGTGAGGCTATTTCTGCATTCACTTAATTTGGGAGAAAAGTGAAGAAATAGTCCAATTATAATGTGAATGTCCCTTCAAGAGAGGCATCTTCGTTTTGTTGAAGGTCTCTTGATTCTAGAAATTAAGAGCTACCCTCACCGCATTAGTGATATATTCTGAAGATTCATAAAGACTAAGGTTGTAAACATTAAGCTGAGGGACTGATTACCTCGTCTTCTACAGTCTCCAGTTTCAACACATTTACATAACTTCTGTATTGAATTGATAAAGCCACTGATTGGAGAAAAGTCTTCAGAATTAATTGATGCGCGTGTTTTACTCATCAATAATAGTAGTAGTAATATTAATAATGTAATACCTGTGAAAACAAGCGTTCCATTTATACGGCAAGTTGAAACATTTATTACCACTATCATCCCTGACGGTTTAGCAAGGTTGGGGCCACGCTAAAATACTTTTTAATAACAGCTTCAAAGTAATTTTGAAAGCGATTGTCCCCCAAAATTTTTGATGAATTTTAAGCATCCAGCATATTTGAAATACATAACGTGAAAAAAAGCCCAATGAAATTTGTGTGTGTGATCAAAAGCTGGATTACAGCGGCGTTTACTTCACATGTTGCGTAGCAGAATTCTTGCAAAATATATTACACATGTTGAACCCTTAGTGAGAACATCACAAACACTGCAACTTGCAACTCTCCTCAGTGCAATTATACAACATTTTATGACATTATGTAAAGACAACTCATGGATGGGGAGGGATGGAGAGACACGAGGTTTGACAGTGACATGGGACTACAGACGGCTGGGGGCGAGAGCAATGGAAAAAGGAAGTAACGAGATAAACAGAGCCTACAAATTGTGTGACACACATTGTCTTGCTACTTTTCACGTTTCAGCTACCAACGTACACTTGAATATCGAAGTGATATTTTCGTCTTTGTTACTATGTGCAAACCTAAGAAAAGAATGAATGAACATTTCAGCTGTAACTCGCACAATTCAATCCTCACGTCAATGATTGATCTCGACATCAGTTGTGGTCATAGAGAGAACACTTGCTGCCACTTAGGTCTGCAACTAAGTGTATTCACAGTGATTTCTCGTGTCACTGACGCCACAGTGAAAATAAGCCAGAACTTTTTTATATATATAATATAGTACCACAACCAATAAACTACATTGAAAATTAGTGTATTTACTTTAATAATATAATAGAATTAGTGAAGAGTGCCATCGTTTTGAACCGCTGGCATCACAGGTATACTGCAGGCAAGAGGTGGTCAGTCCTGCAGTCACCCCCACAGTAGGCTGACTGAAGACGCCTGTACCGCAGGCGAAACGTCCCAGAGTTTATATCTTACAATTGTATTTGTCACCTTAACTCCATTTATTTCCAGATCACAGGTTGTTGTACGTCCAGGAGGCAGTGCTCACCACTCCATTCGGGTCTTCTCCATAATAGCTTTCACAGTGCATAGCCTTAACAGAGACTTTGAATGGGCATGAGACTGTTGGCAGGTAGAGGCTGATGCTCAGTGCTGAGACAATGACTTGAGATATTTCCCTTGGCGGCTCTCTACCTAGTATGATGCAGGATGGTGGAGATGTCAAGTGTTAGCTATTCGTGTCCGGTGGCTTCTTCTGCAGCCTCATTTCCTTTGACGCCAACATGCTTGGAACCCAGTCAGGCGTTACAGCTGCACTCGCTATTTCAAGTGATTTTTTCCAGAACCAGAAAGACAACTATGTTGGAGCGAGCGTTAATGTTACTAACTTTATGAGGGACTGTGATGCTCTCGGTCAAGCGTACACGTCTGGTAAAATCAAAGATGTATTCGTATAAGGAAAGGCCCCTACCTTCCACAGGAGACTTTCAAAACTATCTTCTCTGAAGTCTTAGGAATGCAGTGTATTAGCGAGACAGGATGCATCTAACTGGGTTCTCTTGGCTTGGGTATGGGCAGTGGCTCTTTAATCCACGACACATTGATGACTGACGGGGAGAGGCTTCTCACCCCTGGGTTCGCCGTTCCCGTCAAGGAATAAGTGATACTTTCATTGCCAGGGGAGGTGTTTGTACTGCAGTGGTATTTTACCCTCAGAGCCTGTCAGTTGCTTCCCCAGACTGCCTGCAACCCCCTTCCCCCTCACATTCCGCTAGTTAACCCCCCACAAGCTGCCGGTTGCTCCTCTCCTCCTTCACAAGCTGCCGGTTGCTCCTCTCCTCCTTCACAAGCTGCCGGTTACTCCTCTCCTCCTTCACAAGCTGCCGGTTACTCCTCTCCTCCTTCACAAGCTGCCGGTTACTCCTCCCCTCCTTCACAAGCTGCCGGTTACTCCTCCCCTCCCTCACAAGAAGCCGGATCCTCCTCCCCTCCCTCACAAGCAGCCGGATCCTCCTCCCCCTCCCTCACAAGCAACAAAGGAGTCCAATATAACCAAATATTCGTCATATTATACGGCGATGAGTTGCAAAGAGGACCCTTGCTCTTTCTATACGTCCCAACACACAGTCAACTATGTAACGTGGCAGATCACACACAATACACACCTCTGAAAGGAAAAAGAGGACTAAATGAGATTATAGACCCCCAGTGGTTTGCCCAATATGTCCCCATAGCCCCTTTCACCAGACTGTCGACATCACTACCACTAGTCAAACCACGGTACGGGTGGGGATCGAACTCACGGTGAGTCTTAAAACGCCAGGTCAGTGCGAAAGCCACTGGGCCAGCTGCTTCTTCTGCAGGGGTTAAAAACCCCTGGTTGTCTAATAATAGGGGAGAAAAGGAACTAGGGAAAGAGGGGGTAGATGGAAGAGAGGGAGAAACTGAAGGAAGACTGAAACAGTACTGGAAATAAAGAAAAAAAAAGTTAGAATACGCGAAATGAAAAAGTTATTATGACAGGAATTATTATAGATTTTTTTTAATTTTCTATTTATTGCAGAGTATAGGATTGGTGTGGCGGCCGGAGGCTCCACTCACTGGCATTATTTACATCGTATTTATATATATTCAGATATATTCATGACACGCCAAACCCATGTGATCATTCAGCGCAAATAGTAGTGAAGGCTCAATCCTCCGTACATTAATCGCGAGGCAAACACATTACCATGTTGTACTCTAATTCACAAAGGGTAATATATAAAGAAATACTTGCAGCAAAGAAAGTTATTATTTCGTTCAAATAAAGCTCTCCTTGTACAAAATGTCTAAATAACCTTGTCCTAAGTATATTACACGTACTTTACACTCAGCATGGGCGTCCACAGCAAGGAAGATAAGTGTCTTAACACGGTACTCGTCACTGACCCCCGGAGGGAGGGGTGCAGCTTTGGCTACCATCTTTCATTTTAGAACAAAACTACAAACACAGTTCAGCGAATAACATCGCCTATTGTAGGCTAGTGTGGACGCTCTTACCAGCAAGACACTGTTACAAATAGTTGGACGTTTGACTTTTGACTGACGAGCTAAGCTAATCTTCCCTTCAAAAATATATTAACACACCCTAGACATTAACCATCCTTAAAGATACTTTTATGGGTACCAGTGACACCCATCCAACGTGGGATTCTACCCATGAAATTATTTCTGTAAGCACCCACACACCCAGCTTGCGCACCCACGTAGACGAGGCTACTCCCCAGACTATCACCACATGATAAGAATTAATATTACTGAAGACATGTCACGAAGAGCGTAGCTCTGCTCCTGTAGCTACAGAGTGAATTACTGCTGGTGGTTTATCAGTATACTTCCACGTGTGATTGTTTACTTATGAAACTCTTAAGAGGCACGTAAGTTCAGTCTTCTAATAACATGTTCATTTTTCCACTATAATCTGCCTTGTCCATAATGAACATGTTATTAGAAGACGGGGAAACTTACGAGCCTCTTAAAGACTTCGGAACACAAATGAAAGAACCCAGGTTCAACCCCGGGTGGGGGAGAGATGTATGGGGAAAAAGTCTCCTAACACCTGCTGCCCATCGTCACATAACAGCACACAGATACCTGAAAGTTAGTCTATTGTAGTTGGTCGCATCTAAGGACCTACCTAAGGACCAAAGTGGAAATAAGCCACACAGGCTGGTTTAGGTTTTCCTGGGTTATTGAACCTCTGGGGTTACTAATATTAGCACATTTTTTCGTCCCCGACGTAAAGCCAAGTCCATTAAAAATAATTTGGGTTTTCTAATTTTCCCATATAAAATTATATATTTATACAAGTTTAAAGCCTATCTACTACACAGGGATCATTAAGCATCCCATTCACGCATTCCCAATACCATACTATCACCCCCCGACACAATACTATTACCCCCATACAATACTATCACCCTTCGTCATCATACTGACACCCCTCCTCGACACCATACTATCCCCTCGACACCACACTGACACCGCCCCCATCCTCGACACCGCACTGACACCCCCTCCTCGACACCATACTGACACCCCTTTCTCGACACTATACTATCCCCTCGACACCACACTGACACCCCCTCCTCGACACCGCACTGACACCCCCTCCTCGACACCGCACTGACACACACCCTCCTCGACACCATACTTACACCCACCCCTCCTCGACACCATACTGACCCCCCTCCTCGACACCGCACTGACACCCCCTCCTCGACACCGCACTGACACACACCCTCCTCGACACCATACTTACACCCACCCTCCTCGACACCATACTGACACCCCCCTCCTCGACACCGTACTAATACCCACTCCCGGACACCATACTATCACGCCTCCTCCCCCGATATTATCACACCTCCCACCCCGACACCATACATGCCAAGCACTGTACTATGCCTGGTACATTACTAAGCCCATCACAATATCATGTCCCAGCTACAAGCGACAACTTTCCTTACATACCTAGGAAGGAGCTACAACAACAGAGGTACTGAAAATTGGGAGAGCGTAGGCTGTATATGAAGGCAGCAAACAACACAATACAAAAACAACTGTCACTGAGCTGACCCCGGTCACCTTCACCTTACGTGGGTCAATCCTATTGGCTACTCCATTTTTTTTTATATTAATCATATACAACCTTTATCATAAAGCATATATAATGGCACTGTAAGTGTAAATTAATTTTAATGTGAGGAACTCAATGTAAATCGGTCTATATTACAAGTGTATGTTAATTATGAAATTGTCATTTATTTTGTTAATGTTGGACTGAAAGGTGACTCTGGTCTGAGGACCGTGCGAACCCTACAGTTGAAATTAATATATTCCTAGAGGAAGCGCTAAATTCGTAGGGGTTATACAGCACCTGAACAATGTGAGGCAATCAGGTTTCTTCCGAGAAAGGGAAGAATAGCTCCAATTCTTTGGATCAAACGCGTATCGCTAGTATCAACGCACACGCTCTGTTGAGCTTACGGCCGACTGCGTTCATGACACCGGCCTTAGTGCTCGCGCACCTACCCAGGAGCCTGGAAGAGGGTACCAATATGAGAGATAGAGTGCCACACACATACATAGAGTGCCATACCTCATCCAGGAGTGAAAATGGCACTCTCCATCGTATAAAAGGAAGCCAGAGAAAGAAAGTTGGAGCCGAATGGAACCCGGAGGAAAACTGGCACTGGTGAAGTTAGAGGAGGATGCTGAAATTTGGGAAATTATTATTATTATTATTATTATTATTATTATTATTATTATTATTATTATTATTATTATTATTATTATTATTATTATTATTATTATCATTATTATTATTATTATTATTGCTGTGTTGTTTTTATTATTATTAGTAGTAGTAGTATTATTAGTATTATTATTAAGCTTATTATTATTATATTTACGAAAAGCGCAATACTCGCAAGGCTCATGGGACGAAAGAGTCGTAATCAGGGTCTGTCAAAGGGAAGGATAGATTCAATTTCCAGAATCAAGAGCCCTTCACCAGCATCAAGGTACCCGTACCGCAGGGTCATATACACAAAGGAATCATTATGTACTCAACACTTTATCGCAATCGGGAGTGCTATTCGATCTCACTGAGTCGCATTTAAAGGTACTTGATACTAATGAAGTTTGTTGATCAGTTGTTGTAAGTTAAATGAACGAGTAAGGTTTGTCAGGAAACAGGACAAGTGTTTCCTGACGCGGGTCTGAGATGATGACCCGCCGTTGGAGCTTTTGGACATCTAACCGAGGCCTTCCGCTGGCTTACCGGTCCACCCCTTTAAAAATTATGGTCAGTTATAACCATTTAGTTACTAGCGACAATATATTAAGGACATATATTAAGGGAATCGTCTCCCCACAAATGGCTTTAACAGACCCAATGAGGAATTAGACACATATGCAACATCTGGGTATCTTTATTGTACATGTCTACAAATAAGGATGTCTACAAATAAAGATGTCTAAAAATAAAGATACCTAGATGTTGCATATGTGTCTAATTCCTCATCCTGTCGGGACTGTATGCCATTTATGTACAACAGACCCAATGAAGAAACCACTAGTGGGGAAACGTTTCCTTTAGTAGATGTTTTGAACTGTACACACCAGAGGCGACGTTACGAACCTTCCAGCATATAAACAATACTGGGCTCAGGCAAGACATAACATTAGTCAAAAAGTAATTCCTGTGGTGACAGAATCAACAAACTGAACCGTCAGATAAGTTTGTTCCACCAAAACAACACTAAAAATAAAACTAACACCAAAATAAAACCATTATAATAATACCGCAATAAAGCCACAATACCACCACAATAAACATTGCAGAATACACATCAAACACCGCTATCACAAGTCTCTCTTTCAATATCAGCTTGGTAAACTAGCACACAACTTTCTTACAACACAAAGCTGACGACCAGCTCTTGTGTTGAGTTCTTCCGCATGAGTCTGCCACCGCCTGAACAATGAAGATAAGATTTTCTTCGGATTTTTAACCCCGGAGGGTTAGCCACCCAGGATAACACAAGAAAGTCTGTCTGTCTTATTTCCATTGGGGTCCTTAATCTTGTCCCCCAGGATGCGACCCATGTCACTGTAGACTCAGTGACACCCACATCAGTCGACTAACACCCAGGTACCTATTGGCTGCTAGGTGAACAGGACAACAGGTGTAAGGAAACACGTCGAAATGTTTTCACCCCGCCGGGAATCGAACCCGGGCCATCCGTGTTTGGATAAAGTACTGTATACTCTGATGCTGAGTTTGCAGGTTCGAATCCTCCTGTAGACTGAGAGATAATTTGACTCGCGCGTCGCTTACCCGTCGGTCTGGAGTTTTGAGACTCTCTGACCGCGGGTTCGAACCCCACCCGTGGTATGGTTTGAGAGATAATGTTTGTAAATAATTTCTCCCGTTTGCGAATTGTTAAGCATTTCCGAATCCTATATATAATGAAAGTTATACCATTTTAATACACCTAGAAACAACATAAAAATTTACAAAAAATATTTAAATAAAAATACCGGGATATTATTTACACTAAATATGCACTTCAATACATTAATAAAGAAAAACGTCGATTTCTTTTAGTAACGTTTCGATAAATGAAACATTACAGAACTTTTGTTAAACAAAAGCTGGTTTTTATTGGCCACTAAAACATTCACGAGCGGCGGGCTTGAACTAATGTTCTTGCATACGTGAACACTGGACAATGTAAACACTGGTCAGTGTTCACACTAGTCATTGTGAACATTGGTCAATGTGAACACAGGTCAATATCAACAGTAGTCAATGTGAACACCGGTCAATATCAACAGTAGTCAATGTGAACTTAGTGTGAACTCTGGTTTCAAATTACATTGGCCATTTTTGCCCAAATTCGTATCTAGATGTTTTGCTTAAGGAACTCTGAATCTATGTTTCAACTGTAACTCACTTACCCATGCTCTTCCTTTTATGCGTTATTCAAGGGACAAAATGAATCCTGAGTCACAGAATATCATTATTTATAATTATTATTATTATTATTATTATTATTATTATTATTAAAGTCGCAGCAACAGAAGTCGCAGCAGCAGAAGCAGTAGCAGCAGCAGTAATAGTAGTAGTAGTAGTAGCAGTCGTTGTAGTAGTAATACCAGCATCAGTAGTGGTAGCAGCAATAGTAGTAGAAACAGTAGGATAGTAGTAGTAATACAGTAATAATAATAATAATAATAATAATAATAATAATAATAATATTAATAATAATTATTATTATTATTAAAAACTGAACTCGTATGGTTCACACAGTCACTGCTTCGCCGTTAGAGCCGAGACTTAACCCCCTGCAACCACAAATAGGTGAGTACACACACACACACACACACACACACACACACAACACACACACACACGTAAGCAACTGGAATGAGGAGCATAAACTGGCAAATGTAACCTTCATACGCATGAGTTTCATGTGTATGATAGGAGCCAGGAGCTGAGTACCAACCCCAACAAACACAATCAGATGCATACATGTGCAGGCAGTGCTAACACACACTGTTACTTCATATCATGAAGGCTCGAAACGCTGTAAGAAGATCACGTTCAGGGTTAGTGAGGTGTTATACTAACAAAGGCGATGTTCACTTCCATCTTAATGCAAAGTGAAATAGAACACTCTTGTTTACATATGCAAATTACTCTCTGCGAGCTCTTGATGGATTCAATCTTTTAGATTTACAGGAGCTCTGTTGAACGCTAGAGTCGTGGATTTACAGGAGCTCTGTTGAATGCTAGAGTTGTGGATTTACAGGAGCTCAGATGGACGCTAGAGTCGTTGATTTACAGGAGCTCAGATGGATGCTACAGTCGTGGATTTACAGGAGCTCTGATGAATGCTAGAGTCGTGGATTTACAGGAGCTCTGATGAATGCTAGAGTCGTGGATTTACAGGAGCTCTGATGAATGCTAGAGTCGTGGATTTACAGGAGCTCTGATGAATGCTAGAGTCGTGGATTTACAGGAGCTCAGATGGACAATAGAGTCGTGGATTTACAGGAGCTCAGATGGACGCTACAGTCGTGGATTTACAGGAGCTCTGATGAATGCTAGAGTCGTGGATTTACAGGAGTTCTGAGGAACGCTAGAGTCGTGGATTTACAGGAGCTCTGATGAATGCCAGAGTCGTGGATTTACAGGAGCTCTGATGAATGCCAGAGTCGTGGATTTACAGGAGCTCTGATGAACGCTACAGTCGTGGATTTACAGGAGCTCTGATGGATGCTAGAGTCGTGGATTTACAGGAGCTCTGATGAATGCTAGAGTCGTGGATTTACAGGAACTCTGATGAACGCTACAGTCGTGGATTTACAGGAGCTCAGATGGACGCTACAGTCGTGGATTTACAGGAGCTCTGATGAATGCTAGAGTCGTGGATTTATAGAAGTTCTGATGAATGCTAGAGTCGTGAATTTACAGGAGCTCAGATGGACGCAAGTCTCTTGGAGTTACAGGTCTACTGGCCCATACTATATATTCTTTCTGGTTTTGTAAGTTAAGGAGAGGAAAAGCCACCGTGAACATCCTTAAGTGAGTCGAGATGGACAAGAGTGACTGAGTGTTGGGTATATTGAACTACAGTGAGACAGTGTTGACACGAGTTAATAGCTCCTGCAGTGTCTGCCTTTATGGTGCACCTCCATCATGGTGCACTACCGTCATGGTGCACTACCGTCATGGTGCACCACCGTCATGGTGCACCTCCGTCATGGTGCACCACCGTCAATGTGCACTACCGTCATGGTGCATAACCGTCATGGTGCACCACCGTCAATGTGCACTACCGTCATGGTGCACCACCGTCATGGTGCACCACCGTCAATGTGCACTACCGTCATGGTGCACCACCGTTTCGGTTCGACTTGTGACTTTGTAAACAGTCCAAGTCAGAAGACCGAAACGTCGTCGTGAGCTCCTCTCTTCTACGTGCGGGTTATTTGTGTACTGTTTCAGTCACGGTATTATGCCGTTTTTATTTTTTAATAAGAGCATGATAATGAGGAAATACCGCAATAGGCCTGCCGGCCTATATTAGGCAGGTCTTTTTCAAACCCAAACCATCTAACGAAACATTTTACCAGCCTATCCTCAAGGCTAGCAACAACAACAACAACAATAATAATAATAATAATAATAATAATAATAATAATAATAATAATAATAATAATAATAATAATAATAATATACTCTCATAATCTGAAGGTCCATTCATAGTGGTCTTCAGTAACGTTGATGGCTATATTATGTACCCCATACCCATCCTATGGACAGTAGTCACCCCATACTCATCCTAAGAACAGCAGTCACCCCGCACCCATCCTATGAACAGCAGTCACCCCGCACCCATCCTATGAACAGCAGTCACCCCGCACCCATCCTATGAACAGCAGTCACCCCGCACCCATCCTATGAACAGCAGTCACCCCGCACCCATCCTATGAACAGCAGTCACCCCGCACCCATCCTATGAACAGCAGTCACCCCGCACCCATCCTATGAACAGCAGTCACCCCGCACCCATCCTATGAACAGCAGTCACCGCGGTCCTAGTATGGGCATGACATGGGCAATGATCAAAGAAGACACTACAGCAAAGAATATAAATAAAATAAAATTATAAAAATATAAATGTAGCTATATGATTAGTAGTAGTAGTAGTAGTAGTAGTAGTAGTAGTAGTAGTAGTAGTAGTAGTAGTAGGTGATACTAATCATAGTAGTAGTAGTAGTAGTAGTAGTAGTAGTAGTAGGTGATACTAATCATAGTAGTAGTAGTAGGTGTAGCATTTACAAGAATTTTAACCACAAGAATAGTACAGGATGTCATAGTATTATTTTATAAATAATGTGTCATGGCTTATTGGCCTTGTGGAGGATGGGTACCAACGATAACGTGTACTGTATGTTACGCTAATACTTAGCTGATGGATGAATCCAAGATGTCGCAGCCACCACCAACACCTTCTCAGGGGATCCATATATTGCCACACTCTCCACAGGGCTGTATGGAAAAAATATCACATATGAGTACATAATTATTGCCCCAAAGGAGCGTATGTCCATATTTCAGTCTTAGATGGACTGAAAGGCGTTTTACTCACTGTTTTGGACTAAAAAGTCCACGCATAACCGCCGTCCCTAGGTAAAAAATTGAATGTTCTTGAATACAAGAACTGCGCAGTTCCCTGTTTTAACCAGATCATCCAATTCTTACCTTGCTCGTGTAACTTTGAGCGATGGTGTTGGCTCCACCATATACGGCGGAAATGCTGTCTTGATTGTAGAATGCCGCTGAAGAATCACCGTCTTGTTTCGATGGAGTTCACTTGCGATTGTCTCTACGTTTCTCCTTTTTGCAGTCTGAAGCTGCGCACACTTCTGAATATACTGCAATGTTGATGTTAATCACTAAACGCGCTGGAACAGAGTTCTTATCTCATTTCCCGACGTTAGTGGAGATTAAATGATATAACGGACGCGAACGAGTAATGTCTTATGTTGATTTACGTCGCCTCGCGCCGCATGACACCTAGAGTCGTATGACCCGTTCTTGCGGTGGCCAAATTCAATCTGACCGCTCGTGCTGCTCTTTTGCAGTCTCGTGCAGCCATGTGGTGCCACGAGGTGCCTCGTGGTGCTGTGGTCAGCACAATTCTTGACACACTGTTGACAGTACATCTGGTCTGAATTAAATTGTTTATGCAGCCAGACGCACCTCCTCTGGCCCTTTCCTAAGGGTGGAAAGGGTGAGGGCCCTTACCAAGGGTAGTAAGGGCGCATACCCCCCTCCTTTGGAGAATTTTCTCCACAGGCCTATTTATTTTAAAGCCTATCGACCATACGAGGATGATTTAGGCTGTGTGTCACCTATGTGTGAAAGATATGTGAGGTATCTTTATTGAGGAAACGTTTCGCCCACCAGGGGCTTTATTAATACATTTCAGAAACATTAAATAGCTGGTATATGTGTGGAGATATGGTGTAGTGCAAATGGCAGTCATAGAATTCTTACTGGCGTCATCTCAGGTAAGATCACAAGCTCAACAAGTAAAGGGATTCATCTCACCTGTACCACTTCGTCCCTGTAGAATCAGAATCCCTTGGCTACTGGGAAAAACATGCCATGCATTTTCTCAAGGAACTGGGCTCCAGTCTCATCGAAACCACAAGAGATTCCAAGCGCTGCCATCTTTCTCTTGCAGCGCCTCAGTGTGGCAAATCCAGAGGGAACGCCTTCTGCATCTTAGTTTCCCTTCCACGTATTTTGTAGTTATACATGTATGAAAATTCCCCAACGCCTGTGCTCATTAAAATGTAGACATATATTCCATGTATTATTTAAATAAAGATTAAAGCAATGAACAAATAAATTAAAATCGAATACAGGTGAATACAACGCTGGAAGTAGTTGAAATAGTTTCGAGTCGATCAGTCAGTCACCAGCCTCAGTGGGAGGTGGTCAGTGCCCCATGTGTTGCAAATGGGCCTGGTCTCAGACCGAGCCGCGGGGGCGTTGAACCCCGAAACCCTCTCCAGGTAAACTCCAGGTATATGTTAACTTGTAGGGACTGCGTGCCCTCAATAATATTAATCATACGGATAACATCAGTAAGAAGGTGGTACATAGATACCATCAATCAGGAGGTGTATTTTATCATTCACGAACTTCCACACTTACAAGGTACCTGCTGGCCATCCAGCAGTGCCTTGTTCCCGAAGTTTGTACCTGGAATCTAAGAAACTTCTCTCACGGTGGTATGCCCTTTAAGCTGACCTCCAGAACCTAAAGGAGGAAGAAGTAGAAAGAAGATACATTATTATACTGGTGTGCCTTTCCCAGCTATTCAGTTGAGACAGATGCTGGAAACTGGTCGTCAAGTGTCTTAAGGACAACAGCCTAAAGTGAGTTTGTCCTGATAGCCTTTTGGTTTGCATATTGTTCCTATTGCTTTTCATATGCCAGTAGAAGACTGGTGCTTAAATGCCGTGATTCAGGTGAAAGGCTCTTGATTCAAAGAACTGGCGTTCACCTGCCCTATCTCGGATTAAACCTGATTGTCTTCCTTTCCTAAGGGTCTGCTTGACCTCTACAATTTGAGCTGTTCCACATTAATATATTACTACTACTGCTGCTGCTGCTGCTACGACTGCTACAACTACTACGACTACTAGTAATAATAATAATAATAATAATAATAATAATAATAATAATAATATGAGAATGAGACAACAGATAATGCAGACTCAGGTAGAAGCAGAAACAGAAAATGTATTAGTTTTTGTTAGTTGATCTCCATCATTTTTGAGACTACGAGGCAGCACATAGCTGAGTCAGCTGTTACAGTGTCAGGCAACAATGTTGGGGAAAGTTCGAAGTTTTATGCTTAATAAAAACACACTAAAGTGCAGTTTAAAAAACTTCGTTATTGACGGTATTGCACCTATGTTATAGCCTTTTTCACTGACTTGAAAAAGCCTATAACAGGCGTTTCCTAAAGTGAACTTCAGTCATTTTTTATCAACAATTTGTCAGTATTCGTTTACCATTATTGTTATACTATGTTCTGGTCTGTTGGTTAATTGGGCTTAAATTTCAGCCTATCGACTACTGAAAGGGCCATTAAGGCTGCATGTTACCTGGTCACCACCAGCCAGGAACATTTAAATCTCTAAAATAGAGATTAATGTAACCTATCAGTGTACATACACTGAGAAACATACGCCCCTCAGTGTATACATCCTGTGCTGTGTTCTGTCAGTGTATTTGTAAGGACACAGGTTCTATCCTCAGTATATCTCGTATAATTTCAAACCTTCACTACTAGTAGTAGTAGTGCACTACTAGTAGTAGTAGTGCACTACTACTAGTAGTAGTAGTGCATTATTCTCACTATAGGCATGTTTACTGTGCCTAAAATCGCTCGTTGATTGACCTTCCGTAATATACCCTTTTTCAGAAATCTTAATTTGTTGTTTTACTGCATTAGAAATATTTTATATGTATGCGTAGCTCACATGCAGACAGGAATACGTAAACCGGTCACATGTGGCATAACTCACTGGTCAACAAACTACACTGACACTGTTTATAACGCAGTAAATGAAAAAGTTGAGTGAAAAAATTGGGTGATTATCGTACTTGTGCAATCAATTGCACATTTCATATGGTTCAGTTGTCGTAATTTGTTGTTTGTGTCATCAAGGAATTTTTTTTAACGGCATGTAGAAAAATAATGTGTAGGTGGGCGCAGGACAACAATGAAAATATTTTGTGTTGTAATAAAAATGAATGTTGAACAGAGGTGCGTGGAAGTATTCAAATAATTAATAATAAATGTCACAATACTGTGTCTGGAACAATTCATAACTAACCCACAATACTGTGGCTGCTGGGATAATTCATAACTAACCCACAATACTGTGGCTGCTGGGATAATTCACAACTAACCCACAATACTGTGGCTGCTGGGATAATTCACAATTCACAATACGGTTAATGGAACAATTCACAAGCCACAATACCGTGACTGGAGCCATTAAAAAATAACCCACATTGAAGATGAAACTAAACGACGTTTCAGTCCATGTTGGACCATTAGCAAGACGCTTCGGGTCATCTTGGACCATTATCAAGTCGTTTCGGTCCATCTTAGATCATTATCAAGACGTTTCGGTCCAACTTAGATCATTATCAAGACATTTCGATCCAACTTGGAGCATTATCAAGACGTTTCGGTCCGTCCTAGACCATTATCAAGCCACAGTCTTCTTGTTACCCATCAGTGAGACGGAGGGGAGTCGATGCAAGTGAAGGGCTCTCGATTCAAGGAATTGGAGTTATCCCCTCCTTTTCCTTGGGTCAAATCTAATTAACTATCACCTAGGTGCTCTGTGGTCCCTACGGGTTTAGCGCTTCCCCGTGAAAACAATAACAATAATAATAAGAAGAAGAGGAAGAAGAAAGAATGTTAATCACTATATATGGTGCCTACTTTGGACTGCGTGGTGTTAGCACCAACAGCCTGACAGATCAAGCCATCAACTGGAAGACCTGGTCTTTGACCGCGCTGCGGGGGCGCTGACAGTTTATGCCACATAGATATTCCGAGTGTGTGGTGTCGATATTGACGTGTATTGTGACATCCTTACATAAATACTGCTGACTTGATGGCAAATTAGTTTTATGCGTTAACTCAAATACAGTCACAGAATACTTTGTTGTATAGGAATGATGGTAGATCAAAGAAAATAACAAAATACTTAAAATATTTATTGGAATTGCGTAACTTCTCTTAAATGCACTCCTAAAAAAGCTTAAAAATCAATTTACGATCAAATCTTACATTTTAAAATCAGTAGACTAACCTGCTTTTCTGGTGTGGTTATCAAGCATTTGTTTATTCATGTATGTCTCATAAATAATTTAGTACACACAAGTGTTTGTCCATCATTGTGACTGTTTCATGATAGAGGGGAAGACACCATGCCCAGCCCTTTTAGGGCAGGGTAGGTGCCAAAGCTGGAGCTTGCTACCATCTGCGGCTCGCAAGACTGCCCTTCCCATTAGCTCCCCTGGGGCGGGGAAGATAGCAGACCAGTGAGAGACATAGCTTCTCCCTGCGAGCCCCGTGAGGGTGGGGTATGTGGCTAGGCCTGGGGACAGTTGGTCCCAACGATGAGGAGGTACTTGTACCTCCTCCCGTGGCAGACATTAGTCTGAGTTACTTCCGAGAAAGGGAGCCAAGGCCGGGCCACCACTTGGATAAGGCCCGGCCCGGGCCTTATCCAAGATGTTTCATGATGTTTGTCCAACAGTGACTGTACTGTTGTTATATGATGTTTGTCCAACAGTGACTGTACTTTTGTTGTATGATGTTTGTCCAACAGTGACTGTACTGTTGTTATATGATGTTTGTCCAACAGTGACTGTACTGTTGTTGTATGATGTTTGTGCAACAGTGACTGTACTGTTGTTATATGATGTTTGTCCAACAGTGACTGTACTGTTGTTATATCACGTTTGACTCGTAGTAACAATATTCAGTATAATTATTAATTTAATTCACAATGGAAAATATTTCTTCCTGGGTCACATCTCCATACTGCCTTACACTGATTTGCTTCAAACTGATTGAAAATAATAATTCACAGGCACTTTACGCAAGAAAGAACTTTATTTTACCGCGTTTTGCCCATAGTGGGGCTTTATCATTCACAGTGAGGGTTTTATCACCCACAGTGAGGGCTTTATCACCCACAGTGGGGGCTTTATCACCCACAGTGGGGGCTTTATCATTTACAGTGGGGGCTTTATCACCCACAGTGGATGCTTTATCACACACAGTGGATGCTTTATCATTCACCGTGGGGGCTTTATCACCCACAGTGGGGGCTTTATCACCCACAATGGGGGCTTTATCACCCACAGTGGGGGCTTTATCACCCACAGTGGGGGCTTTATCATTCACAGTGGGGGCTTTATCACCCACAGTGGGGGCTTTATCACCCACAGTGGAAGCTTTATCACCACTCACAGTTGGGGCTTTATCACCCACAGTGGATGCTTTATCACCCCCAGTGAGGGCTTTATCACACACAGTGGAAGCTTTATCACCACTCACAGTTGAGGCTTTATCACCCACAGTGGATGCTTTATCACCACTCACAGTTGGGGCTTTATCACCCACAGTGGATGCTTTATCACCCACAGTGAGGGCTTTATCACACACAGTGGAGGCTTTATCACCCACAGTGGAAGCTTTATCACCCACAGTGGATTCTTATGTTCCTCTTCACAGAGTCGTGCGATGTTACGCTACTGTGAGGTGTAGTCTTTGTGATGTGACTGTGAGGTGTAGTCTCGCCCCTTATATAAGCCCTTCTTGTCATGTTTCCTGTTATAGTTCCTTGATAATGTGAGTAGTCACGAAAGCGCTTGGAATATATATATATATATATATATATATATATATATATATATATATATATATATATATATCACAGTGAGGGCTTTATCACACACAGTGGGGGCTTTATCACCCACAGCGGGGGCTTTATCACCCACAGTGGGGGCTTTATCACCCACAGTGGGAGCTTTATCACCCACAGTGAGGCTTTGTCAAGTATCTGATAAAGCCTTACTTGCTCGCACTGTAATTCCTCCAGGGAAATATTTGGAACTTTTTCCTAGCCTGGGCTTTAGAAGGGCGTCGCATTCTCTCAATTTGAGACTGACAAAGGATGGAGAATATCATAAAATAAAAGTTTTTCCCTCTGCTTAAAGTGGCCTTGAATTAATATCTTCCTTGAAGTTGGAAACACGAGTATTTTAACATCAAGTTGTGTGCTCTCTGCTTCTCCTCTCACTCACCTTCACCACTTGTCTCTTTCTCTGTTTTTGAAGCCGTAAGTGGCGCCGCCCAATTAATTCACCCTTCGGTTCAAAATCTTATCCTCCTCCTTCTGTCCATCACTAAATTAGGATGACATTGTTCTTTGTTGTCTCGCGCTCTTCAAAATAATTATTTTAGATGTATTTGGTTACAAAAAGTATTTATGTTCATTCGCTAATGCGTCGTTCCTTGCCATATTCTGTTCCATTTCCTAATAACGGGAGTTGAGTTTTAAGATCGTCGTCTCCAAATGCATGAATATTTTTCCGAGGCTCAGCATTTCAAAATTTCCCTCTTAGAGTTCATAACGCATCAGAAGCTTCATAAATAATCAACACGCAGAGAGAAAACTTCAGACGACGTTTCGGTCTGTCCTGGATCGTTATCAAATCACAACTGAGCGAGGTAAAGCAGATTAGACCAGAAGACAGCTGTTGATTGCATGATGGTAAATGTTTCCTGTTTTGGGGCAGATGTAGTAAAAAAAATATACTTCTGTAATCTTTGTATTACTGCCCACGGGATGGGTAATGGATGCATCACGAAGCTATCAAACAAACTCATCAAGTTTGGCAGCCTGCTCCATCCTAGGCTCCTACCTTCTTTCCTTATAAATCACGTAATTAAGTACGTCTGTAAGCCCCTCACCTCCAGGGTAACAATAAAAAAACAATTCCTTACTTTAAAAAAAAATGGCGTGGTAGAAGTAAAATATTTGAACACTTCCAAGGAGAACTCTTTAAGATTTTCATCAAAACTATTTTCTTTACTACGAGGTTACGAGTTCTCTTGAACTTCACCAGTGGACCTTATAGCTACAGCTCATTTCTCTACGATAATGTCTTGGTTAAAAAAAAAAAAAAAAAAAAGGCGCTCACATTTGCCGACCGTTTTTTTCTATGTCCTCTGAATCTCCTGGTTAATACTGATTGAGTCCTAGACTGATCCTTGATTGATTCACCACTGAAAATGATATAAAAAAAATGTTACATAGAACCTCTAAGTGTCTTAAATCATTAACCAAATTGTTATATAATAAGTCCAAGACTGAAAACCATAGCATACTTGTGAACTGACCTAATTAAAAAGTTGTTTAGTAGTTATAAGTTCATTTTAAGGCTGCCAGAAATGTCCTGCATGCATAAGAAAAGGCTTTCTATAAAGTGGTTTATACATGACAGTTAATTCACCATAATTGCATACTACACTGTATTTTATGGATAGGTCTAGGCCTTTTGTGTTGCAATCAACACATCATCAGGAGCTTGCAATGATGAAGAAAAGAGAAGGTCCAAACAAATACGGTCACAGGCAACACCAGCAAAGACGTTTCCTGTGACTATATTTGCTTGGACGTCCTCTTTTCATCATCATTGCAAGCTTCTGTATCGCTTGTTCTTGATATTTGCATAATATATATATTCCCATAGGCTCGGAGACCCTTGGCTCATGGGGAAAGAGTGCATCTAAGTTCCTCAAGGAGCTGGGCAAAAGACTCAACAGGGTAACTAGGGATCCCAGGGCAGCTAGTTTTTTGTTCCAGCGACTCAGCGCTGCTGTTCATAGGGGTAATGCCTGCTGTATTCTGGGCACGCGTCCCAGCTCTGAGGAGCTGGATGAGATTTTCGCATTATAATCAGTGACAGGCATGTAACAATATGTACTAGACATGTATCTATCGCACCTCGTGTACTGTATATGCCATCTTTATATCAACAATGTATCTCTTAAATCTTTTGTACCATATTATATACACACACACACACACACACACACACATATATATATATATATATATATATATATATATATATATATATATATATATATATATATATATATATATATATATGTGTGTGTGTGTTGATATGTATATATATATATATATATATATATATATATATATATAGGATGGGGTCCACCTGTGGTACAAATTGTGGGACCCATAGCCTCGGAGAATCAGAGTGGATAAAAGGCTTCAAGGAAGAATATTTGGATTTCTTCCTGAAGCCATTTGAATATTCCACTTTCCCTACCACCCCATCTTTTAATATATATATATATATATATATATATATATATATATATATATATATATATATATATATATATATATATATATGCAAAAGATCACAGTAAACAGGTGATATCAAAATATGCAAGATAACCACTATGAAATAATAGAGAAATTCCAAGCGCTTTCGTGACTACTCATATTATCAAGGAACTATGATAATGTGAGTAGTCGAATCTGGAATCTCTATTTTTCATAGTGGTTGTCTTATATATTATATATATATATATATATATATATATATATATATATATATATATATATATATATATATATATATATATATATATATGCAATAAGATCACAGTAAACAGGTGATATCACAATATGCAGAACAACCACTGTGAAAAAATAGTGAAATTCCAAGTGCTTTCGTGACTTCTCACATTATCAAGGAACTATCGTCGTGCTAAGTCACTTGTGGTGGTCATAATACTGAACTATGACACTTAAGTGTTATAGACCCTTGAGACATCACAAGCATTACCACCCGCATCTCTGGTTGTTGCCAGTCCACTTCAATCATCAGCTATTCTTGCAGTCTTAATAACAAAATTCATTACATTCCTTTTGGAACACAACATTAAAATACTCTTGAGGTTATGATTTTCTTTTCTTGAAATCGTGACGGTACAGATAATTACTGCTACGTGAACTCTGGAAAATCCTAACAGGCAGCCGTGTGAGGTGAGATAAGATGCTGAGCTGAGAGGCTGCTTAGCGTTGTCAGGCAGTATTGTGTGGTAAGTCAAGATGGTTTACACGCAGCTTCTCGTCTGGGCGTCTCTCCTTGCTGGGGCCCAGGTCTTGGTTCACACCCAGGATATCTTTAACCTCAGACCCATCATAGGTGAGTTAAATATGCTTATTAAGCATACTGACAAATCTGAAACGAAAACTTGAAGGTATTTTCGTCGTGGATAAATAGGCCGAAACGGCATCCCGTTTTTTCATTACAAATATATGGATTAATTATTAATTCTTCCAACTACGGTATTGTGATTTAAACAGTTGTGGTTCCCGAAACGTTTTTTTGGAAAAGTAATCACTAGAGTGTACTGTAACCAACTTTACCCCTTGATGCCGGTAAGGGGCTCTTGATTTAAAGAATTATACCTATCCTCCCTTTCCTGGATTGAACTGTCTGATTACCTCCGATTCCTCCAATCGTTGTACGAACCGTATGGATTTAGCGTTCCCCCATTAATGGAAAAATAATCTATCTACTGCCGTAATACTGAAGAAATACTGAGATGCATTCCCTGGAGAATGCATGGTCAGTAGTTAATTACATACAAATGCTGAATGTATTGTCTATTAAGGTTTTTACACAAGTGTACACGATGATTCATGTTAGCTTGAAAAAGCTCCTGGAGAGCGAAACGTTGCCACAATAAAATGTCACATTAGTTGCATTTGTGTCCTTTTACTTAACATCTGTTTTGATAGGCCGTCTTCTGTAGGCTGGATGTTGACCTGTAGTTAATCTATATTTACAAGAGATTAATCATGACAAGCTCTGTTGTAGAGATCAAGAGCCAGTTGGTCATCATGGAGTCATTCTCTCCCAATTTTGATGATGGGACCTAACGTGTAGTCACACAGGTCACTCTAGATTAAAATTTCTGCCAGAGACATTATTCTATTAGCTCGAGCCTTACTCCCGGCTGCAATATATAATGTTAAATGAGACACTTGTGCAACATTTAGGTATCATTCAATGCAGAGAAAGGTCCAACATGTCGGTTTCTAAACCATTTATTTACATAATATATAATATTTGTAAATCATTATCTTCTAACTTTGATATTAAACTCCAGACCTCAACTCTAAAAGTTTATTTGATAAGCTTTGTGTTTTTTGCAAAGTACCGCCTTAAAGATTGGCTTGTTTTTTTTTTTGGTTAGATTTGTATAGTATCAGGATACAAGACAAGTGTCTCCTGCCACGGGTCTTAATCAGATGATGGCCAACTCCAGCTATGGTTTCATCTTATTTAGATAACAAAGAATCACTACAAAATAGATTCCTAAAAGGATTCCAGATACTGTGTATTTATAAAGTGAATCATTCTTAAAACCTCTTACCTGTATAAAGTAAACGTCACATATACATTGTTTCCCAAGCTTGTTGATAATGTTATCTGGTACATAACAAACTGGACTTTATACTCTGTGGAAAGTTTTAATTATGGATTGAGCGAATTAATTAAATTACTGATGGCAGTGTTGGGGAAATTCCTGAACATTTTGAATTATAAATCTTATTTGATCAGTACAATATACACCTGTAAATGCACCAAATAGCTTATGTCTCAGTGTATATACGTAGTTTATATTATGCACTATTTTAGGGATTCAGGTATTCATGAGAGTGTACAGTGCGACCTTAGTGACCCACGTAAAGTCGAAAGACGTTAAGCCAAAAACAGTCGTGCACTTTACATATCTATTTTTTTCAAAACAGTTAATATATATAAAGATGTACGAAACTCATCGCATGTGATATAATATGAAACAGAACACATCCTATTTGATGGAATGTTAAAGGGAAACACAGCTAGCTTTTAATCTCCCACTATGTAACTATCACATAGGGCAGGGTTGATGTTCCCAGATTTGTCCAATAAAAAAAGATAAGAGGATAAACTTGTGAGGATGACTAAACAGCGGCGTCCTTCTAACAGGAGTTCTGGCTCAGCGTCCTCCAGACAGCATGCTGGCAGGACTGGACAAGAACTACACCTCTTATATCGCAGCTTCCTATGTCAAGTACCTGGAGAGTGCTGGCGCCCGGGTTGTACCCATCCTGTACGTCGTAACCACATTACTGTTATGATTATTATTATTGTTTTTATTTGGGTCATTCAACTGCTTTTGATTCTTATTGTAGTACATGTATTTAAAAATATTGATCTGTAATAATGAATTTCGCCATTCGGCCTTAAATAATTTATGCGAAATATAACCGAGTACTTGAGTTGTATAACCTGATATTTTAACAATATACTTGCTATTGTACGTTCCAGTACCTACCAGGAAGACGCTTACTATGAGAATCTTGCTGGTTCCCTTAACGGGTGAGTTGACATTGACATATGTCATATTTCAATTGAGTATATATATATATATATATATATATATATATATATATATATATATATATATATATATATATATATATATATATATATATATATATATTGTGTGTGTGTGTGTGTGTGTGTGTGTGTGTGTGTGTGTGTGTGTGTGTGTGTGTGTGTGTGTGTGTGTTGTGTGTGTGTTTTGAACACTGTACACATGTATCAATTACAGAACACTTTTCCTTGCTTTATTTCCAATATTTTAACCTTAAATTTAGCTATGAACTCGACTCACTTTGTATAAGATTTTTAAATTATAAACTCTTAATTTGCTTACGAGTTAATAACAATAAATTATATTTTAATGTTGCAAACTAAACTGACCCATCGGCATAAATTTAAAATGAATTCAAGATGTATTTTTCCTGGAATGGCGTCAGAACCCACGTTATTCCTGACAGTATCCTCAAGTGTATTGAAGAGGCGCAGATGATTGTTTCTAGCCTCCCTTCGGATGCTGCTAACCTTTGTGTTTTGTCTCTGGACTCAGGATCTTGTTCCCTGGAGGAGCTGTGCCCATCACCAGCCACAGCGGCTACGGCGCAGCTGGGAAAATCCTATACGATTATGTAAGTTTTTCTAAAGCAGTCTACCCCTCCAAATAGAGTTTTTGTTTTTGTTTAGCTAATCGAGAGATGTTACTGATCACTGAATAGACAATAAATGTCAAAAATTATTTTACGTGATAGAAAATAGACGTGAGTGTGTGTGTGTACATTTGTGTGGGAAACTAAGGGGTTTCAGCACTAGGGAGGACACACCAAAAATTGCCAAGATATATTAGGCAAACGTTTAGAAAACAGGATAGCACATAAAATATTTCTTGATAAAAACAAGAAAATTGGTCCACAGACAAATCGAGATAATGGAGAAAAGCGAAGCAAACTCTTCCTTACTCAGATCAACTTACTGTTAGTAACAAATAAATTTGTACCATTTTCAGCACTTATTTCCTTTCTGTTTTTACACGAAGATGTAAACGAAATGCCAGAAATCAATAAGTGTGCTGATTCAGGACGAAAATAAAACATTCCGTATAAAAGTCGCTAGTAACACGGTTCTCAAACAACTAGATGTGACTGAAACAAAACAAGTCACCGGGCCCTGATGAGCTGTTTTCAATGATTCTAGAGGAATGTAAGTAGGTACTTAACAAACCCTAAGCTAGTCTCCTCAACGATCACTACAAACAGGTGTTGCGCCGGATAAGTGAAAAATGGCAAATGTGATACCTAATTGCAAAGCGAGAGATGGATCCTTAGCTTCAAATTATAGATCAATCAGCCTAACTTCAACTGTGTGAAAGTTGGTCTAATCAAAATTTCTATGTAATTCGAATACACCTTGAAAGATATAATTTGATCAACGAATGTCAGCACAGTTTTACAAAAGGGCGTTCTTAGACTTACAAATATACTAACATTTTCACTAATGTCTTCGAAGCAGTAGACCGAGATATTGTGTATATGGAAGTCAGTAAGTCCTTGTTAAAATTCCACTCAAGAAACTGTTTAAGAAAGTAGCGGCACATGGAATAGGAGAAATTGTCTCCTGGGTTGATGCATGGCTGACCGATAGCAACAGACTTTCCATTAATAGGGAGAAATCGGAATGTGCTGGAAGTGTGTGTTATGAGAATAAGAGGAATGTGCATGTAAGAACTGTCATGAGAAGGATGTGCTGGTGAGTTATGAGACTTAGAGTAGTGTGTTGGTAAGACATGGGACAAATTCGGTGGAGTGTGACCTGTCAAGTCAGAATACTAATCTATCACTCCACCTGCCTCACTTCTGATTCTGATAACATTTTTACCACAGACGTTTTTGACGGAGGCAGCGTGACCCAAATAAAAAAAGACATTCACCATTACTCATTCCCTAGCTGTTTTTTTCACCGAAACGTAATAGCCACAGCCAACGTCATTAATTCCTCTCCTATTTACCGCTGCAGGTGCTGTCTGCCAACGCTAAGGGCATATACCTACCACTGTGGGGCACCTGTTTAGGCATGGAGATGATCACCTACTTGTCGTCCAACAATAACTGGTTAACCTACTGCCTTGCCAGCAACATCGCCAACTCTCTGGATCTGCAGGACGGTACGAGGCAGTAGGCTTCAAGGGTGTGGCTAGATTACTCCTGATTTCCTTCTCTTTTAAATGTGCTGTATAACCCATACGAACTTAGGACTACGTCCCCATAATTATAATATTAACGGGAATAAGCCAAGCATAAAATTAGTAATGAAGTAATTACGTCGCCCAACTAGTTAATTAGTTCATAGGTGTATAATATCCAAAGCATATATGTACTGAAAAAAATATACACTTCTTGCTGTAACTAACCTTGCTTACAAGTTCATGAATAAGACACGTGAAACACCTGGGTATTTTTTTTATTTGACAGACGTCTCACCCACCAGGGGGCTTTATCAATCTAACGAGACGTCTCTACAATGAAGATAACCAGGTGTTGCACATGTGAGTTATTCACAGGGAGTTAAACAGCTGCCACTACCCACATACTGGGTGTTCTCTCAGAGACTAGAAATTGTTTGGTTGGTTAATAATGGGGTTTAAATCTTATCGACTTCTATAGGGTCATTAAGGCTACATGTAACCTTTTCACCACCAAGAATACTTTAATCCCTAAAATAGGGACTGAAGTAAACTCTCAGTATATACAGTATACGGCGAGAGACACATTTCTCGGTGTATATACCCTATGTTAGTCTATTTTTAAAGCATTCAAATCTCAACGCTTTAATAACATAGAGATGAAATGCTGTCCGGACAATATGTTAAGATAACTGGTATAACCTTATAGTGCAGTGGAAAAGATGTTGGATCGTAGGAAAAATGGCACAGGTAAAAATGGAACAAGTGAAAAGAGAAAAAAAAGGCACACTTGGATTAACCTAGTGTCGCTTTTACTCAACCATTTTTATAGTGCCATTTTTACATGTCATTTTTTACCTGTTTTTCTTTTTAACCATGCAACAAGGTGCAATGTTGATAATTCCAGGATCACTAGACCGGGAATTAGAATCCCCTCACTATATTTGAAATATTAACTTAAATCAACATCTCTAGTTAATTAGTTTTACAGCCTACCAGCTAGATAACTTCCTTCTATAAGTCCACTATTCCACTATTCCTGCAAAAGTCAAATATGGACCAAAGAAAAATTTCTGAATGCAAATAACACTATTAGGTACATAGAGAAAAATCAACCCTCCATGAATCCCAAATTTCATTTGAAACTGCTGCTGGGGTGCCCATGTTTACATGAAGGGAAGTGGGGTGTCCTGAACCATCATGAATTTACATTAACCATCACACTGCCTTCTCTGCTGTACTTAATAACAATAATAATAATAATAATAATAATAATAATAATAATAATAATAATAATAATAATAATAATAATAATAATAATTTTATAATTTGTTGAGAGCCTAAATAACAAAAATGGCACAATACCGAGACTGGAACAATACACAAATAACCCGCATATAGAAGAGAGGAGCCTACGACGACGTTTCGGTCCGACTTGGACCATTTACAGTCACACTGAATGGTCCAAAGTCGGACCGAAACGTCGTCGTAAGCTCCTCTCTTCTATATGCGGGTTATTTGTGTATTATTGAGAACCTGTTCTTTCAGGAAATTCTTATCGCTCGCTCACCACCGAACCATAAATACAACAGCGATTAAAGAAGAATACTGACGTTTGTATTCAAGAATGACATTGTGATCATCAGGATTCGAGTATTGTATTGTAGTAGATGCGCCGGTAAGGATTCGAGTCGAGTTAGGTAGGAAATTAACAAAAGGCAGCTCTAGCCTGCGGGTGGGTGTGAGTTGGTCCTGACTAGCTTGTGCTACTAGGTCAGATGCCGTGCTCCTTCCTTAAGTGAATGTAACCTGACCTGGCTGGGTCGGGGCATTGTAAGCCGGTTGGAGACTTGGACCTGCCTCGCATGGGCCAGTAGGTCTGCTGCAGTGTTCCTTCTTTCTTATGTTCTTAATTCTTGCGCTAAAATGGTCCACACGGATTTACTATTTCACATAAAAGATCATAAGCTGGTCCATATATGTCCATACATTTAAATTAGGATAATACTATAAACTAAGACTTATTATAAAGCATTCTCTCCACAGTGTGATTTTTTTTGTAAATGTTATTAAAAAGTTCCTTCACAATTGAAGTGTGTGCTATGAAGGGTTTTTCATGAGCTATTCAATTTTGGAAATACTATTTTAAACGCACTTACAAAATAATCGCACTGTATAAAAGAGATTTATAAGAGTTTACTGTATGTCACAAATTTACTGTGGGCTTTCACCATGTTAAGACAGGTGGGTGTTGCGACTCGTAGGTGGGTGTTGCGACACGTAGGTGGGTGTTGCGACACGTAGGTGGGTGTTGCGATACGTAGGTGGGTGTTGCGATACGTAGGTGGGTGTTGCGACACGTAAGTGGGTGTTGCGACTCGTAGGTGGGTGTTGCGACACGTAGGTGGGTGTTGCGATACGTAGGTGGGTGTTGCGATACGTAGGTGGGTGTTGCGACTTGTAGGTGGGTGTTGCGACACGTAGGTGGGTGTTGCGATACGTAAGTGGCTCTTGAGCTGCTATAGGATGAGAATCTATACTTAACCCACTTCAAAACTCTTATGGCCAGAAGGGTCTTGAAGATGGCAGGCAAATCTTAAATGTTGTTTACATTCACCATACACTCAATTTTATTATTTTGTATTATTATTATTATTATTATTATTATTATTATTATTATTATTATTATTATTATTATTATTATTATTATTATTATTATTATTATTATTATTACTATGTAGGAGACCTGGCCTCCTAAATAATAATAATTTGACCTCACTAACTTGGAATATAACAGTTTATTATATTACTGATATATAATACTGAATATTTGACAAATAAAACACATGTACAACACCTAAGTATCTCCATTGCAATACAAAAACCCAAGTATTGCATATATGTCTTATTTATCTGTATATGTGACAGTTTAGTATTGTTGGCTCACAACAGGTTACCTGGACTCAAGGATGTTCTCCCAGATGCCAGCCACCACCATATTGTACCTCAGAACTCTCAACATCACCGTCAACTTCCACCACAAGTGTCTCACACCACAGGTATGTCCCACTCACATGTACGTCAAACAACAGACACATCAAACATGTATGTAACATCACAGGTATGTTACACGATAGGTAGGTAATACCTATTTCACTCCACAAATATCAAGTCTTCGACTTTATGGGGACTTTGTTTAAGTTCAATGACCACACTTGGGGCTTTGGGCAAATGTTAGCAACAATATGGCCTAACTGTTATATGTTCCATTGTTGTACAGTGTATCTCACGTAAGAGAGGTCACGTGAGTGGGGTTGGGCGGAATGTCCCATGTATCAAGACATTCCAAACGTGCTTGGCCAAAATTCTGTAACACGTCCCGATCGGACTATTGCAGTATTCCCCTAGGAGACGCATTGTCTCTAGTTCACTGCACATGTTTCAACGTCAATCGATTTGTCACCATCACTTGTTCTCCAGAATTCACTCATAAATATTATTAATGTCCATGGTTAACGTACCACAGTAGAGATAATTACTAACGTACGTGCTCCACAGGACCACGGGGTTGCGTTTCAACGCAGTGTGACCAGTTCAAGTGGTTGAATCACTACCACTCTTGTCTGCGGCTTAATAAGACCACAGATTAGAGTTAATACTGACAGATACTTCCGTTAAGGGTATTTCCACGCATATTAACATTTCAACGTTGTCTGACCTCGCCCCGGTATGCTCTTGTCAGGAACTACATGCTCTTTGGACTCTGCCGCCTCAGGACACGGAAAAAATGTCAAAGAATCAAAGCCTCCCTTGACTACGAGGCGTCCTTAATAAAATTAATCCTATTAGCTGTATCATTGGGCCAAGGACTTATTAGCTATCTTATCTAGAATGTCAAAATGAGAGCTGGGCAACTCTGAGGGTTGTCAGCCTTGCTTCGTAGCGGAAAAGGTGGGCGTATCGGACATGGCCATATATGGTATAGTATGCATGCTCACCCCTCCCTTGTCCTGTGGATATTGGGGGAAAGGGAATTCGCAACTTCCCCTTCCTCCTTGTTAGAGGTTGTTTCACAGACTTGGCCCTGTATAACCCAAGCGAGTTTAGCGCCTCCTTTTTATAATAATAAAAATAATAATAATAATAATAATATTATTAATTCACCTTAGTCACAATAAATCTAGTTTGTACTCATATTATATCCCTGTAACGAGTTAGGTACTATGAGCTGACAGAAGCCTAATTTACTGTATTTTAATACAGAACTTCACAGACTCGGCCTTGTCAGACCAGTACAAGTTACTGGCCACTAGTCGGGATAGCCTAGACATGGAGTACGTAGCCTTGTTGGAGCACCGAGACCTGCCTATCTTCACCTCACAGTTCCACCCGGAGAAGAACCCGTTCGAGTGGGCAGACGACACGGCACACGACAATATTCCTCACACGCCGCAGGCCGTGGAGATCGCGCAGTACTTCGCTAACTTCTTCGTTAACCAGGGTGAGAGGGTGTAACGTTTTCGTTAACTATGGTGTGTGGGTGTAACATTTTCGTTAACTATGGTGAGTGGATTTAGTATTTTCCATAACCAGGGTGAGTGGGTGTAACTTTTGTTAATCAAGGTGAGTTTTTGTCTATTTTATTCTATGGCATCACCATACTGGACCTTTCTCTGGGTTCTGCATATAAACAATTCCGCCCTGACACTACGAACTCTTTACCCTTAAACTTGACAAC
This sequence comes from Cherax destructor, assembly GCA_009830355.1. NCBI lineage: Eukaryota > Metazoa > Arthropoda > Malacostraca > Decapoda > Parastacidae > Cherax > Cherax destructor. The sequence continues at coordinate 130,040 of WNWK01001421.1, forward strand.
ATAGTTACAAGAGGTGCCAAAAAGATTTTAGTAAGTTCTTCACAAATAGTACTAGATCAATAGAATATTTTGCAAGTGCAGGTAGAAGTGATACAATCACTGGAAATAATATATATACTAAATACTGAAGATGGGACACGAGAATAGCTCTGTTCTTGTAGCTTCAAACAGGTAAGTACCTGATTTTCAGCATACAGGTATTTTGGAAGTAGACTCTCTCTTTTCACATCCCTATCCATCTTTCTACTGATTCACTTGTCCTTACTTTCCATCGCGTAATTCTTTTCCCTGCTCCACTGTCGCACGTCGACTGCCCTACTGTCGCACGTCGACTGCCCTACAGTATGTCACAAATGGTTCCCTCTGTTGTCTCTGGGGCGTTACTTCCTCTCTAGTTCTTGCCTTTACCTACCCTCTCTTCCTTCTATTTTTATCTGTCTCCCCAGTCCTCCTCACTTAAGCTCCCCCTAAAACTACTCTTCATCTTTCCCTCTTCATTTCATCTTTAATCTGTTCTCTCTCGGCTTCCCCCTTTCTTATTTTTTTTACCCTTTCACCAACTTCCTATTTCTCTCACTTCTCTACTTCGTTCCCTTGTATGTATTCTCGTCACTGTGTGTACCACAGAAATATTACTTTCATTTTATGTAGAATAAATTATACAAAAGTAACTTTTTATTCAACTGTACAACAAAACGCCAGATTATTAGCAGTTCTGGAATTTTTTTGGTGCATTATAGAGTATTCATTTTAAATAATAATAATAATAATAATAATAATATAATAATAATAATAATAATAATAATAATAATAATAATAATAATAATAATAATAAAATAATAATAATAATAATAATAATAATAATAATAATAATAATAATAATAATAATAATAAATACGAATAATAAAATATTAATATAAATGTTCTCAGCTCGTCTGAACATCCAGAGCTTCAACTCCAAGGAGGAGGAGGAAGCCGCCCTCATCTACAACTATCAGCCCGTCTACACGGGGTCTACTTCAGGCTTCGTTCAGGCCTACATGTTCCTGTAACAAGCAGCAGCAACACGTGCATCTCTACTAACTTTCGATCCATATTAGTTTAGCTCATCCCAATAATAATCATTATCTATTAACTTTAATAACACAATAACACCCTTGTGTGTGGTTGCAGGGGCCGAAACACAGATTCTGGTACATATATATATATACCCAGTGTATTTCCCAGTGTATAATACACATTTCGGTGCTTAATTAAGGATACACATCGATAAAAGTATATACACAGTACATTTACAGTGTATTTATACCAAGAGGTATACACACACACACACACACACACACACACACACACACACACACACACCGAGAGTTAACTTTAATCCCTCTTTTAGGGGTTGAAATATTGTTGATGCTGGTGCAGTCTATAGGCCGTAATCCTAACAAACTTTGTTATATTATTATTCATATTACCAGCAAGTTCATGAACAAAACACATGGGCGACACTTGGGTATACGGGCGAAACGTTTCATCAGTGCAGGAGGCTTCTTCAGTCGAATATTTGTGTTGTTCATGCCTTGTGTATCTAACCTGACCTAACCTCCATAACAGCTTGTGATATGTATACTCTAACCTTAATTCCTAACTTACACTTATACCTAAGTTAGCACAATAAAGTTTTCTAACTCTTTCGTACTAATTACCTTACCTAGCTCATGGGCAGCGCTAACCATTCAGGGGGGGGAAGAGCTCTCTCCATCCAAGGCATTCGAGTGCACCACTCTGTTTCCTTGGATCAAACCTGATTATCTCCCATTATGCAGACTCTGTATAACCAATATAAATTTAGACCTTTCTCATAATAATTATTATAATACTAATAAATTGTCATTATATTTGTTTTATATTACCACCATCATGCCTATTTAAGTAAATAATTTATCGCGATACTGTATTATAAAAAAATATATTACAAGTAGCAGGATAAACTAGAGAAGGAAACACCTCTGGAAGACAGATAAAGATATATATATATATATATATATATATATATATATATATATATATATATATATATATATATATATATATATATATATATATATATATATATATATATCTTATTTTAGGTATTAAAGTATTCTTGACTGGTGTCATGTAGACTAAATGGCTCTCATGTAGTCAATAGGCTTTAAACTCAATTGATAAACGATACTTACCTGATATATAAGCATCGAGAGGTGTATGTGAGTGTATGTATCTCAGAGTTTAATCACTATTTTTGGGGATTAAAGTATTCTTAACGTGACGAACAGGATACACGCAGCATTACTCATGTGGTCGATAAGCTTTAAACCCCATTAACCAACAGTGAACACCCATGAATGCGACTTGTGTTCCGGGCTTGGACATCTGACTCAGCCCTCAGCAGTAGTAACAAATTCCCTATAATAATACTTTTTTGGGCACGTGTCCTCCACCTTTCTTGCCCGCTCAGGACATCAATATTAGAGGTTTAACCCACCAGGTCGTTTTTACCGTGTTGCTGTTATTTGAGTGACTATGGGGGTTGAAGAGGAGAAAACCAGTTGCTGCTTCCACATGTGGGATGTGGGTATCCTAGTATTTGTAGAGGCGTCGTTGTGTATAATAAATATTGTTGAAATTACTAATAAGATTTTAGGTAAAGTGACAAAAAAAAAGAGGCTTGAACCCCTTAATTAAGGACACTGATCCCATACCTTATGATTGATCACGTCGATTTTACAAGCATATTTTGGAAAAAGACAAATGTAGTACAATGCTATTCTTTATTGACAACGTTTCGCCCAATAAAGGATCCCATTATACTGCATTTGTGTCTCGTTTTCCATCGAGTCAGTATTTTATACCATTTTTTATTAAATTTATATAATACCGAGAGTTATATAAAAGATATACGTGTGCAACGTCAGGTAACGTTATTGAGAAAAAAATTCACCCACCTGGGATTTTATTAATACGGTTCAAAGGCAGAACAATAGTAGTGTGGAAGTCAACTGTAGTGTAGGCGGAGTGCTCTAAATGGTAGCTGACGTAGCCTGACGCCGGTGTCCTGACAGCGTAAAATAAATTTAAAATCTCTAGAGACACTGGAGCTCACTGCGTTCTGCTCAACTATATTGTGAAAGGTCTCACACACACACACACACACACATACACACACACACACACACACCAAAAAAAAGAAATCTAACTAATAAGACATCTATTACGGCTACGTTTTGCTCATCTTTATAAAGCTAATGTATTGATTTAACGAAGGTGCCTTGACGCTGGTGACGAGTTCTTGATTAGTGGTGCGACTTTCCTGTTCCTTGGATCGTTATATGACTCGTGAATTTAATACGTCCCCAATTAATCTAATACTAATAATTAGGATCTGTAAAAAAAAAAAATACCACGGGCGGGGATAGAACCCGCGATCTAGAGCTAGTTACGGCCACACTGGCGGGAGATTCGTCTGTAAAAACTTGCGTTTGTGGACACAGTGGTGCCTATGCTAACCTTCCTATGGTGTAGAAATATACCTAGTTGGACGAATCTTGTTGTAGCCAACTGGCCCAGTGGCTAGCGCGTCGATCTGGAGTTTTATGACTGATCGCGGGTTCTATCCCCTCCCGTGGTATGGTTAGGATCTGTAGCTTATCAACTCACCCGTTCTGTGATTTAATAGGATCTGTAGCCTTGAAAATAAATAGAATATAAAAGTACCGTCGCAGAGCACTCAACTTTTAAGAGGATATGTTGATAATAAAATGCCTTAAACAGCATATTGTCTTAAGACGTTTCGTCCACCCGAGAATTATGAGAGCTGATAAAGTCCCCTGGTGGACAAAACGTCTTTTCGTTATGTCATAAACCGCATATTGTCTTATTAACATATTTGTCGGTATATAATGCAATAGATATTATCGCATGAGGGGAGCAAGTCAAGCTATCCACTGACCCAGAGCCAAAAACTCAAGTAATCTCAGCTCATTGATGATCAAAGAGGGTTTTAACTTTCATGTATTTAATCCACATTGTTCTCTTCCCTATTATTAATTGCTCCTCTTTTACGTAAATTTATAAACACAACGCACCTCCACGTCCTTTGTGTCATACGAAAAATATCTCTGACCCAAGTTAATCCCTTGTGCCAGAAACCGTTTTTAGCGAGGATAGGTTGAAGATACTAAATTTCCACTCGTGTATAAATGGAACACTGGAATAAATAATGGAGATATATATAAAGTGCTGAAAATACCTAACCAAGCCAGGGTTCGCAGCAACGGATTCAAGTTGGATAAATTTAGATTTAGAAAGGATATAGAAAAGCACTAATAAGGCAACAGAGTTATAGACTAATGGAACAATTAGGGTCAATGAAGCGAGAATTTCGGGTAGATTTAAAAATAGACTAGACAGGTACATTAGTGGGCGTGCGAATATAATGGTATACAATACCGACAAGTAGATAAGCAAGACATTTGCAACAGTTAAGTATCTTTATTCAGAAAAGTTTCGCCTACATAGTAGGCTTCTTCAGTCGAATACGGAGACAGCAGAAGTTGTGTAGATGTAAAGATATAATCAGTCCATCACCCACGAAGTAGTTTTGAGGTGGTCGGTCCCTCAGTCTAGAGCAGAGTGGTATACAATACAGAGATGATGAATTAGTCACATGCAACAGCTGGGTATTTAGACTGAGGGACTGATTACCTTGTCCCCCCACTGTTTGTGTATAGTTCTGCAAGACTGAGGGACTGATTACCTTGTCCCCCCACTGTTTGTGTATAGTTCTGCAAGGCTGAGGGACTGATTACCTTGCCCCCCCACTGTTTGTGTATAGTTCTGCAAGGCTGAGGGACTGATTACCTCATCTTCTACTGTCTTCACATATCATTTCTGAATCGAATTGACAAAGCCGCCACTAGTTGGTGAAATGTCTTCGAATAAAGGTACGAGTGGGTGTGGTTGTGTGTGAGTTGGACCTGACTAGCATGGGCCAGTAGACCTATTGCAATGCTATAGGGGTGCCATGATGCTGCTGAAAGGCTCTTGATTCAAGTAACTGGAGCTACCCTCCCGTGTTTCTTATCAAACCTGATGATCTACCACTCCCCATATGATGAAATTAAGACACATGTGCAACATCTGGGTATCTTTATAGTAGACGTTTCGCCCTCCAGTGGCTTTATCAATACAGATTCTAGGCCATAATATGAAGAGAGTAGAACTATATACAAAAGATGAGGTAATCAGTCCTTCGGCCTTGGAGTTGGTGTGTTCAGCACCGTTGGTGTAGAGATTCTGAAGATCAGGTGAGAAGGCTTGACCTTAAATAGTCATCAGCTGATAGGGACGGGTAGCAGACGAGGGCATAGTCACTGGTAGGCGGGATTCCTCAGTGGAAGTAGGTCATACCCAAAGAGATGGGTTAGTTGTAGTAGTAGTTGTAGTAGTAGTAGTTGTAGTAGTAGTAGTTGTAGCCGTGAAGAAGGTTATGTACATGTCCTCAGAATCAGTAAAAGTAGTAATAATTTATTTTATTATTTTTATTATATGAGCACATTCAAACTGCATTCTTACATTTCTTTCAGCAATCATAGCATGACTTCTACGCGAGGCAGGGAGACTAATGAAGCTCCTGGTGCTGCACCCAGCCAGGAATCTAACGCTATCACCACCACCATTAACCAAGCCAAAACTCGCGCTTTGAAGAAGCTAAAGCTCAAGTTTTTGTTTTACAATAAGCTGAAGAATACACTGCACTCTGGAAACAATGGCACAACTAAGTCGTAGATCAACAGGCTGGTCCTCCGCCCAGCCTGTCATGAATTGCTGAATACGAAGAGCTGAAAACTGCCACACAATGCCTCGCTGCTGGGTCTAGCCCTGGCTTTCTTTCCTCTATAGCCCTTACTCTTCGTTGCTACTCTTCTCCTATCCCCACTTCCCGTTTACTCTTCAATGAGAGTGAGTCAAATCTAGTCTACTCTCTAAAGACTTGAAAAAGTTTGATCTCTAAGCGAAGTGTTTCAATAATGGTTGCCATTCTGTTATTGTTTGCCATTTATGTATCGATTATACAAGTAAATTTACATGGAAAAGCCATGTTTTTTTTATTAAGGGCATATCTGAAAAGGTTGAGCATAATGAGTCTTCATTTTTTCAACACTGATATGCAAGAAGTGCAAGCTACCTTCTAAATTCAAGAAGCCTATTTTATTGGACACTAACATTTCTCTTGAAGACACCAATCTTTTTCAAGTTTACAGAGTACATGGAAAACTTGGAAATATATAGGCAGAGTGAGGACTGTGGAGGAGGCGTATATTACCTCAGCATGTGAATATCTATAAAGGTCAAATTTTGAAGTATGCCGAGCAAAAGGAATTAAAGTTAAAAATTCTTTTGATACCTGTATTTGTGATATGGGGTCCCTGGTATTGAGTTGATATTAATGGCCTCTGGTCTGACTAGGTCCTTGCAATGACTGTTAGAACACAGATCCGACAGTTTACAGATAATTCTCAGATGAATATCGATGAATATCGTCAGTGGTTAGAATACTGTCATTGTTTTCAGCTGTATTCTTGTCCTGGAGTTTGCTCACCAATTTCTTCGTTGTGTTGAAGGTGACTCTGGGACTGATGGTGTCCATGGTCATTGTTTTACAACTTGTTGCTATGTTATACCTTTTATGCCAAGCCTACTTTATGTTAAAAGAAGGGACTAACTAATTATGTACTGTAATCAGACTAAAGAGACTGGCCGGTGAGCCAGCGGTCGCTCTGCCGTAACCTGCCATATTATTATAAAAAAGTGCCAGTAGCCAAAGTGCCAGTAGACAAAACACTAATGGTTGTTTCTTGCTATATTGCCAACGACACCATGAAAGGGTCATCATATGACAACACGTCAGGTGGCTCCCTCATGAATGTAATAACTAAATTGTTCATTAATAAATATATTAACCCACATAAATGGAGAGTATGAATGTCCTTTTTTTATAAGTATAATGAATAAATGTTACTTTTACTGTTAGCAACTTCAACAAATTGAGGAGTAAGATTCTAGGAAGTTGAGTAGAGTAAAATCTTGATCCGAAAATGCATATAAGTATGAGATGCAGAAGGAAGATTGGCAAAATAAGACATGCAAAAAAACATGAAAAATATCCCCAGGATTTTCTGAACTTGAGAGTAAATGGTGTAAAACTACTAGGGAGAGTTTCCAGCAACAGAGTACTAGAATATCTTACATAAATATGAAACAAAGAAATATATTAAGGTGTGTATATGTGCATGTGTGGGGGTAAAATATAGCTAACATGTGTTGTTCATGTTAAACACCATTCAAAAGGGTGTCTTTTGAAGGGCTCTTCAGCACGTACAGGGCTCTTGATTAAAGGAAATCAAGACTGTACTCCCAGACGTATATTTAGTATGTCGAGAATTATTGTTTTAAATACTGCATAGTACTTATACGAGGTTTACACAGGAGTGCTTGCTTTGTATATGTTACGTGCTTCACGTAAAAAACTTATATAAAACAGGCTTATCTCGTCTAGAGGTAATCATATACAAGGTTCACTTATTCAGGAAAAGGAATCTTTATAGTTTCTGCTTATTTTATTAACTACATTAATAATCACTTAAGATTTCTATCATGAATTAAATAATTCAATCTTTAAAACAGAACTTCTCATATCGTAATCACTGAGTAAAAACATATCATTAGCCTTATTATTACAACACAAGGGATGGAAGACAGATGAATGGAGAAAAGTTATATTTTCAGATGAGCACATTCTGAAGTGTATATATGGGTACAGATCATTGGTACTGAAACGGAGGTAAAGGCGAACCTCTTCGGAATGGATACATTCAACAAGCGCCAAAACGTTTTACCCACCTAAGAGGATGTTTTGGGGTAGTTTGACCGCTAAAGACACTGGACGGCTTCTTATTGTTGAGGGAACGATGAACAGTGACAAATACAAGGCAATCCTGGCAACTCATTTGCTTTCCATTCTGGATAGTAACTTTCCTGATGGAGAAGGCATTTTCCAGCAGGATCTTGCTCCATGCCACATCTCCAGAAAAATGCTGACTTTCTTCAAAGAGAGCGTGCTAAGCGTTCTAAATTGGCCTAGAAACCTTCCGGACCTTATCCCAATTGAGAATATATGGACAATAACCAAACGCAGGATCGCGAACCAGGACTGTTCAACTCTGGAGAAGCTAATTGCTGCTGTTATTAGGACCTGGTACCACGAAGAAGAACCAGTCAAAATGTGTTCAACGTTGGTTGATTCTATGCCACAGCGTGTAGCAATGTTTATTAAAGCAAAGAGTAGTTATATCTCTAATTAAATCAATTATCTGTCATATCATTGGTGTGTATTTTTCAAATAGTATTAATTTTCCAAATAAATGTCTTATTTCATCATTGATATGATACGTAAGAAATGAAAAACTAACCAATTATAAAAGAGCACAAACGAAAAATTACCTTAGCAGGTTGGTTAATTGGGCTTAAAGCCTATCGACTACACATCACCTGTTCACCAGTCAAAAATACTTTAATCCCTAAAAATAAAGATTAAAACAAACTCCCAGCGCATATACTGTACACCAAGAGATATACACCTATCAGTTTAAACCTTATGGGAATGTATGTTGTCACTATGTAACAACGGACGAGTAAGAAGGAAGAAGAAAGTTTTAAGATTTGAAGAGCATTTGAACCTAGTATATATCACTCAACACCTGGAAATTAAATATGAAACACATCTAAGGTAATATTAAACAAAAATATATAAACTACTACACATACATAAATACTATCACACAAAGTTAAAATAACCAGAATTAGTTAAAAAAGAGGAAAAAAAACATTATAATGACAATGGTAAAAAGACCCCTATAAGTTCCCCTAACAATGGACGGTCAAACAAGGATAATACTCTATGATTAATACACTGAAAAAAAACCTAATATCTTTACAACGTTTCTTTCTGACCGAGATTTAATTCTTCAATAAACCCAAATTCTCTTAGGACGATAGATTGCAAATATCACTATGCCCCTCATTCTCTCAAGCTACCGAAGTATCCCAGCAAGACCTGCCACTCACCGGGATTAAAACGTTGGGTTAAAGAGCCCAAACCTTTGATCAGGAGTGAAGATGTCAAGTGACAGGACTGAGTGATTTTAGATGCGAGGAGTTTTAAGAAATTGTGTTGGTGCCATTAGAGTTTGCGAGTCTCTGGTGTTGATCATAAACCTGTCTTTAATGACTCTTTGCAGTGATTTGTCTCAGTGGACATATGTACTTTGGATATTCTTCTAAATGCAAAAATAGCACATTTTCTTGTACTATTTATTATTAATATTATTATTATTATTATTATTATTATTATTATTATTATTATTATTATTATTATTATTATTATTATTATTATTATTATTATTATTATTATCATCCATACGTAGGTATACACGTAAAGGCATGAACTATTGAATTGCATGACAATTTATGCATAAAGTACGTAGGCGGTCTGAAAAATATTAGTAAATATTACTAAAAAAAAGTAGGCAATATCATTGACAACACTAATATAATATTCCACAGCCTGTCAAAATCTATGGTTAGACATTTCGATCCGTCTTGCACTATTATCAAGTCAAAATAAAGAGGCAGGTCAGGTGAAGATAATAGGAAAATAAAAAGGAGGTCAGGTGATTATAGTAGTAAGATAAAGAGGTTGGTCAGGTGAAGACAGAAGAAGAATAAAGTGCTACAGTTCTTCACGAGTATTATTATAAAACATACGGTAGTGATTAATTATGAAGATTGAACCTAGTGTGAAACTGGAAACTTCAGACAAGTGGTGATACAAAGACGCCTATGTTATTAAATGTAGACAATCTTCACCTGTATATATGAACTTGTCTTTGATCTCCTAAATTCACATGAAAGTCCACTAAATGTGAACGAAACTTTGTGTACCTTTATGAATAAGGGATCTTCCGATTTAACTTAATAATATAATACATCAAATGAAATACAAAAATCATAACACGATATAATCACAGTTTTTTTAGTATGGATGGATATAAATACTGTATAAACTTGAACGTTTGTATTTTTCTGCCGTGTATGACAAATATCAGAAAAAGTGACAAAAGTTTACTAAGGAAAATGTTAGTTTGAAAATGTGGATCAGCTGGCTATGCGAGGCTCCGGTCGGCCACTCGAGGTAAAACCCAACCAAAAAAAGTTCTATTGTTCGGATTGAGCCGAACTCATTCTGGGAAATAGCCAGGTGTTTTAGGAATATTGTGTAGCTCAATATAGAAAATTGCAGATCCCAGTGCCTACTGAATACATCTCGCCGGCGAGGGTAATTTTCAAAATTTTCTATCAGGAACGTTCAAGATCTTGAAGGCGTAGAAAGGTAAAAGTGTATGTTCTGAGGCGATAACAACAATACAATAGCACTGGGCTGTATATTTGTTCACTGACTACCAACTATACTTCCACGGATTATACGTGGTAGCTTTTATTATTATTATTATTATTATTATTATTATAGTCATCGAGAAGTGCTAAAAAAACGTTGGGGGGCATACAGCTCCTGAGAAATGGGAGGTGATTAGGTTTGAAGCAAAAGGTATGGCAGTTCGTATTCTTTGGGTCAAGAGCCATTTTCAGCATTGTGGTTTAAACAGCTGGAGACCACACGCTTGTTGTTTACGGTGGAGAACGAGTTGCTTAATGGGGCACATTATTATTACTTTATTTCAAAACAGGCGCTAAACATATATTGGTCGGATAACAAACTGTGGTAGAGAACTCCAGCTCACTGGCCTCCTTTAATGCCTCATACCTCAACCACTAACGACCATCGCTGCCTAAAGACTTTATTTTAAATGATACATTGGGAACGAGAATAACATGTGACGTCATAAAACCTATATGTCGTATACATCATCCAGATCACTAGAGGGTGTGATCAGAATGCTGCAGGCATTTACTCTCTTGATGGTAATACAGAGTCTCTAGAAAAGAAAGTTGGTCGCTAGGGGGCTTTGGTTTTCCTGAAAAGTTTGTTGCCTAACTCTTTCAAGGACTTGAGTGCGCACTTGCCCCATGCTCCGAGGGTCTCCGAGTCTGTTCAAGCGAAACTGTATCTTACTGTTTGGACCTTATATTTGTGGATCTTCTGATTCTCAGTAAAACTGGCCTCACCACCCCCTTCAGCTTCGGCGTCTCTGAAGTACTAGATGTTGGCCATTGTAAACGAATAAGTATAGATCCATGCTATCAAATTACTTTGTTTCCAGGGTAGCACTGTGACTCCATGTGGGCGGTTCTGGCTGCCATTAGTTCTGGTTAGCTGGGGTTCCCGGTCTAATGGGGAACAGACTGTGGCAAGGCTTCGATTCATATCGTTGACTTCTTCGTGTCTTAATTTTTTACTACAGAACTATGGCAGGTGAGACCACGAAGACCAAATTAGTCTGCTGACGGGCTGCCACAGGTACAACTGTGATTCGTGAGAATGAACGCAATTAGGCAACCAATATGAATGATCTGAGGGACAAACCAAGTACCCAAGGAGGAATTATACATTCAAATTGAAATTAACATGTTGCCCTCACCGCCAGGAAGCAAGTTTAGTTCTATTTTGAGGCATGGTCGAGCATTATTGAGGTGATTTTTTTCCAGTGAGGCTTTCTCAATGGGGCTGTTTATTGTCTTTAGGAAGGGCTAGTCTGCTTGAAGAATCTGCAAGATTTTCCAACTGCGCTGCTTCATCGATTGATAACCTTTGGGCTGTAGATAACCACAGGACCATTCAATCATTCTGGGACTATCTCCCTCACTAGTTCGCTGGATGCAATACAGTATGATAAGAATCCGGGTAATGTTATCTTTGTTGTCTTGCAAATTCTGTTCATCCATTCTAACTGGTAGTGTTGCCCAAGTCCATTGGTGATCTGCCAATGAAAAATTGAGTGCTTTTTCTATATACTGATTTCAGAAGTTCATCGCACGGTTGTTAAAGAAGGGTGCCTAACCCCGGACAAGGTTAGGCACCTTGTTGGAAGATACAAGGCATCGCGGACATCTATAGTAAGTCACTTACTGGGGTTAGGCACCTTGTTGGAAGATACAATTTTAAAAAACTTAGAATGGTTGGAAAAGGCGCCAGAACTAAAAAATGCATCTTCTTGTTATTACTGAGTGGCATAAATCCACTTCGTAAATTTTAGTGTACAAGGCATCGCGGACATTTATAGTAAGTCACTTATTCCTCGTTTTATCTTCAGGTCATTCAGGTTAGGTAAGGTTTGTCAGGAAACAGGACAAGTGTTTCCTGACGCGAGTCTGAGTCATATGATGACCCACAGCTGGAGCTTTTGGTCTTCTGACTGAGGCCTTCAGTTGGCTTTCCGGTCCACCTTTTTCATTCAGAGACTCACAGGTAAGGACCCACTAGGGACGAGGGGGAAGTTGGGACAGACGAAGAATAGCCAGTGAGAGGAAGAACTGCAGTAGAAGAGAAAGAGTCAGGACTAAACCCAACCGTTTGTGGGGTAAACCCCATTAATCACTTCGGTCCACCCTATAAAAATTATTATGATTATAACACTATAGCCTGAGGACCTAGAGATGCTCCCAGTAAAAGGCAGTCAGTGGGGAAAGAAGTAGTAGTTGAGGCATCTGGTAAGATGGATTTAATAACAGTAATGAATAGCTGGTTGGTAGTGATGACTTCACATCTGGAAGGGTTAAAGACGAGTCTCCCCGTGACTTCACCTCTCGAAGATCTGCTACCAGGGTCTCTAATGAACTTACCAGAAGGCCATCATCCTCGGTACCAGACGTTAAGGTCGATGATCATACTGGTTGTCAGTCATAATTATAACCATCATGAAAGCAGTAGTAAAATCCTCGAAGTTCGTTGTCCGTAGGTCTTGTGATTTCACCTTTAATGTCAACAGACTAAGTAAAAAAACACAAAAATATATATACAAAAAATCAACTTATTTTTAAATGAACAGTTTTGTGAAGCGACCCAAAGCTTGCTCAAGCTGCAGCCTCCACCACAACAAGTGACCGGTTAAAAAAATCAGAAAAAAATATGAAAAAAATTGACATAGGTACCAATGGGGAGTTTTCTAGTTCATGCGGTGAGAATTACAAAAAAAATAACTTTGATTTTTATTCAATTAGAAAATTTGCATTTTACATCTGCCGTTTTTTTATTCACATCTTTGACGCTGGGTGATGCCACATAAAATATTCGACTCAGTTTTTATTGGTTTTGATTTCATGAAAGAGCATCTGAATGACACCGAACGACCAAATGTGTATTGACGTTTTCCGATGTTTATAAATTACATGAAATAGTAAAGGTGACCTTTTTAAAATTGTTACGTAAATTTATACCTGCCGTGTCAAAACAAGACATTGTTTTTATTATTGAAAAACTTCATACTTTTTTATGTTGTTATTATTGCTCTTATTATATATTATTATTATTATTATTATTATTATTATTATTATTATTATTATTATTATTATTATTGTTTTCACTGTTATATCTATTAATATTATTATTATTGGCATAACGCCTTGGAAGATGGGTAATCAGGTCTGATCCAGGGAAGGGTAGCTCCAATTCCTTGAATCAAGATCCCTTTCCTGACATCAAGCCTCCCTACCTTCAAGGGTATACATTATTTTTATAATATTCTTATTTTTCCATTCATATTCTCTTTATTTTTTCACCTTCCCTTCACCTTCTTTATTGCTTACTTCATATTCTCTAATTTAATCATTGTATTCTTCTATAATTATGCTCTATCTTGCATTATGTTGTATAAATCTACTGCATTTGTTGCATTATATAATACTGCATTACACTTGTGATGCAGTATTACACTGTTACATTGTATTTTAGTAAGTACAAAAAGTATATACACTCTCAGTATATCAGTATATCTCTCAGTGTATATACACAGATAATTGTATATCTGCGTATACACACGAAGAGGTGTGTATATATCAGTGTATGTAAACCGAGATGTGTATATTTCAGTGTATATACACTGAGTTTACCTTAATCCCTATTTTAATCTGTTTAGGTGTTATTTTAAGCTATTATGGTGTTATTTTAAGCTATTAAGGTGTTATTTTAAGCTATTAAGGTGTTATTTTAAGCTATTAAGGTGTTATTTTAAGTTATTAAGGAGTTATTTTAAGCTATTAAGGTGTTATTTTAAGCTATTAAGGTGTTATTTTAAGCTATTAAGGTGTTATTTTAAGCTATTAAGGTGTTATTTTAAGCTATTAAGGTGTTATTTTAAGCTATTAAGGTGTTATTTAAGTTATTAAGGTGTTATTTTAAGCTAGGTGTTATTTTAGAGGTGTTTTATTTAAGGTGTTATTTTAAGCTATTAAGGTGTTATTTTAAGCTATTAAGGTGTTATTGACTGGTGGTGTAAAGGTGACATGCAGCTCTAATGACCCTCGTGCGACATGAGCCGAGGAAAATAATGCGTCAGATGATTATGTGGCGTCAGCTGAAAGTGATGCGTCAGATGATTATGTGGCGTCAGCTGAAAGTGATGCGTCAGATGATTATGTGGCGTCAGCTGAAAATGTTGCGTCATTTAATCGAATACGAGACAGGTGATCAGATTGTGGCGTCTAGTGAGTTTTTAAATGTATCAGGGGTATAAGATATGACGCAAAATATCATAATTTGACGCAAAATAATGAAAATTATAAGTATAATTATTGAAATTTGAAGAAAAGTTATCAAAATGTGGCAAATATTGAACAGGTGCGGTAAAGTGACTAAAAAGCGACTCATAAGTATAAAATTGTAAAGTAGAATGATCAAAATATGACGCAGAATTACCAAAATATGACGCAGGATTATCAAAACACGACGCATAATTATCAAAATACGACGCAAATTTAAAAAAAAAATATTACGTATAATTATCGAAATATTTCGTATAATTATCGAAATGTAACTCAAAATTATCGGAATAAGAGGCAAAAATGACCGAAATATTTCACAAAAGGATCAAAATGTGATGTAAAATGGTCAAAAGGTGAGTGACGGAGGAGCCCTGAAAATCTGACGCTGCAGAGAAATGTTCAGCCTAGCGTTTCTCTCTGAAATTTTTACAATGAACATTTTTAATGTAAAATGTGTGTGTGTTGAGGCTAATAAAATGTGTTCTTGCGTAGTAACACCGATTTTTGTGTGTGTGAAACATCACTATTCTTATATATGTGCTTGGTAGTGTAATTATTATTAGTATTAGTAGTAGTAGCAGCATTAGTAGTAGTAACATTAGTAGCAGTAGTATTAGTAATAGTAGTAGTAGCAGTAGTAGCAGTAGTAGTAGTAATAGTGTATAATTATTAATAATTCTCCACTCGTGACGAAAAGTTTCCTCTAATAATATCCCGAACTGTTCAAGTCTTTTTTCCACATATTGGCAAGGGCCCCACAGTGACGGGCCCTACATAGACACAATACAACATAAGTCCTGCATATATCAACTTCACACTGAGGCCCTATTCACTGTATATCTGATATAAAGAGGCCCTCAGTGTGGGACTGTAAAGAGCCTCCATGTGCCTTTGTATCTGTAACTGACCATCGTCTCAAAATATTGAGTTAGAACAAGAAAATACTGCATCGGACCTGGGATTAAAACCTGAAAGTGATGCCGTGTGTATAAAACAGCAGAAGCAGCCTTGCCGTTACTACAGTCACGAGCCAAAAAAGGTCTTGCAATCATCTAATTATGTTTCAAGTTACCGTGGAAAAAAATATTGCGCGCAGCATTTCCATGGCATTGTCGGAACCGGGTGAAAAAGGCGATTAATTAGAGCAACTTTACGGGGTAAGCTTGTCTGGCAGACTTTAGTTCCTCCCATTATTTTCAATTATTATTATTATGGGAAAAGAAGTCATACGGCAGTCAGACTCGGTATAAATACTGAAGGATAAGTCCAATTCCTTGGAACAAGAGCCTTCTCACCGGCGCAAAAGCACTTCTTGCCCCCCCTTCTCTTAAGGGCTGAAGGTCCTTGTTTTTATAGTACATATTTTCGATATACTGTGTGTATCCTCAATCCACTGTATGTATTTTAAATCCAGTGTATATCTTAAATACCCCGTGTGTCTTAAAACTCCTTCAAACGACCTACATGCTTCCCCAATATCACGCCTTTAGACTTCTTTTGGGGGATTTGTGAGGGATTAAGTTTTCCAGATACAAATAACTGACATTAAAACTCTTCTTGCTGGAATAATCGATAGCTTCGGAAATGTCATACCAGATATTTTGGCCATTAAGTTGGAGGACTAGTTTGATGCATTACTGGCCCCACTAGTGGTACACACGTTAAGGCTGCATAAATTACACAACCGTGACAATATTTAAAAACTAACCATACCACGGGTGGGGTTCGAACCCGGTATGGAGTTTTGAGACTCTCTGACCGCGGGTTCGAACCCCACCCGTGGTATGGTTTGTTTGCAATCGTGTCATTACGATTTCGTGAGTCATATAAAAACTGCAAACATTAAAACTGAAAAATGACTTTGTGGATACAATGATTCAATAGAGGATTAACAAATACGTGAAGTTTCAATATTTTACAGTAAAAAATAGAAATGCATAAGCATTACGCAAGTCACCATGAAACATTTGACTGAAGAAGCCTGCTACACAGGCGAAACGTTTCGGGGAAGAAAAAAAAGATGTCCAATTGTTGCATATGTATCTTGTTCATCAACTTTTGGGTATTGTATACCATTAGTATAATGGAACAGGTTCGCAAGACTGGTGAGAGTGATTTTACTAATATTAAGCCTGGAGAATGAGACAGTTATGCAACATGTGGGAATCTTTATTGAGGAAACGTTTCGCCACATAGTGGCTTCATCAGTCCAATACAAAGAAGATTCCCATATGTTGCAGTCACTCCCAGCTTCCCATCCCAACGACAGGTCGCATTATTTGCCTGAATATTATTCGATATCTCACCTGCACTTCCACATCCAACCATTACATCTCATCACATAAACAACCATTGCCACAGGTAACCACCATCATCGACAACAATTATTAACACCACCATCTCCAACAATAACAAAATACCAGTTACCATTACCAACTGGTTGCCACAATAAGCTATCGTCTATATTGGGTTATCGTGGGTAATTTACACATATGTTACTGTGTATGATTATTTGTGTAACTGCATTGATGTGTACCTGTACCTCGATTGGTAGCACACTCAGCTCACACACTGAAGTCCGTGGTTCGATCCCCGGTACAGGTGGAAACATTAGGACGTGTTTCCTTAAGACACCTGCTGTCCCTGCTCATCTATCAGTAAAATAGATAACCTGGGTGTTGGCTGACTGGTGTGGGTCGCGTCCTGACGACAAAATTTATTTAATTTGCCCGAAATGCTCTGCATAACAAGGAACTTTCTATATAGTGGTATGTCATTGATGTCAGGTAGGCCTATATATCTTGTACATGTATTGTAGAACTAAATATTATTAATAGTATTAATATTACCAACCGCTATAACTACCACTGGTAGCCACCATTACCATCGCTAACACAAACCACTACTACTACCACCACCATCGTCACAAAATAACACTCCAGCTACAAACTTCAAAGTCCAAAGTCAGGTTTAATTATCAACTTACAGCGCAGATCGGAAGAGAATGCTTGTGCACCCTAATGAAAAGATATTAATGAAGGAATTGCGCCAGGCGAGCATTCCTCATTCTGTTGTTTTCCTTTCCCCAAGTTTTCTCTAATTCTTAAAGTTGGAGGGGAAACTGAAGTAAATATGCGTTTTGGCCAGGCAAATACGACAGGACTTTTGTGGGAGCATTTATCTTCACCCTCCCTCCCCCCAGCCCGGAGCCCAAGCACATTTTTTCCTCCTAGCTTTGCGCTTGGTCTCTGGTGAGTTCTTTTATGTTTTGTGTTTTTATTTTGTTTGTTTGCTTTATTTATGCACTGCGTTTGCATATTTTTTTTTGTTTTTTCTGCCGTTAATGAGTTCTCCCTGTTAATGAGTTCTCCCTCGTTGCCCACACTATACTGCACACACACACACACACACAGATAGTGACAGGTTGTTTCAGAGAGGGAACACAGAAACGAGGGGACACAACTGGAAGCTGAAGACTCAGATGAGTCAAAGGGATGTCAGGAAACATTTCTTCAGCCACAGAGTAGTCAGGAAGTGGAATGGACTAGAGAAAGATATAGTGGAGGCAGGAACCATACATAGTTTTAAGACAAGGTATGATAAAGCTCATGGAGCAGGGAGAGCAGAGACCCAGTAGCAGACAGCGAAGAGGCGGGGCCAGGAGCTGAGTCTCGACCCCTGCAACCACAATTAGGTGAGTACAATTAGGTGAGTACACACACACACAGTTCCACACAAGAGATTAGTGCAAAAGCTAGAGGATCAGGCACGCATAATAGGAAAGGCACTGCAATGGAACAGAGAATACCTGACAGGGAGGCAACAACGAGTCATGGTATGTGACGAGGTGTCAGAGTGGGCGCCTGTGACGAGCGGGATTCCACAGGGGTCAGTCCTAGAACTGGTATATGTGAATGACATGCCGGAAGTGATAGACTCAGATGATGTGAAGTTAATAAGGAGAATTAAATCGGATGAGGATCAAACAGGACTACAAAGGGACCTGGACAGGCTGCGAGCCTGGTCCAGCAACTGGCTCCTGGAATTTAACCCCACCAAATGCAAAGTCATAAAGATTGGGGAAGGGGAAAAAAGACCACATGCAGAGTACAGGCTAGGGGGCCAAAGACTGCAAACCTCACTCAAGGAAAAGGATCTTGGGGTGAGTATAATACTGAGCACATCAACCAGATAACTGCTGCAGCATATGGGCGCCTGGCAAACCTAAGAATAGCGTTCCGATACCTCAGTAAGGAAGCGTTCAAGAATCTGTACACCGTGTACGTCAGGCCCATATTGGAGTATGCAGCACCAGTTTGGAACCCACACCTGGTCAATCACGTCAAGAAATTAGAAAAAGTGCAAAGGTTTGCAACAAGACTAGTCCCGGAGCTAATGGAAATGTCCTACGAAGAAAGGTTAAGGGAAATCGACCTGACGACACTGGAGAACAAGAGGGATAGGGACGACATGATAACGACAAATAAAATACTGCGAGGAATTGACAAGGTAGACAAAGACAGGATATTCAAGAGATGGAACACAGCAACAAGGGGTCACATTTGGAAGTTGAAGACTCAGATGAGCCAGAGGGATGTTAGGAAGTATTTCTTCAGCTCATAGAGCAGGGAGAGGACCTAGTAGCAACCAGTGAAGAGGCGGGGCCAGGAGCTACGAATCAAACCCTGCAACCACAATTAGGTGAGTACACACACACACACAAGGGAATCGTTCAATATTTTGTACACCTCAGGCCCATATTGGAGTATGCAGCTGCAGCACCAGTATGGAACCCACACCTGGTCAAGCATGTCAAGAAATTAGAGAAACAAGACTAGTCCCGGTGCTAAGGGGCATGTCCTACGAGGAGGGGGTTAAGGGAAATCGACCTGACGACACTGGAGGACAGGAGGGATAGGGACGACATGATAACAACATATAAAATACTGAGAGAACTGACAGAGTGGATAGGGACAGGTTGTTATAGAGATGGGACTCAGCAACAAGGGGTCACAACTGGAAGTTGAAGACTCAGATGAGTCACAGGGATGTTAAGAAGTATTTCTTCAGTCAAAGAGTTGTCTTGAAGTGGAGCAATCTAGAGAGAGTGGTGTAGTGGAGGCAGGATCCATACCTAGCTTTAAGAAGAGACACGATAAAACTCATGGAGCAGGGAGAGTGAACCAAGTAGCGACCAGCGAAGAGGCAGGGCCAGTAGCTGGGAATCTACCCCTGCAACCACAAACAGACGAGTACAAATATGTGAGAATACACTCGCGCGCACCCACAGTGTGTGGAGGCAAGGAGCCGAGTCTCGACCTCTGCAGTCACATATAATGAGTACACACGTGTCAGTGAGTAGATAGGGAGCGGGCATAGACACTTATACCTGTCTTCACCGAGAGGCTTACAGGTGTCGAGTGTATTGTTGTGAGAGTGTTGGCCTCACTGATGATCTGTTACACATCAACATTCACACTACACCTCTGCTACCTTCAACACACACCACAACCCTCTTTAGGAAAAAATTCAATATAAAAACGTAATAACGACGATGACATTGTAGAACCCCTACGAGTTAATGCCTCCCATGAACATAATAATAATACAGAATAATTTTGATTATCATTTTCTATTCTCGTTAAAAGCGTAGTGATACAGATTTTGTGACTCGTGTTATGCACAGTATTTTAGGTATAAAACTCCTCTTCTTGGTTTACTTCCACTGGGTTCCTTTGATCCTCTTTCTCAGGAAAGAGGATCAACACCCACTTATTGCCAGGTGAACCGGCAGCGAAACCGTGTCTTTCATTTGTGAGCCAAAGGTGCTACCACTTAAGGGAGCCTAGTTTGGGTAAGCAGGCCTACTGTGCTCCTCTATCATTTTAAGGCCTATCGACTGCACGAGTCCATAAGGCCGAATGTCACTTGCACACAAACATCAATACTGCACTTTTGGTAAATCGCTAAACCCGCATTGGAATACTTTAATCATTAGGGGTTAAACTTTATGTATACACATATACACCGAGTGGTATGCATCTCCAGTACGTGGACCCCCGAGTAACGAACACAATTCATTCCAGAAGCCTGCTCAAGTGCCATTACCGAACGAATTTACTCCCTTAAGAAATAATGTCAAGTAGGTTAGTCCATTTTAGACCCCCAAAAATACACTTACAAAAGCACTTACAATATTATACTTACATAATTGTACGATTTCCGGGGTGTTCGGAACTCGGGGGTCCACTATATGTAACCTGTCCTTTACACGCAGTAACTCTATTAGGTAAAATAAGGTACTTTATATCACTTGAATTTTATAAAGATTGATTTATGTTGATACGATAGAAAGACACTTGATGCAGAAGAGGCCTTTATTATAGACAACGTTTCTCCCACACAATAGGCTTTATCAAGCCATACAAGGTAGGTTAGTTAATGGAGCTTATGACTATGCGACGGCCGACTGCATGTCACAGAGAGACATGCAACTCACGGTGTTAAGATGTGTTGAAAATGGCATCGACAAGTTGATGATTAAGACATGAGTAACAGTTGGAACTGTACTCTTCACCAGGCTGAGGGACTGACCACCTCAAACACTATTTCTCCAAGGTTGATGGACTGATTGCATCATCTTCCTGCTATACCTGCTGCCTTTGCCTCGTTTAATCGTCTCCTGTAGGATGAGTGGATGTGAGTCACATGTTGAGGTTTCACAAGCAATGTGAGTTTAACAAATTGTTTGAAAATGATAAATTCCATTTAATTATATATTCCATCGTGTTGGTGGTCTGTATGATCGTTGATTCAAAACGTCGTGTATAATATAAGAATGATTTCTCATTCCAAACGTCAATTGCTGATTCATAATGTCGTGTATAGTAATAAATATGTGATTGTTGATGCAAAACGTCCTATACATAATTCAGTTACTAGTTGGAAATGCTTGCCATAATATTAAGTTGATATGTTAGTTATGGTGCATAATTAAGAATTGTTATATATTAAAAATTCCATAACTATCAGCTTTTTTTGCCATTTGGTTTTGGAAAGCACAAATTTTCAGAAGAAATATATTCGAAAATATTGGGATTTTTTTTTTTAAATTCTCACTTTTTTTTCACATGTCAGTGTTTATAGTCGACTAAGTTTTCATATTTATATCCGAGAAATAATCAATAATAGTAAAAAATAATTTTCTATGTTGAATTTTTTTTTATCTGCTCCAATTTTGAATATCGTATGCCGAAGTATTTTTAAGGAAAGTTTTAATTTCGAACAAAAGTCGATATATTTAAAAAGGCAAGTCTTGCGTAAAAGTGAAAGTTTTATAGGGAAGTTGAGATCGTCTGTGTTCAAGTTTTGAATAGGACGCGTTTTTTGTTTTGTATTAAGTTTCCCACCACACTGAAGCGGCTCTATTTTAGCCGATACCGTTACCAGACGGAGGATCGAGCCTTCACCATGCTTTGTGATGAATGACCCATACAAACGAAATATTGAGTCTTCACCACTCATATGGTGACCGATCCATGCAACTGGACGGGTCTTGTCCAGTTGGTGACACGACCCAGTTGCTGGAGGCTGTATCCTCTAGCGACAAACGAACTGGAGTGATACGAACGGGGGATGAAGTGAAGAGAGGATCCAGTGACACGAACGGGGGATCGAGCTTCCACTACTTGTGCTGAATGACCCACAGTGATGGAGGTTAAAGTCTCCTCCACTCTTTGTGCTAAATTACCCACACGGGTTTAGAGAATCATGGAAACGATATATTTTAAGCTGGGAGGTTTCACGCCTAAAAGTTCTCCTTTAAAAGAAAAATTCTTTGCATAAAAAATACCGTACAATAATAAATTCATAAGATTCTGAGTGAGGTGTTGTGTATTCCCTTCAAGGGGTGTGCTCTGATGCTAATGAAAGGCTCTTGATCTAAGGAATTGGAGGTTTCATTTCTTTCCCTGCATCACACCTGATTGCCTCCCATTCACCAGGCGTTGTATAACCCATGCTGGCTTAGCGCTTTCCCATGAATGTGGATGCGTCGTGCGATTACACTCACATCTTCAGATATTTTTATCTTAATGATTCAGTACGGAGCGAAACGTTGCCGAACGTTTCTTCTCTAAAATCTGGGTCTGAGTTATGAACTACATACTCGTGTTATAGATGCAAAAATACTAAGTAGAATAAGAAAAATGGCTTTAAATATCAACGAAAAGACTTGGAGACGGAAGAACGTAAACATATGCCATAGGAAGAGTACAGATTGTTGGATAAAATACTAAGTGTCCAACGGAGAGATATTTAGGAATAATGATAGAGAAAGTATTATTGGAATGAAGGCGAAGACACAAGTTGGGAAGCAAGCTTTTATTGGGACATCTTTTATAGGCTTGATAAGGCTCCACACAGAGCGTATATAGTGTGAGAGTTTACCTTAATCCCTATTTTAGGGATTAAAGTGTTTTTGTCTGGTGGTAAACAGTTTACCTGCAGCCATAATGACTCTTAGTGTAGTCGACTGGCTTAATCCCCATTAACAAATCTATGTCGTTACACTTGTTGGCATAATGGCATTTCACCCAGTAATCACTGGAAAATCAAATAAATACAACAAAAAGAGACTTATTTACTAAGCTAGTAAACTTAGAAACACCCTTCAGATATACGGAAGGTAAATTATTTACCAACGGAATTAAGATACACATTAAACAAAGTAACCTTTCGCTGAAAAGTCGTTATAATATAAATTAATGTTAGCCTGTATGCTACAGTGGTTAGAGAACTGGCCTGCTAGTTTAAAGACAATTTTGTAATGGGTTGGAATCCTGTCCTTTTCGACAGCTTTTACTCTTCCACCTACTCACTAAAATGAAATGTTAGAGCAAAACTGGAACATGCAACAATAGTGTATTGTATTTATGGTTTAGTGTAAGAGTGCTTGTGAATTTCTTAAAAGAACATGCGCTCAAGAATCATAAAATGCCAAAATTATTATTATAGCAGAGGATAGCAACGTGATGTTGTACACAATTTTGATAAATTAATAAAATCTTCGGCGTCCCTCCTCCCTGTTCCCAGTCCGCCACTGTGCTAAGACAGCCAAGACGTTCTCCTAAGCAAACACAGGTAGTTTAGTGTAAGTCAGAACTGTCAAGACTGCTGGCAAGTCTGGGCAACAAGCGTTGATATCACCCACTGGACCTTGTGTGTCTCCGTAACCCAGACACAAAAGTGGCCATTATACCGTATGTAAAACTTTCTATTGTCGGACATAGAGTGCTCACGAGGGCCTGTGTGATATGAAACAACTCCGCAAAAGTTGCATTTCAATGAGGCAACATTTTTGCCTTTACCAAGTTGCTATGTGTCATAAAAGTAAACACCCTTGGTTATTGTGTTGTCAGGAACAAGGAAACTTTTGTTTGGCCTGGAAATATGAATAGTGTCCTGAGAGCAGCAATAAATATGAGTTGTTTTCAGAACATGATATAAATAAAATAGTTGTCTCATATAAAATCACTCTCATAGACTTCGTTTGTGGCGAGAAGTGGAGTATTTTCATTTTGTTTTGAGGAAGCCAGGAATTTTCTACAGCACATCTTGTGGCTTAATAAACAGTAAACACGGAACGGTTATTGCACTATTTATCAGTGTTAGCAAAACTTCTTGGCTGTAAAATATGAACAGCGCTCCCAAGAACCTTCGCTATACAAGATAGTTTTCCAAAAGTTAAATTTCTTGGAGGCAGCCGCTTACTGGAATGTATTTTCCAGGAGGCGGAGGGCAGATTTCCACTGGGATTCCAAAGCGTAATTTTTTCCCAGTGAGCTCACGTTTTTGTGGCATTGTCTTAGTGGCTGTTGTCTACTTAAGGAATGATGTAGTGGTAATCAGAAAAAATATATATATATATATATATATATATATATATATATATATATATATATATATATATATATATATATATATATATATACATATATACCTAGAGTTTACCTGGAGAGAGTTCCGGGGTCAATGCCCCGCGGCCCGGTCTGTGACCAGGCCTCATGGTGGATCAGAGCCTGATCAACCAGGCTGTTACTGCTGGACGCACGCAGTCCGACGTACGAACTACAGCCCGGCTGGTCAGGTACCGACTTTAGGTGCCTGTCCAGTGCCTGCTTGAAGACAGCCAAGGGTCTATTGGTAATCCCCTTATGTACGCTGGGAGGCAGTTGAGCAGTCTTGGGCCCCTGACACTTATTGTGTTGTCTCTCAACGTGCTAATGGCACCCCTGCTTTTCATTGGTGATGTTTTCAACGTCTGCAACATATATATATATATATATATATATATATATATATATATATATATATATATATATATATATATATATATATATATATATCCAAGACTATGAACCAAGAGCATTTTCCTAGTGTTTACCTACTAAGCAAATTTCAAACATTTTCAAGTCATAGTTCCTGACATGTGACAGAATAATATTCGAATAATATTCAACATAATATTTTTGACGTCCGTCACTCATTCTTTAACAACGATGGATTAATTTGAGCAATAAATAATGCCGGAATGGAAAAAAAGTCATCTTTATTACATTATCACTCAGCTGCCTCACTAGGCTGTTGTGATGTTATAATATCTGGTGTGGACAGAGCAGACTCTCCTTGACGTCTCTTTCAATATTGTTGCTGCATCAAAGGAGAGTCACTTGAGAAGAGTTGCTATTTACAGCCCTAAGTATTTTTCTTGGCCGAGACAGTGCTGAGCATTATTATTATATTTCTCATCCATCCAAAAATACGCTAAACCTGTGTGAGGTCATTCAGCCCTGAGATTGCTTTGTAAAATAGAAGTCAAGAGAAATGACGTCAGAGTATAACTGGATGCTCTAGCTAATAACATAGTCAGATTAATAATAACTTTTAAAAGATTAAAATAGTGGGAAACTCCCTTTGTAACAATATAATGTGTATATCAATGTATATGCACGGAATATATATTATAATAAGAGTACCTGTTTTAGAAAATAAAATATTCTTAATGTCAGTATGCAGGTATGAGTCTACTGCATATTTCAATCGATAGCCTTCAAACCTAACACACTAACTTGAAAATAAAAATTGAACCAGTATATTTATGTTAATTACTGATAAACTATACAAGATAAAATCTCAAAGACCCATTGTGGAAATATTTTACATAATTTCCTAAATGTAGAACATGTAAATGAATAATATAATAATTGTGTAGTAAAATATGATGCTGATTTGACCCTTTCGAGAAATTTTGAGTGAGGGGGGGTGTAGAAGAGCTGTGGAGTAACGCCGGGAAGAGAGACGCCATATTGAATTTAATGTGTAAACACTGGACGGAGTTTTACAATGTGATCGAGCGTTCTCGAAGGTCAATTGGGGGTTTTCGGCCTGAATTTGTAATTAGGAACCCATGTTAATGTCCCTTGCTGAAGAATTGGGACAGGAAATTTGCAGGACCTCAAGAATTACGTGTGGAGGGCGGAAGATAAGGGAAGTGCACCATTAGTCCTTGTGTTTAGATCTCTAGCTGGCCAGTGTAGGGTCTAGGTGTTAGGCAGGTGTTGTTGTGTGATCTATATACAGTAATTAAATGGTAAGTGTTAGTACCAGTTATATTTTGTGTACCCAGCAATCCTAATTATATACAGTCCACAACATTAATTACCAGAGTAGCTGGTTTTAATATAATAATTATTAATTTAATGTCAGGTCTAACTTTTTGTGAGAGTGGTGAAGAAGTGGGCAGTCGAGGGAGTAACAGTTCAGTAACCTGCTGTGACTTAAGTCCCACTTACCTCACCCAAATTATTTGCAGGTAATAATTCAGGTAATGCCCTGTAAACCTCATGCAGGTAATTTACTCACATAATCATAATCATAATAATAATAATAATAATAATAATAATAATAATACCATATTATATATATATATATATATATATATATATATATATATATATATATATATATATATATATATATATATATATATATATACACACACATATATATATAACTTCAGGTCACTAAACAGGCCTCACATCCAACATAACGCCAGTGTGGTTTCCTTGGAATTAAATGACCTGCGCATTTATATTTGCTGTATGTTACTGTCTTTTCTTCTTCCTTTTTTTCAGGTTACCATTATCTCATTTTATTTTTTTGGTTCTGCTGAGGCAGCACAAGAACGAAGGAACACTCCAGCAGGCCTCCTGGCCCGTGCTAGGCCCATCCATGTATTGTCCAACCTATATTTAAAGAAATACTAAGTTCTTGCCTCTTTGATACTACCTGGGAGTAAGATATACTCATCTACTGCTGTATTGCCAAACCAGTACTTTCCAATAACCTTTCTAAATCTAAATTTCTCTAACTTGGTTAGACATTTTAAGCACACTTTTTATTTCCTCTTTGTTTATTTCTGTTTTCATAACTTCCCTAATTCTACGTCTTTCTTGAGAGTGCAAACACAATGGAGAAACTGCGCCATTTCAACAAGTACAATGTAATCCGTGTGTTTATTCTGAGTTTTATATGGAGACTGCTAAGTACCGTGTTGTTTATAGTATATTTTATGTAGAGCTGCTAAGTACCGTGTTGTTTATAGTATATTTTATGTAGAGACTGCTAAGTACCGTGTTGTTTATAGTATATTTTATGTAGAGACTGCTAAGTACCGTGTTGTTTATAGTATATTTTATGTAGAGACTGCTAAGTACCGTGTTGTTTATAGTATATTTTATGTAGAGACTGCTAAGTACCGTGTTGTTTAGAGTATATTTTATGTAGAGACTGCTAAGTACCGTGTTGTTTAGAGTATATTTTATGTAGAGGCTGCTAAGTTCCGTGTTGTTTATAGTATATTTTATGTAGAGGCTGCTAAGTTCCGTGTTGTTTATAGTATATTTTATGTAGAGACTGCTAAGTACCGTGTTGTTTAGAGTATATTTTATGTAGAGACTGCTAAGTACCGTGTTGTTTATAGTATATTTTATGTAGAGACTGCTAAGTTCCGTGTTGTTTATAGTATATTTTATGTAGAGACTGCTAAGTACCGTGTTGTTTATAGTATATTTTATGTAGAGACTGCTAAGTACCGTGTTGTTTATAGTATATTTTATGTAGAGACTGCTAAGTACCGTATTGTTTATAGTATATTTTATGTAGAGACTGCTAAGTACCGTGTTGTTTATAGTATATTTTATGTAGAGACTGCTAAGTACCGTGTTGTTTATAGTATATTTTATGTAGAGACTGCTAAGTACCATGTTGTTTATAGTATATTTTATGTAGAGACTGCTAAGTACCGTGTTGTTTATAGTATATTTTATGTAGAGACTGCTAAGTACCGTGTTGTTTATAGTATATTTTATGTAGAGACTGCTAAGTACCGTATTGTTTATAGTATATTTTATGTAGAGACTGCTAAGTACCGTGTTGTTTATAGTATATTTTATGTAGAGGCTGCTAAGTACCGTGTTGTTTATAGTATATTTTATGTAGAGGCTGCTAAGTACCGTGTTGTTTATAGTATATTTTATGTAGAGACTGCTAAGTACCGTGTTGTTTAGAGTATATTTTATGTAGAGACTGCTAAGTACCGTGTTGTTTATAGTATATTTTATGTAGAGACTGCTAAGTACCGTATTGTTTATAGTATATTTTATGTAGAGACTGCTAAGTACCGTGTTGTTTATAGTATATTTTATGTAGAGACTGCTAAGTACCGTGTTGTTTATAGTATATTTTATGTAGAGACTGCTAAGTACCGTATTGTTTATAGTATATTTTATGTAGAGACTGCTAAGTACCGTGTTGTTTGTAGTATATTGTATGTAGAGGCTGCTAAGTTCCGTGTTGTTTATAGTATATTTTATGTAGAGACTGCTAAGTACCGTGTTGTTTAGAGTATATTTTATGTAGAGACTGCTAAGTACCGTGTTGTTTAGAGTATATTTTATGTAGAGACTGCTAAGTACCGTGTTGTTTATAGTATATTTTATGTAGAGGCTGCTAAGTACCGTGTTGTTTATAGTATATTTTATGTAGAGACTGCTAAGTACCGTGTTGTTTATAGTATATTTTATGTAGAGACTGCTAAGTACCGTGTTGTTTATAGTATATTTTATGTAGAGACTGCTAAGTACCGTGTTGTTTAGAGTATATTTTATGTAGAGGCTGCTAAGTACCGTGTTGTTTATAGTATATTTTATGTAGAGGCTGCTAAGTTCCGTGTTGTTTATAGTATATTTTATGTAGAGACTGCTGAATACATCGTTACTGTAGCATAAAACATTGTGTTAGCATTCCTCTCGTTGCGATTAAAGACTTTTTCATTCTTTTTTTTTTTTACTCTGTGAAAGGCAAAACTCATCGACGTAATGTCACCGTGGCCGACGAGGCTGTCGCTATATAATGTTTTCCAATAAGATGTCATCAGTATATTGAGTTTTTCTGACCTCTCTTGTTTTACATTTTTTATATACTGACGAGAAGTGTTATTTTATTCACAAACTGAGGAAAGGTGTTGCACCTTTGCCTGGTCACAGACAGGGCCGCAGGGGCGTTGACCCCTGAAATTCTCTCCAGGTAATTCTCTCTCTCCAGGTATGTGTGAACGTAACGTGTTTTGTGTTGGTGGTGCGGTGCTGATGCGAAAGTATGTATACTCACCTATTTGTGGTTGCAGGGGTCGATTCATAGCTCCTGGCCCCGACTCTTCACTGGTCGCTACTAGGTCACTCTTCCTGCTCCATGTCCATGAGCTTTAGCATACTTCTTCTTAAAGCTATGTATGGATCCTGCCTCCACTCCATCACTTCCCAGACTATTCCACTTCCTGACAACTCTGTGACTGAAGAAATACTTCCTAACATCCCTTTGATTCATCTGAGTCTTCAACTTCCAACTGTGACCCTTTGTTGCTGTGTCCCATCTCTGGAACATCCTGTATTTGTCCACCTTGTCGATTCCTCTCAGTATTTTATATGTCGTTATTATATTCCCCTCTATCTCTTCTGTCCTCCAGTGTCGTCAGGTCGATTTCCCTTAACCTCTCCTCGTAGAACATGCCCCTTAGCTCCGGGACTAGTCTTGTTGCAAACCTTTGCATTTTCTCTAGTTTCCTTACGCGCTTGGCTAGGTGTGGGTTCCAAACTGGTGCTGCATACTCCAATATAGGCCTAACGTACTCGGTGTACAGTGTCCTGAATGATTCCTTATTAAGATTTCGGAATGCTGTTCTTAGGGTTGCTAGGCGCCCGTATGCTGCAGCAGTTATTTGGTTGATGTGCGCCTCAGGAGATGTGCCTGGTGTTATACTCACCTCAAGATCCTTTTTCTTGAGTGAGGTTTGTAGTCTCTGACCCCCCTAGACTGTACTTCGTCTGCGGTCTTCTTTACCCTTCCCCGATCTTCATGACTTTGAACCATCCATCTACATGACTTTGAACTTGGTGGGTTGAACTCCAGGAGCCAGTTTCTGGACCAGTCCTGCAGCCTGTCCAGATCCCTTTGTAGTTCTGCCTGGTCCTCGTTCGATTGAATTCTTCTCATCAACTTCACATCATCTGCAAACAGGGACACC
Organism: Cherax destructor; assembly: GCA_009830355.1. Lineage (NCBI taxonomy): Eukaryota > Metazoa > Arthropoda > Malacostraca > Decapoda > Parastacidae > Cherax > Cherax destructor. The sequence goes on from WNWK01001421.1 coordinate 160,497, forward strand.
TCTAAAGTCTATTCCTTTCGTTATATCGTTCACAAATACCAAGAACAACACCGGTAATAGGACTGACCCCTGTGGAACCCCACTCGTCACAGGCGCCCACTCTGACACCTCGCCACGGACCATCACTCACTGTTGTCTTCCTGACAGGTATTCCCTGATCCATTGCAATGTCTTCCCTGCTGCCCCTGCCTGGTCCTCCAGCTTTTGCACTAATCTCTTGTATGGGACTGTCAAACGCCTTCTTACAGTCCAAGAAAACGCAATCTACCCACCCCTCTCTATCTTGTCTTACTGCTGTCACCCTGTCATAGAACTCCAGTAGGTTTGTGACACAGGATTTCCCGTCCCTGAAACCGTGTTGGCCGTCGTTGTCAGTACCGTCTTATCTGCACTGGTGAGCGCCAACCCTCTCATAACTGTCTTGGATGCCACCAACACGCAGAAGTACACGATGATGTTAAACAAACGTAGCTGGATCGCTAGCGCACTCAGCTCACACACTGAGGCCCGGAGTTCGAATCTTCTCCGGTACGGCTGGAAAACATTAGGACGTGTTTCCATATGGCACCTGCTGTCCATGTTCACCCATCAGTGTAAAATAGGTACCTGGGTGTTAGTGGACTTGTGTGGGTCGCATCCTGTGGACAAAACAGTCCTAATTTGCGGGAAATGCTCAGCATAACAAGGGGCTTTCTATATAGTAGTATATCATTGATGTCAGCTATGCCTGTATACCTTGTACATGTACTTGTAGAAATAAAGATATTATTATTATTATTATTATTATTATTATTATTATTATTATTAATATTATAACTTGCGTGAGTATTTCCAATGATTGGAAGTAAACGTACGGAATAAAAGCGTTATCACAGGTATAGTAGCCTGTGTTTAATGAATACTGTTTGCAAAATTGTCATTCCATCTTCAATTCTGCCATTCTATTACTCTTTATAATCTGCACAGATTCACATTTTCCATAATAATAATAATAATAATAATAATAATAATAATAATAATAATAATAATAATAATAATAATAATAATAATAATAATAGTTTATTTCAGCATTATACAATGTCTTTGGTAATTAAAATCATCTCGTCTATGGCCTTCACACTCCTTCCATCCGTTCTTGTAATTCCCGGTTCTAGCTTCCAGATTCAGTGTTACGTCCACATTTTGGATTAAAGTCAGTGTAGGAACTTTTTGTAAGCGAGCTCAACATGGCAGTGCGGACTGATATTTCTTTGCCACTTTTGGCAATATCTCATGCGTATACCTTCGACATGCAGCACTGTCAGTACTACCCACGATATCTCTGTATCTTTATTTCTGTTACTTTCTGTCTGTGTGTGTGCCTGTCTGTAGGTCTGTCTATGTCTACCTGTGTCTGTGTATCTGCAAGTGTGTCTATTTGCTTCTCTCTCTCTATCTCTTTATTTTCACAAGGATTTTTACAGGGTTAGGTTAAGAGTTCCTACTTTTGTTTACAAGCTAAGAGCTGTTACCTGCCTCAGCTTTGCTTAACTCTCTCTCCCTGTATTTATGTATGTATGTATGTATTATGTTTCTCTCTCTCTCTCTCTCTCTCTCTCTCTCTCTCTCTCTCTCTCTCTCTCTCTCTCTCTCTCTCTCTCTCTCTCTCTCTCTGCGTGCACTGTGGTAGATGGGGCTGGGCTTATGGAATATGGGGATACCTCTTTAGGATCACTCAGCGACCGAAATACGTGTAAAGGAATTCATAGACTACCCAGAACACTAGAGATTTAAGTGTACCAAATGTATTAAATATATACAAGTTTTTTCACGGAATACACATCTAGAAACATATATTTTTCAATGTATATATATTCATGACCCTGGTGAAGTAGATAGGCTTTAACACTAACAAACTAACCAAGACTTCGTGAAGTTAACCCCCCAAAAGAAAAAGGGTCAGCAATTTAAAAAAATGTTATGGAACTATGGGCTACAATTATGGGCTACAATTTATAACGTGTAATGGGAGCCATAGGAATTAAATCTATTATTTAAAAGGCCAAGGCTGTTGGACCGACAGCTGGTCGCCCAAACGTAAACAATTAATGAATCCCAATACCACTGTAAAGCATTTTGACACTTTTTTTTTTAATAGTGACTTGGGACTAATTTACAGACCAAGGAACCTTGTCCTGACAGTCTTATGTTACATCACCTGTAATTTACACACGTAAGAACTTAAGCATCATAACATACAACAAGTAAATGCAAAACTGTTTCAGCATAAAAAAAGGTAATTACGATATTTTAATTAGGGTGGACTTATTATATCAATTATGTAGATATGAATTTGAATATGTCCAATTATAAAACATAAATTACTATTTAAATAAAGGTGAACCATAAGTTACTTAGCAAATTTATCAACTGTCGCCCACAATAAACACGATGTTATATTATTCGCAAACTAAATGAGATTAAAACTCACCCATGTATATATCAGGGTATACGACAAACTCTAACCATACAATAGAGCGAAAAAGTATTGTGAAGAACCTTGGAGTAATAATGTCAGAGGATCTCGCCTTCAAAGATCACAACAATGTATCTACTGCATCTGCTAGGAAAATGATAGGATGGATAATGAGAACCTTCAAAACTAGGGACGCCAAGCCCATGACGATTCTCTTCAAATCACTTGTTCTCTCTAGGCTGGAATACTGTTGTACACTAACGGCCCCCTTCAAGGCTGGCGACATTGCTGACCTGGAGAGTGTACAAAGAACTTTCACAGCACACATAAGTACGATAAGGCACCTAAATTACTGGGAACGGTTGAAGGTCCTTTATCTGTATTCCCTGGAATGCAGGCGAGAGATATACATGATAATATACACTTGGAAAATCCTAGAGGGATTAGTACCAAACTTGCACACGAAAATCACTCCGTATGAAAGCAAAAGACTCGGCACGAGATGCAACATTCCCCCAATGAAAAGTAGGGGCGCCACGAGTACATTGAGAGACAATAAGTGTCCGGGGCCCAAGACTGTTCAATGTTCAACTGCCTCCCAGCATACATCAGGGGGATTACCAATAGACCCTTGGCTGTCTTCAAGAAGGCACTGGACAGGCACCTAAAGTCAGTACCTGACCAACCAGGCTGTGGTTCGTACGTCAGTTTGCGTGCGGCCAGCAATAACAGCCTGGTTGATCAGACCCTGATCCACCATGAGGCCTGGTCTCAGACCGAGCTGCGGGGGCGTTGACCCCCGAAACCCTCTCCAGGTAAACTCCAGGTATGTGGTAAAGATGTTCACTGCTTAACGCCATGCCTTAAAAGTCAATGTACACTAATAAGGGAGCTCCACCTCTCTAACTACTACAAGGGAGCTCCACCTCTCTAACTACTACAAGGGAGCTCCACCTCTCTAACTACTACAAGGGAGCTCCACCTCTCTAACTACTACAAGGGAGCTCCACCTCTCTAACTACTACAAGGGAGCTCCACCTCTCTAACTACTACACGGGAGTTCCACCTCTCTAACTACTACAAGGGAGCTCCACCTCTCTAACTACTACAAGGGAGCTCCACCTCTCTAACTACTACAAGGGAGCTCCACCTCTCTAACTACTACAAGGGAGCTCCACCTCTCTAACTACTACAAGGGAGCTCCACCTCTCTAACTACTACAAGGGAGCTCCACCTCTCTAACTACTACAAGGGAGCTCCACCTCTCTAACTACTACAAGGGAGCTCCACCTCTCTAACTATTACACTTGGCTGTTTTAGAGGCTATGAGAAACCCCGTTTCGGTTCTCTTGGCAGGGCGAGCCTCTGAATCATTATTTATTATTATTTATAAAATAATAATAATAATAATAATAATAATAATAATAATTATTATTATTATTATTATTATTATTATTATTATTACATTCATAAGGAGGGGAGCGCTAAATCCCTAGGGATCACACAGCACCTAGGGAAGGAATCCACCAACCACTCCATACGCACCTAATGATATATTTCTTCACTCTGCCTAGCTTCGCCAGTCGTGTTGATCTCTAGAGGTTCTGTCGTTCTCCTGGAGCCATGCCAGGAACAGTCGAAGAGTGGAATAATTCCAGGAACAGTCGAAGAGTGGAATAATTCCAGGAACAGTTAAAGAGCAAGTGTCAGGAATTATTCCGTAGGATTATCCGTTTATGACGCTACATGTTACGATAACAGGTAAGTTAAGGTATATACTATATATATATATATATATATATATATATATATATATATATATATATATATATATTATATATATATAAAGAAGGATAGCTTCAATTCCTGAATCAAGAGCCCTTAACTAGCATCTAGGAACCTCCTTTAAGGGATATGGATTTTAAGGAAGTTCGGCCTATTCTGCAAGTTCGGAATGTTAGGAACGATATATATATCGTTCCTAACATTCCGAATAGGCCGAACTTCCTTAAAATCCATATCCCTTAAAGGAGGTTCCTAGATGCTGGTTAAGGGCTCTTGATTCAGGGAATTGAAGCTATCCTTCTTTACCTTGGATTAAATTCGATTGGCTAGTATTCTCCAGGCTCTGTATGACCCATACGGGTTTGGCTCTCCCCATCGAATGTAATTATAGTATCAGTCAACATTTTTGTATTAAGTGCATTTAGAAACCTGATTAAAAGTAAGTGATTTGGAGCATTTTTTAAATTATTGTAACAACTGTGACAAGTGATGTAGTTCTATATTTTTGCAAAATTAATTAGGGCCTTCATTTTAATGTTCACAATAAATATAATAAATTAAATGGAATATACTCAGCGCTTTAAATGCAGTAATTTATGTATTTTGCTTTGAAATTGTTTAACATGTCTTGGGAAGGTGTTTCACCTCCGGAGTCCAGACTGTCAGGAGATTCTGGCTTGTATATACGCGCCCCTTCTTATTGGCCTCAGGGCACATCAGGGACATATCACACGTACCTCTATTGGTGTCCCATGACTCGTTTGGTAACGCCTCACACACACTGAGTGTCCATGTTTCAAACCCGGCATGGGCGGAACCTTTGGTTTTGTTTCCTCATACCTGCTGTGTCTGTGTTCACCCCAATGGAAATAAGTCACTCTGACTTTTATGGGTTATCCTGGGTTCTCTACACATATGCTGCTATGTATGATAATCTATATAACTGTATTTTGTGTATACCTGAATAAACTTACTTACCTACTAAGTACCTGGGTGTTAGCCGACTAGTGTGGGTTGCATCCTGTGGGATAAGATTGAAGGACCCAAATGGAAATAAGACAGACAGTCCTCCCTGACGCACTGATTTTCATGGGTTATCCTGGGTGGCTAAACCTCCCAGTTAAAAATCCGATCAAATCTTATCTTAATTTCCTTCCACTTTTGTCGAGATTTCCTCCCCGGACACTGTAAGGCAAGGTTCAATACGGCGTAAGCTGTCAGTGGCCCTATAAACTCGAAGACCATGATAATAATAATAATAATGATAATAATATTAATACTGTTTCCTTTTCTTTCATAGCCCAGTGTTGGGTAATATCTCATGTCCGTACACCGGGAAGCAGGGCTCAATACGGCGTAAGCTGTCAGTGGCTCTATAAACTCCAACAAGAAAAAGGCAACGGTGCCCTGTAGCCTGTACGGTGCCCCGTAGCCGGGTGACTAAAGCTCTCACTTCACACGGCGAGGGTCTGGGTTAGATTTCCGGGAAGGGTTAAAACATTGGGCGTATTTCTTTACACTGGTTGTCTATGTTCACCCATCAGTAAAATGGGTACCTGAGTGTTAGTCGACTGGTGTGGGTCGCATCCTGGGACAAAACTGACCAATTTGCCCGAAATACTCTGCATGTCATTGTATGTATGTCATTGATGTCAGCTATGGTCTGTATACATTGTACATGTACTTTGTAGAAATAAAGATATTATTATTATTAAACGGACCATGGTTGGTACGGGACTTCTGCGCCATCCTTCGTCTGATCTGGACGTCAAATTTCCCCCACTTTCTCTGGGATGCTTGTCATCCACTTTGCTCGCCGGGCACATTACAGGAGGGGCACCTATCACCGGCTTACTTTTAGCCAGCTCCATTTTCCGCTCTGCGGATAATTCTTTAACCGTTTTGGTGGGAAGCCGGTTACTGAACTCAAGTGGGAGTAGTATGCATTTGGCTCCGCTGGGGCATAGCAAGGGTGTCCACCTAATCTAATTGGGAACTTCTGGTTCCTGTCTCTCTTTACAAAGAGTGATTTCTTGTATAGCTAACATAACTATGATCTGATCCTCTCTTTAATGTCAATATAAATAACTCAGTTTACCGAATAATAAGTTATTACAAGGACCCGGTGGTCTGGTGGCTTGAGCTCTCGCTTCACACACGGAGAGCCCGGGTTCGATTGCCGGCGGGTGGAAACATTTCGACGTGTTTCCTTACACCTGTTGTCATGTTCACCTAGCAGCAAATAGGTACCTGGGTTGTTAGTCGACTGGTGTGGGTCGCATCCTGGGGGACAAGATTGAGGACCCCAATGGAAATAAGACAGACAGTCCTCGATGACGCACTGACTTTCTTGGGTTATCCTGGGTGGCTAACCCTCCGGGGTTAAAAATCCGAAGAAATCTTATCTTTACCCCAATGGAAATAAGTCACTTTGTCTGACTTTTGGGTTATCCTAAGCAATCTACACATATGCTGCTATGTATGATAATTTATGTAACTGTATTAATGTGTACATGTACCTGAATAAACTTACTTACTTTGCTACCTTTGCTTACTTAACTGACTTACTTACTTAACTTACTTACTTACTTAACTGACTTACTTACTTAACTTACTTACTTACTTAACTTACTTACTTAATAATAATAATAATAATAATAATAATAATAAAAATAATAAATGTTTATTTCCTTGCAAAGCTTACAATGTGTGGTTTACATATTTTAAAATGTTAATTGCAAGGATGGCCTCTAGCATTTCAGGCAGATTTTAGATTTTGCGACCGAAGTGGCTAGTTTATTGTGCACCCCATATCCATCCTGTGGAGGGTAGCGCAAGAGCATATGGATACACAAAAGGCCTAGGAACTAGGCCCCAAAAGGATTAACAGGTGTACATTTGGATTTATATCTACATATCTACAGTTCACTTATCTGTTACAAGCAAATTTAGGAAATTTGCTTAATATATCTGGTATCTTATTTTCATTAATAAAATATCTTGAAATGTCACGTAGGTTATTACTGTCTTTCTCTATATTCCTCAATAAGTGGACATATAGTGTTCAAGACAGTGACCATATGCCTGACCACATAATTTGTATTTAGTTTGATCATCATCTGTGTGTCTCCCAAACTGCCAGAAGTACCTGTAACCAACCCTAAGCCTGGCCACTACAAGTTGCTCCATGAACATACTTATCTACGTTCATGTTATCATAGTGGGTTATAAATCTAGTCAGACTTCTAACTGCATTCCTATAACAATCATTTTCATTATTTACTTCTCCTAATATTATTCCTAATGCTAGACACAGATATTCTACATTCTCCTTCTGGGTACTCTTCTTGGCTAACATATCAACTTTATCATGAAGGAGTAATCCAATGTGTGATGGGATCCATAGCAATTGTACATTAATTCCTTTGTCCCGGATTTTTGAGTATCTATACCTAGCTTCTCCAATGAGCATGTTGTTGGAGTCATTATATGAATCAAGAGCCTTCAATAATGACAGAATCAGCAATGATGATAGAGTCAAGCTCAGTGTCATAAGTTAGCTTTAGCGCCATTAGGATTGCAAACAATTCAGTTTGCAGTGTAGACGCCCAGTTGTTAATTCTTATGCCTAGTTCAACAAATTTATTATCGTTCTTAACGATAATAAGGTGGCAACAAGAGCAGATGCAGCCCTGCCAGAAGATTCCTGTTTAGATCCATCAGTGTATATAACTTGTGATAACTTATTACTACCAGCTAGGCGAGAAATTTCTTCTTGAGCAGTTGCTTTAACAAGTGATTTAAGGAAGAGATTACTAGCAATGAGTTTCTTGGGAGTTAGTTTAATATCTTTATTATGCACCCCATACCCATTCTGTGGGCGGTAGTCAAAAGATTACAGAGGTACATAATGGGTCCAGGGACTGGGCCCCAAAGTTTTGATAGCTGAGCAAGTTACAAAGGTAATGAACTCAGGTAGATTTGGTCACAATCATGACAAGTTACAAAGATATTTACAGATTACAGAGGTACATAATGGGTCCAGGGACTGGGCCCCAAAGTTTTGATAGCTGAACAAGGTACAAAGGTAATGAACTCACAAGTTTCAAAGGTAATGAATCATGTAAGTAAGTAAATTTACTTACGTTTATACATAGTTACAATCATGAACAAATTATAAAGTAATGAGCAATTCACACGTCCACACCCGGTCACAACTGTAATGAGTTCTTGGTGCAAATATTCTGGGTAGGGGCTTGCAGGTATGCGATATTAAATGACCACATCTTTCATGGAGGGGTGAAATGCTCTTGTTGTCTACAGAGATACAGTTCATGCAGGTTATAAGGCAGACTAATCCTAATTCTTACTCTTAATTGACACAGGTTATGGAGAAGTACATTTTAATATAGTATCTAGTTGCATACTTGGTAACTGCAGTAATTTATTAGATTTATAATAATGAGGTAGTATAAAACATATAACAATATTACAATTAGTAAATTTAGTGATGGGAATGATAAATCTTGGCTTGAAACACTGTTTCTATTAAAGCTCCTGTATTGGAAGAGTTTCTTAGGCAAACTTAGGGCTAACTTAAGAATTATTAGGCAGTAGCTATATTAGGAATTTTATGTTTACAGTCATTTGGGTGAGTGTAACTGTAAATTAGGGGGAATCACAGATATCGAGAGTAGGTCTATTTTGTTTTGGACGTGTGCATGATACAAATAAGAAAATAGGTGGTTTTCATATAGTTAGCTAACGGTGGGGTGTGTTAGGGAGATAAGTAAGTAAGTTTATTCAGGTATTCACAAATACAGTTACATAGATTATCATACATAGCAGCATATGTGTAGAGAAGCTATGATAACCCAAAAAAAAAGTCAGACAGAGTGACTTATTTCCATTGGGTAGTTTTGAAAATGGTGGTTGAGTTTGCAGTTCTAGAGTTTTCAGGCAGGGAGTTACTTACTCACTTTACTTACTTACTTTACTTAACTTACTTGACTTACTTGACTTTACACACACAACCCGCACATATAAAAGAGAGGAGCTTACGACGACGTTTCGGCCCGACTTGGACCATTTACTTGACTTACTTATCTTCGGGAAGTCGGGTTCGGTACGGTGCAAGCTGTCGGTGGCCCTGATATATCCAACAAACAAACATGGCTGGTACTTTACTCGGCAGGAAACCAGTGAAATTGCTTCAGAGATTTCTGAAAAGGTATTATTACTCTTGAAACTCTCCCAAGGAAGGTTTCTTGATGTTGTTGAGTGGCCTGGTGGCAAAAGTTCTCACTTCACACGGTGAGGGTCCGGGTTCGATTCCCGGCGAAGGGGTGGAAGCATCGGACGTGTTTCCTTACACCGGTTGTCTATGTTCACCCATCAGTAAAATAGGTACCTGGGTGTTAGTGGACTGGTGTGGGTCGCATCCTGGGACAAAATTGACCAAATTTGAGGGAAATGCTCTGCATAACAAGGGGCTTTCTATATAGTAGTATGTCATTGATGTCAGCTAGGACTGTATACCTTGTACATGTACTTGTAGTAAATAAAGATATTATTGTTATTATTATTTATTATTATAATGTTGGCAACGCTTTTGCCTCACACACTAAGTTTCCATGGTTCAATCCCCGGCACGGGTAAAAACGCTGGGAATGTTTCCTTACACCTGCTGTCCCTCTTCATCTAGCAGTAAGTAGGTACCTGGGCGTGATAAATGGTTTTGAAAACCGACAAGTTGAAGATTGAGACACTTATGTAACATATGGGAAAGATAGCCTAAGCAACACGGATCCTAACCTATGTCTAGAACAAATTAACTCTGTGGCACTTGAGGTTTGCTCAAGGCAAATTCCCTTAAGGAAAAGAAGGAGAAGATGTAAACTAGAAAGAGAAAAGCGCTCCCTATACAGGCGAAGGCAAAGAATAACAGAGTGGCTACACGAGGCCAATATATCTGAAATACGTAGGGAAACACTGGTCAGAGAAATAGCAAACATCGAACTGAAGCTAAAGGAATCTTACAGGAGTCAAGAAATGCAGGAAGAACTAAAAGCCATAAATGAAATTGAAAGAAACCCAAAGTATTTCTTTTCTTATGCCAAATAAAAGTCGAGAACAACATCCAGTATTGGGCCCCTACTTAATCGGGATGGGTTCTACACAGATGACAGCAAGGAAATGAGTGAGCTGCTAAAGTCTCAGTATGACTCGGTGTTTAGCGAGCCACTAACCAGAATGAGAGTCGAAACCTAAATGAATTTTTTATGAGAGAGAGACAGAATTTGGTAGACACACACCTATCTGATACTATCCTGACCCCGAAGGACTTCTAAATAGCGATAAATGACATGCCCATGCACTCTGCCCCAGGCCCAGACCCATGGAACTCTGTGTTCATCAAGAACTGCAAGAAGCCCCTATCACGTGCTTTTAACATCCTATGGAGAGGGAGCATGGACACTGGGGTCGTCCCACAGTTACTAAAACAACAGACATAGCCCCACTCCACAAAGGGGGCAGTAAAGCAATAGCAAAGACCTACAGACCAATAGTGCTAACGTCCCATATCATAAAAATATTTAAAAGGGTTCTAAGAAGCAAGATCGCCACTCATCTAGATACAAATCAGTTACACAACCCAGGGCAGCATGGGTTTAGAGCAGGTCGCTCCTGTCTGTCCCAACTACTGGACCACTACGACAAGGTCCTGGATGCTCTAGAAGACAAACAAAATGCAGATGTAATATACACAGACTTTGCAAAAGCCTTTGACAAGTGTGACCATGGTGTAATAGCACACAAAATGCATGATAAAGGAATAACAGGAAAAGTTGGTAGCTGGATCTATAATTTCCTAACAAATAAAACACAAATAGTAGTAGTCAGCAGAGTAAAGTCTGAGGCGCCTACAGTGAAAAGCTCTGTTCCACAAGGCACAGTACTTGCTCCCATCTTGTTCTTCATCCTCATATCGGACATAGACAGGGATATAAGCCACAGTGCTTTGTCTTCCTTTGCAGATGACACCCGAATCTGCATGACAGTGTTCTCCATTGAAGACACTGCAAGGCTCCAGGCGGACATCAACCAAATCTTTAAATGGGCTGCAGAAAACAATATTAAGTTCAATGATGAGAAATTTCAATTACTCCAATATGGAAAACGTGAAGAAATTAAAATTTTATCGGAGTATAAAACAAATTCCAACACACAATAGAGCGAAAAACTAACGTCAAAGACCTGGGAGTGATCATGTCAGAGGATCTCACCTGAAAGGACCATAACATTGTAACAATCACATCTGCTAGAAAAATGACAGGATGGATAATGAGAACCTTCAAAACCAGGGACACCAAGCTCGTGATAACACTCTTCAGGTCGCTTGTTCTATCTAGGCTGGAATATTGCTGCTCACTAAGAGCACCTTTCAAGGCAGGTGAAATTGCTGACCTAGAAAATGTGCAGAGAACCTTCACGGCATGCATAAGTGCGATAAAACACCTCAATTACTGGGAACGCTTGAAGTTCCTAAACCTGTACTCCCTAGAACGCAGGCGGGAGAGATACATGATTATATACACTTGAAAAATCCTAGAGGGATTAGTACCGAACTTGCACACGAAAATCACTACCTACGAAAGCAAAAGACTCGGCAGACGATGCAACATCCCCCAATGAAAAGCAAGGGTGCCACTAGCACGTTAAGAGACAACACAATAAGCATCAAGAGCCCAAGTCTGTTCAACTGGCTCCCAGCATACATAAAGGGGATTACTAATAGACCCCTGGCTGTCTTCAAGCAGGCACTGGACAGATACCTAAAGTCGGTACCTGACCAGCTGGGCTGTGGTTCATAAGTTGGGTTGCGTGCAGCCAGCAGTAACAGCCTGGTTACAGACCGGGCCGCAGGGGCATTGACCCCCGGAACTCTCTCCAAGTAAACTCCAGGTATGGAAATCTTTATTGAAGAAACGTTTCGCCACAGAGTGGCTTCATCAGTCCAATACAAAGTAGAAATGGGTAAGGAGAGGAGGAGTTTGAGGTAATCAGTCCCTCAGCCTGGAATCGATGTGTTCAGTCCATCACTCTTGTAGAAAGTACAGCATATCGCCAGAGAAGTTGCTTATATACTGTAGTCGGGTGAGTCGAAGCAGGAGGAGGTGGGATCACAGTGGGACCAACCACTAGTGTAAGTAGGTCTTCATCCAAAGGTTGGACAAGTGTTGAAGAATTCAACCCATGATGTTGCAGTGTCTGACAGATGTGATAAATTGATTTGAAAAATGACAAGTTGAAGATTGAGACACTTATGCAACATATAGGAATCTTTATTGAAGAAACGTTTTACCACAGAGTGGCTTCATCAGTCCAATACAAAGTAAGGGACTGATTACCTCAAACTCCTCCTCTCCTTACCCATTTCTACTTTGTACTGGACTGATGAAGCCATTGTGTGGCAAAACGTTTCTTCAATAAAGATTTCCATATGTTGCAAAAGTGTCTCAATCTTCAACTTGCCGGTTTTCAAAACCTTTTATCACATCTGTCAGACACTGCAGCATCATGGAATCTTGATACAAAGAATTCTTCAACACTTGTCCAACCTTTGGACGAAGATCTACTTTCACTAGTGGTTGGTCCCACTGTGATCCCGCCTCCTCCTGCTTCGACTCACCTAACTACAGTATATAAGCAACTTCTCTTTCTACAAGAGTGATGGACTGAGCACATCGATTCCAGGCTGAGGGACTGATTATCTCAAACTCCTCCTTTCCGTACCCATTTCTACTCTGTATTGGACTGATGAAGCCACTGTGTGGCGAAACGTTTCTTCAATAAAGATTCCCATATGTTGCATAAGTGTCTCAATCTTCAGGTACCTGGGTGTTAGTTGGCTGGTGTGGGTGGCATCCGGGGGAACAAGATTGAAGGATCACAATGGAAATAAGACAGACAGTTCTCGATGATGCACTGACTTTCTTGGGTTATCCTGGGTGGGTTATCCTGGGTGGCTATCCCTACTGGTTAAAAATCCCAACAAATCTTATCTTGCTTCCCATTCCCATGGCGCAGTATAACCCCATGGGTTTAGTGCTTAAACCACTGACGATAATAATTACCCTTCAGAGGTGGTACTTCATGCTGGTGGAAGGCTTTTGATGCAAGGAATTGGAACTACCCTCGCCTTCCCTGGATCAAACCTGATTACCTCCTATTCACCAAGGTGCTATGTGAACACACTGGAAACAAATTATATTGACTTTATATAACCTTATTTCCACATATAGATAAATAAGTTACAATAATAGTATAACTATGTTTATAGTACTACATACATATATCTATATAATACGTATATCTGGAACAAGTGTAGAAGCCTTCAAGTGAAAACTGGACAAGTATCTTCATCAGGTGCCAGATCAACTAGGCTGTGATGGATATGTGGGGCACCGGGCCACCAGCAGTAACAACCTGGTTGACCAGGTAAGCACCAGATGAGCCTGGCCCATGGCCCGGCTCTGAGAGTAGTGAAATTCTCAAAACTCTTCAAAGATTTAAGATTTAAGATCAAAGATTTTACAAGGTAAAGGCCATAGTTATGCCTAACAGTTTGGGCAGATTTAAACTCTGAGTAATACTAAAATTATATTGCAGTACACCCTTGATTTAATGGGATAAAGGTGGCTGGGAAGTGTGTTGCTGGTAACGGTGATTGTGGTGGATAGAGATTGGATTGTAATAATGTTGGTAGAATTATCGACAGTATGGAAATAAGTCACTTTGACTTTTTTGGGTTATTCTAGGTTATTACACATTTGCTGCTATGTATGATAATTTATGTAACTGTATTTATGTGTACTTGTACCTGAAAAAACTTACTTAGGTAAAAGGACAAATGCAACTAATGCGACATTTTATTGTGGCAATGTTTTGCCCTCCAGGAGCTTTGTCAAGCTGGTAATGGCTTGACAAAGCTCCTGAGGAGTGAAACTTTACCACATTACAATGTCATATTAGTTGCACAGGTGTCCTTCTACCTAACAGAGATTAGATTGTTTTCACTTATTGTAATGATAACTAGTAATTCTGTAATGAATAAACTTTGTTTATTGTTTCTGAATTGGCCGAGTGGATTATGTCCCATATTTCCCTGTCTTTAAATTGAGAGTTGTATGCATAAACTCATAATCCTATATACATGTACTGTATGTCTGTTGTATCATATAAACTAATAAGGTATAAATAAAAAGAGAGATGGTGTTATCTAGCACTAAATTTGCATGATATGCTATCTAAAATGGTAATCTCTATATAAGAGTAACTAGCTACCAGTAGCTACCGTAGCTACTGGAGCGACGGTTGAACTCTTGATGATATCTTCTTCACTCTCCTGTGGAGTACCTTCATACAAGTTATTGGATCAAGAATCATGGATGGTTCCTTGATAAGACAAGATAAGATTTGTTTGGGATTTTAACCCGCAGGGTTAGCCATCCGGGATAACACAAGAAAGTCAGTGTGTCATTGAGGACTGTCTGTCCTATTTCCATTGGGGGTCCTATAGTCTTGTTCCCCAGGATGCAACCCACACCAGTTGACTAACACCCAGGGACCTACTTTCTGCTAGATAAAAAGGGACAGCAGGTGTATGGAAACATGCCTGCTTCCACCCATGCTGGGGATTGAACCATGGACACTCAGTGTGTGAGGTGAGAGCGTTGCCAACTGAGCCTTGGGACACTGTGGTGAGGACTCTTGATCCAAGGAATTGAGCTTGTCCCCTTCTCCCCCCACATGGATCGAACCTGATTGCCTCCCATTTCCATAGGTGATGTATGATCCATAGGGTTTAGTGCTTCCCCTAATATAATATTAATAATAATAATAATACAGTGGTACCCCGGTTTACGATGGTCCCCAAACTCACCCTTTTATGTAAGTTTATTTTTTTAAATGCTTTTGTAAGTGTAATTTTGGGGTCTAAAGGACTAGTCTATTTACAACTTTTCTTAAGGAGATAAATTCGTTGGTAATGGCACTTGAACAGCATTCTGGAATGAAAAATATCGAACCGGGTACCACTGTAATCATTATAATAATCCCCATTAATGGATCAAATCTGTAAACTTGTAAAATATCACTTTGATAGGGTAGCCAAATAATGCTGATCCAATTCCTTATAAAACAATTAGAACCAAAAATGACTTTAAGTTCCTTTTGAAGAATTACAGGGATACCCTAATCAAAGGCTATTATAAAACATTACTTTTTGAAATTATTAAATTCAAAATGCAGAATTCTTAGTGTACAGTGGTACCCCGAGTTTCGTACAAAATTCGTTCCAGAAGGCTGTTCGAATGCCATTACGAAATGAATTTGTTCCCATAAGGAATAATGTAAATTAGATTAATAGTTTTCAGACCCCCAAAAATACACTTACAAAAGTACTTACAATAATACACTTACATAATTGTTCGAGTTGGGAGCTGTACGAAACTCGGGGTACCACTGTATTTAGGGTAAAAAAATGACCTGTTGCAATTCTGATTGTTATTTGTATTTACTATCATTTATCCTGTTTTCCATTTAATATTAATAATTTATAACTAAAATTACAACTACAGTTGCAGTAGTACCCCACTATGCAAACTTATAATACCAATAAATGCTGTAGCATTTTGTAAGGTATTATATGATGATGATGCTGATAATAATAATACTAATATATTGAATAATAATAATAATAATTACAGTGGACCCTCGGAAATCGAACGCCTCCCAACTCGACCTATTATGTAAGTTTATTTCGTAAGTGTATTTTGTAAGTTTATTTTGTAAGTGTATATTTGGGGTCTGAAATGGACTAATCTAATTTACATTATTCCTTATGGGAATAAATTCGTTCGGTAACAGCACTTGAACAGCATTCTGGAACGAAGAATGTATTATTATTATTATTATTATTAAAAATTCTGCATTCTTATTATGTGTTGTTTTATACCATAATTATATATTTTCTGTCACCTCCTCAGCACTTTTTGTCATGATGTGGCATCATCCTCACATCTCAGCAGTGAGAAAATTGTCATTCCAAACAGAATACCGAGGTCACCCACAGCAATCCTTGAGGTAATGCTCTGTATAAATATAAAGCGTTGTCCTGTTACATAGAGCTATAATGTACATAATAAGATTTAGGTCAAGTTATATCAGGATTTTTAGGTTTATCTAACAAAATTTTTTTTTTTTTAAATCTCTACATTAACTTCATGATGCACTTGTATTTAATGAGTTTTCATTGTGGGTTGACTTCATTAAAAGCTGCAGTTGTCTGCCTCACAGTAAGTGAAAAAAATGATTGAAGATGGGACACCACTAGCACAGCTCTGCTTCTGTAGCCACACATAGACAGTTGCAAATAGGTAATTACAGTGGCAGTGGCAGTACCAATGGGTGGCTGGAGGCCTCTCCAAAAAAATTCATTAACTCCCACAAATGAAAATAATAGTAATGGTGATTCAAGACATGTCCCCTAGCTCCCTCGTCCAATCAGATTGCACTTATCTTTGTACAGGTGCAGTTATATTTGTGTTCTTGAGTTCTTGTGTTGATATCACATATTTCACTCATGATGTTTGTCATATCTTGCACAGGGAATGATATAGGCACCAGCTTTTAAGTTACAAAGGTACTGTGGGTGTAGTGAGTTAAAGTAAACCACACCCATGCCACTTTTTCAAAGTGCTTGGGTAAAGCCAATGGGGTATAGATTGTAATAACCTACTATACTTGTACCCCTCAAGTTAGCTGCTCTGATGCCTGTGAGGATCTCTTGATCCAGAGAACTGGACCTATCCTTCCCTTCCTTGGATTGAATCTAATTGCCTACCATTCCTCATGCACCGTATGACCCCTATGGGTTTAACTCTTCATCCTGATTATAGTAATAATATTTATTTGTTATTATATTCAGTGCCTGCGCTCTGAAGGAGAGGTAAGGATGTTGCAGTCAAAAAGTGATCTGAATTGTGATGTCAGCACACTTCTGGAAAAACAGTGATAGAATGAATGAATGATGTGCTCTTTTCTTTGGGTCGTCCTGCCTTGGCAGGAGATAGCTGTTGAAGTAAAATGAAAATCTAGTACTTTACTGTATCTCTAGTTAATGGAGTTTAACTTGCTAATGGTGTTCTGTCTATAATAAATTTATCATTTTTTTAATGCTTCCAATGGAAGTGGTACATGTTATCTCCTCTTAGAACCTATTCCAGTCAGCTATCAATGTAAAAGTATATCCAGTTTACTATTATTTTGTTTTCCTCTAATATTTAGATGTTTTGATTCTTTATTCTTCTTAAGATGATTTATGTGAGGAAATATTGTTTTAGGCATTGGCAAGTACTGTGAGTCGGGACTCATCAGGACCACATTACAAGTATCATGATGATCCATACCTAACACCTGGCTCCAACCTTTCCAAGCGTGTATTCTCCCTCTCAAAAGAAGCAGGACGCAAGGCTGCAAGATGGATACGTGATGAAAATGCTGCTTTTTTCACTCATCGACCAGATGATCCTTTTATTAGGTGAATGTATTGAAAATTAGAAACTTGAAAGTTTCTTATTTCTTTGAGTATTATTTGTGCATTGCGAGTTTTGTAAGCAAGTTATGAACAACTTTTAGGCACATTTCCATCCATATACCTGGTATTTTAAAGTTTACTAGTGTAACAGGAATGAACATAAGAAAGGAGGAACACTGCTAGGCAGGTCCAAATTGCATCCATCCACACCCACTCATGTACTTATCCAACCTATTTTTAAAGCTACCCGAGGTTCTCGCTTCAGTGATGCTACTCAGGAGTTTGTTCCACATATGTATAGCTCTATTGCTAAACTAGTGCTTTCCTATATCCTTTCTGCTTAATTTTTTCAAACTTGAACCCATTGCTGTGAGTCTTATCTTGGGTAGATATTCTCAGCATATTATATCCCCTTATTGATTCCTGTCTTCCATTTTAATACTTCAGCCATATGCTTAATTCTGCACCTTTCCAGTGAATGCAAATACACTGCCCTCAGTCTATCCTCGTAGGAAAGATTCCTGATACTTAGGATAAACTTTGTCATCTTTCTCTGTACATTTTCTAGCATATATATGTCCATTGTGTAATATGGAGACCAAAACTTGTAGCATAATCTAAATAAGGCTTTATCAAGGATACGTAACCTGAGGACTTCTATTATTTATACTTCTTGATATGAAGCCAATAATTCTATTAGATTTATTGTGAACACTTATGCACTGTTGTCTAGGCTTTAGATTACTGCTTACCAGAACTTCTAAGTCTTTTATTTTTTAATTCAGTTTGATTGACATCTACGTACATTGTTCTTTTTCCAGTAATACACCCTTACATTATTTTATTTATTTATTAACACATCGGCCGTTTGCCACCAAGGCAGGGTGGCCCGAAAAAGAAAAACTTTCATCATTCACTCCATCACTGTCTTGCCAGAGGCATACTTACACTACAGTTATAAAACTGCAACATTAACACCCCTCCTTCAGAGTGCAGACACTGTACTTCCCATCTCCAGGACTCAAGTCTGGCCTGCTGGTTTCCCTGAATCCCTTCGTAAATGTTACCTTGCTCACACTCCAACAACACGTCAGGTCCTAAAAACCATTTGTCTCCATTCACTCCTATCAAATACACTCGTGCATGCTTGCTGGAAGTCCAAGTCTCTCGCACACAAAACCTCCTTTACCCCCTCCCTCAAACCTTTCCTAGGCTGACCCCTACCCTGCCTTCCCTCCACTACAGATTTATACACTTGAAGTCATTCTATTTTGTTCCACCCTCTCTACATGTCCGAACCTCCTCAACAACCCCTCCTCAGCCCTCTGGATAATAGTTTTGGTAATCCCGCACCTCCTCCTAATTTCCAAACTACGAATTCTTTGCATTATATTCACACCGCACATCGCCCTCAGACATGACATCTCCACTGCCTCCAGCCTTCTCCTTGTTGCAACATTCACCACTCATGCTTCACACGCATATAAGAGTGTTGGTATAACTATACTCTCATACATACCCCTCTTTGCTTCCACGGACAAAGTTCTTTGTCTCCGCAGACTCCTAAGTGCACCACTCACCCTTTTTTCCTCATCATTTCTGATTCACCTCATCCTTCATGGACCCATCTGCTGACACGTTCACTCCTAAATACAGTGGTACCTCGGTTTTCGTCGATAATTCATTCCAAAATGCTGTTCGAGCGCCGTTACTGAACAAATTTGTTCCCATAATGACAAATGTAAATTAGATTAGTCCGTTTCAGACCCCCAAAAATACACTTACAAAAGCACTTACAATAATACACTTACATAATTGTTCGAGTTGGGAGCTGTACGAAAACTGAGATACCACTGTATCTGAATACATTCACCTCCTCCATACTCTCTCCCTCCAATCTGATATCCAATCTTTTGTCACCTAATTTTTTTGTTATCCTCATCACCTTACTCTTTCCTATATTCACTTTTAATTTTCTTCTTTTACATACTCAACCAAACTCATCCACCAACCTCTGCAACTTCTCTTCAGAATCTCCCAAAAGCACAGTGTCATCAACAAAGAGCAACTGTGATACTGCCCACTTTGTGTTAGATTCTTTATCTTTTAACCCCACACCTCTTGCCAGCACCCGCGCGTTCACTTCTCTTACAATCCCATCTATAAATACAGTGGACCCCTGGTGTTCGTGATTTTTTCGTTCCAGAATGCTGTTCAAGTGCCATTACCAAACAAATTTATTCCCATAAGGAATAATGTAAATTAGACTAGTCCTTTTAGACCTCCAAAAATACACTTACAAAAGCTCTTACAAAAATACACTTACATAATTGTTCGAGTTTGGAGCATCACGAACACCGGGGGTCCACTGTATATTGAACAACCACGGTGACATCACACATCCTTGTCTAAAGCCTACTTTTACTGGTAAATAATCTCTTTCTCTCCTACATACTTTAACCTGAGCCTCACTATCCTCGTAAAAACTCTTCACTGCTTTCAGTAACCTACCTCCTATTCCATACACCTGCAACATCTGCCACATTACTTCCCTATCCACCCTGTCATATGCCTTTTCCAAACCCATAAATGCCACAAAAACCTCTTTACCCTTATCTAAATACTGTTCACATATATGTTTCACTGTAAACTCTTGGTCTACACACCCCCTACCTTTCCTAAAGCCTCCTTGTTCATCTGCTATCCTACTCTCCATCTTACTCTTAATTCTTTCAATAATAATTCTACCATACACTTTACCAGGTATACTCAACAGACTTCTTCTCCTATAATTTTTGCACACTATTGTTCCCTTTTCCTTTATACAAAGGAGATATGCACACTCTCTGCCAATCCCTAGGTACCTTACCCTCTTCCATACATTTATTAAATAATATCACCAGCCACTCCAAAACTATATTCCCACCTGCTTTTAACATTTCTATCTTTATCCCATCAATCCCAACTGCCTTACATCCTTTCATTCTACCCATTACCTCATGAACTTCTCCCACACTCACAACTGGCTCTTTCTCACTCTTACAAGATGTTGTACCTCCTTGCCCTATACATGAAATCACAGCTTCTCTATCTTCATCAACATTTAACAGTTCCTTAAAATATTCCCTCCATCTTCCTGATACCTTTAACTCTCCATTTAATAACTCTCCTCTACTATCAAATCCATTCGTTCCCTAGGCTTTCTCAACTTATTACTCTCACTCCAAAACTTTTTCTTATTTTTAACAATATTTGTTGATAACATCTCACCCACTCTCTCATTTGCTCTCTTTTTACATTGCTTCACCACTCTCTTAACCTCTCTTTTTCTCTCCATATACTCTTCTTTTCTTGCATCACTTCTACTTTGTAAAAACCTCTCATATGCAAACTTTTTCTCCCTTACTACTCTCTTTACATCATCATTCCACCAATCACAATCACTCTTCTTCCCTCCCGCACCCACTTTCCTGTAACCACAAACTTCTGCTGAACACTCTAACACTACATTCTTAAACCTACCCCATACATGTTCGAATGTATTGCCTATAATCTCACTAGCCCATCTATCTTCCAATAGTTGTTTATATCTTACCCTAACTGCCTCCTCTTTAGTTTATAAACCTTCACCTCTCTCTTACTTGCTGCTTCTATTTTACTTGTATCCCATCTATCTTTTGCTCTCACTGTAGCTACAACTAAAAAGTGAAATGATATATCTGTGGCCTCTCTATAAACATGTACATGTCTACATAAAACTGCATCTCCCATTACTCCAACCACAACATCAACCTATCTAGGTCACTCTGTAGTTCTCTTGTGTCCTCATCAGAATTTATTTGACAGGCTATTTTGGTGTCATCAGCAAACTTGCTTATATCGTTATTTAGTCCCTCATCTAAGTCATTTATGTATATTGTGAACACCAAGGACCCAATACTGGCCCCTGTGGAACATTGCTGGGTAACAAGTCCCCACTCTGAATTCTTCCCATATATGCAAACTGTTGTCTATTGGACAACCATGCCTTGATCCAGGAGATAATTTCTCCACCTATTCTGTGTCCTGCCTTTTTCATCAACAACCTCCTATGTGGCACCCTATTAAAGGCCTTACTGAAATCCGTATAGTACATGATATATTCATCTTGATCTACTGTTTCAAATACATATCTAAATAAATAAGGTTAGTAAATTTGTAACCATGCTGTGATTCATTGGTTAAATTATATTTTTCAAGGTGGCATTGAATTTTGTTCACAGTTATTGATTGAAAACATTTCATCAGGGCCTATTGATTTATTTGATTTTAACTTGTCTATTTGTTCAGGACCATGCCACTAGTGACTAATCTTGCATAATTTTTTTGCCTTTACTTCTAAAATTATTGATTTCTGTGATTTCATTTATTTTGTGTAAAAGTAG
This sequence comes from Cherax destructor, assembly GCA_009830355.1. Taxonomy (NCBI): domain Eukaryota; kingdom Metazoa; phylum Arthropoda; class Malacostraca; order Decapoda; family Parastacidae; genus Cherax; species Cherax destructor. Next base: position 182,761 of record WNWK01001421.1, read on the forward strand.
AAAGGAAATAAGTGTTAAAAAGGGTACACATTTCTCTGTCACTAACTGTATGCTTACCTGAGTTACATTTAGTGGACCTATCTTTTCCCTAATTTTTTTCTACTTACCTAATTTTTTCTTTGATTCCCTCACAGTTTTATTTATGTACAGTATCTTCCAATCTTTCATATGTAATTACTCCTGCATTCGACTCTGCCTCATACCTTCTATATTTTATCACAATTTAAAATCTGGATGAATATATTGATGGTTGCATTGCAAAAGTTGGATGTTCCTTATATAAATGTTTTTTTTTTTCAACAAGTCGGCCGTCTCCCACCGAGGCAGGGTGACCCAAAAAGAAAGAAAATCCCCAAAAAGAAAATACTTTCATCATCATTCAACACTTTCACCACACTCATACATAATCACTGTCTTTGCAGAGGAGCTCAGATACGACAGCTGAGAAAAGTCCCTCCCAGCTGTCACTATCTCAGACCCCTCTTTTAAAGTGCAGGCATTGTACTTCCCATTTCCAGGACTCAAGTCCAATTAAATCAATTAACTGGTTTCCCTGAATCCCTTCACAAAATGTTACCCTGCTCACACTCCAACAGATCGTCATGTCCCAAAACCATTCGTCTCCATTCACTCCTATCTAACACGCTCACACATGCTTGCTGGAAGTCCAAGCCCTCGCCCACAAAACCTCCTTTACCCCTTCCCTCCAACCTTTCTAGGACGACCCCTACCCCGCCTTCCTTCCCCTACAGATTTATACGCTCTCCAAGTCATTCTACTTTGATCCATTCTCTCTAAAGGACCAAACCACCTCAACAACCCTCTTCAGCCCTCTGACAAATACTTTTAGTAACTCCACACCTTCTCCTAATTTCCACATTCCCAATTTTCTGCATAATATTTACACCACACATTGCCCTTAGACAGGACATCTCCACTGCCTCCAGCCTCCTCCTCGCTGCAGCATTTGCAACCCATGCTTCACACCCATATAAGAGTGTTGGTACCACTATACTTTGACATTCCTTCTTTGCCTCCATGGATAACGTTTTTGTCTCCACAGATACCTCAATGCACCACTCACCTTTTTCCTTCATCAATTCTATGGTTAACCTCATCCTTCATAAACCCATCCGCTGACACGTCAACACCCAAATATCTGAAAACATTTACTTCTTCCATAATCCCTCTCTCCAATGTGATATCCAATTTTTCTTTATTTAAATTGTTTGATACCCTCATCACCTTACTCTTATCTATGTTCACTTTTAACTTTCTACCTTTACACACTCTCCCAAACTCGTCCACTAACCTTTGCAACTTTTCTTTAGAATCTCCATAAGCACAGTATCATCAGCAAAAGTAACTGTGTCAACTCCCATTTGCATTTAATTCTCCATAATTTAATCCCACCCCTCTCCCCAACACCCTAGCATTTACTTCTTTACAACCCCATCTATAAATATATTAAACAACCATGGTGACATTACACATCCCTGTCTAAGACCTACTTTTACCGGGAAGTAATCTCCTCTCCTACACACCCTAACCTGAGCCTCACTATCCTCATAAAAACTCTTTACAGCCTTCAGTAACTTACTACCTATTCCATACACTTGCAACATTTGCCACATTGCTCCCTATCCACTCTATCATATGCCTTTTCTAAATCCATAAATGCAATAAAACTTCTACCTTTATCTAAGTACTGTTCACATATATGCTTCACTGTAAACACTTGATCTACACATCCCTACCCACTCTAAAGCCTCCTTGCTCATCTGCAATCCTACTCTCTGTCTTACCTCTAATTCTTTCAATAATAACCCTGCCATACACTTTACCTGGTATACTCAGTAAACTTATTCCCCTATAATTTTTACACTCTCTTTTATCCCCCTTCCCTTTATATAAAGGAACTATACATGCTCTCTGCCAATCCCTAGGTACCTTCCCCTCTTTCATACATTTATTAAATAAAAATACCAACCACTCCCCTAGGTAGTAGGTTGGTAGACAGCAACTGCCCAGGGAGGTACTACCGTCCTGCCAAGTGAGTGTAAAACGAAAGCCTGTAATTGTTTTACATGATGGTAGGATTGCTGGTGTCTTTTTTCTGTCTCATAAACATGCAAGATTTCAGGTACATCTTGCTACTTCTACTTACACTTAGGTCACACTACACATTCATGTACAAGCATATATATACACACCCTCTGGGTTTTCTTCTATTTTCTTACTAGTTCTTGTTCTTATTTCCTCTTATCTCCATGGGGAAGTGGAACAGAATTCTTCCTCCGTAAGCCATGCGTGTCGTAAGAGGCGACTAAAATGCCGGGAGCAAGGGGCTAGTAACCCTTCTCCTGTATATATTACTAAATGTAAAAGGAGAAACTTTCGTTTTTCCTTTTGGGCCACCCCGCTTCGGTGGGAAACGGTCGACGTGTTGAAAGAAGAAGAAGACCAACCACTCCAGCACTATATCCCCCCCTGCTTTTAACATTTCTGTCATGATTCCGTCAATTCCAGCTGCTTTACCCTTTCATTCTACGTAATGCCTCACGCACCTCCCCACACTCACATCCTGCTCTTCTTCACTCCTAAACGATGTTGTACCTCCCTGGCCAGTACATGAAATTACCGCCTCCTTTTTCATCGACATTTAAAAGTTCCTCAAAATATTCCCGCCATCTACCCAATACCTCCAGCTCCCCATCTACTAACTCCCTACTTGTTTTTAACTGACAAATCCATTCGTTCCTAGGCTTTCTTACCTTGTTTATCTCACTCCAAAATTTTTCTTGTTTTCAGCAAAATTTCTTGACAGAGCCTCTCCCATTCTTTCATCCGCTCTTCTTTTGCACTCTCTCACCACTCTCTTCACCTTTCTTTTACTTTCCATATACTCTGCTCTTTTATTAACACTTCTGTTTTGTAAAACCTCTCATAAGCTACCTTTTTCTTTTATCACACCCTTTACTTCTTCATTCCACCACTCACTCCTCTTTCCTCCTGCACCCACCCTCCTATAGCCACAAACTTCTGCCCACATTCTAATACTGCATTTTTAAAACTATCCCAACTCTCTTCAACCCCCACTACTCCTACTTGCACTAGCCCACCTTTCTGCCAATAGTTGCTTATATCTCACCCTAACTTCCTCCTCCCTTAGTTTATACACTTTTACCTCTCTCTTACTTGCTGTTGCCATTTTCTTTTTGTCCCATCTACCTTTTACTCTAACTGTAGCTACAACCAAATAATGATCTGATATATCCGTTGCCCTCTATAAACATGTACATCCTGAAGCCTACTCATCAACCTTTTATCCACCAATACATAATCCAACAAACTACTTTCCTTACGTGCTATATCATACCTTGTATATTTATTTATCCTCTTTTTCATAAAATATGTATTACTTATTACCAAACCTCTTTCTACACATAGCTCATTAATGGTTCCCATTTACATTTACCCTGGCACCCCAAATTTACCTACTACTCCATCCACAACATTTTTACCCACTTTAGCATTAGATCCTCAACCACAATTACTCTCTCACTTGGTTCAAAACTCCCCACACACTCACTCAACATTTCCCAAAATTCTCTCTCTCCTCTACACTTCTCTCTTCTCCAGGTGCATAAACACTTAATATAACCCACTTTTCACATCCAACCTTTATTTTACTCCACATAATCCTTGAATTTATACATTTATATTCCTTCTTCACCTGCCATAACTGATTATTCAACATTATTGCCACTCCTTCTTTAGCTCTAACTCTATTTGAAACCCCTGATCTAATCCCATTTATTTCTCCCCACTGAAACTCTCCTACCCCCTTCAGCTTTGTCTCACTTAAAGCCAGGACATCCAGCTTCTTTTCATTCATAACATCTACAATCATCTCTTTCTTATCATTCGCACAACATCCACGCACATTCAAACATCCCACTTTGACGGTTTTCTTCTTCTTCTTTTTAGTAAGCTATACAGGAAAAGGGGTTACTAGCCCATTGTTCCAGGCATTTTAGTTGACTTTTACAACACGCATGGCTTACGGAGGAAAGATTCTTATTCCACTTCCCCATGGATATGAAAGGGAAAAGCAATAAGAACAAGAACTATTAAGATAAAATCAAAGAAAACTCAGATGAGTGTGTATACATAAACGTGTACATGTTTGCGTAGTGTGACCTAAGTGTAAGTATATGTAGCAAGACGTACCTGAAATCTTGCATGTTTATGAGACAGAAAAAAGACACCAGCAATCCTACCATCATGTAAAACAGTTTCAGGTTTCTGTTATATAAATGTACAGGGGCTATATAAATCCAGATTTTAAGATTTTTTAACCCTTAAACGTATATATACGTTTTTTTTTTTACATACTTTCTTATGGGGCAATAGCGGTAAGAACGTATATATACGTTTGGACCGTTTAAGGGTTAATTGACTTTTATGCTACTTTTGAAATTGTAAGAAATGTTTGTATTGAAGCTGAATTAATAGTAAAGGTTGGCCATCACTAATCCGACAGTCAGTAATCTGGTTCCATCAGTAATCCGGCACTAATTTCGGCTAGCATAATTTGAAATTTCCAAGGTCGCCACACCAACCTGCCGCTACTGTTTGGTGGTGCTACTTGCTGCATAAATCATCCCAATTTTTTTTCTCTATTTATTGTTATAACCTGCTTACTTTTAGCCCTAGCTATGGTTCCAATGAATAAAAGATATGCTTCTCGTTGTGTAAAGCACAAACACCGTACATTGTCTATAAAAGATAAGGTGGCATTTACCCACCTTTCTGCCAATAGTTGCTTATATCTCACCCTAACTTTCTCCTCCCTTAGTTTATACACTTTCACCTCTCTCTTACTTGCTGTTGCCATTTTCCTTATGTCCCATCTACTTCTTACTCTAACTGTAGCTACAACTAAATAATGATCCGATATATCCGTTGCCCCTCTATAAACATGTACATCCTGAAGCCTACTCATCAACCTTTTATCCACCAATACATAATCTAACAAACGACTTTCATTATGTGCTATATCATACCTTGTATACTTATTTATTCTCTTTTTCATAAAATATGTACAGTGGACCCTCGGTTTTCGTTCACCTCCAAACTCAAACAATTCTGTAAGTGTATTTTGGTAAGTGCTTTTGTAAGTGTATTTTTATTTTTGGGGGTCTGAAATGACTAATCTAATTTAAATTTGTCCTTATGGGAACAAATGCGCTCGGTAATGGCACTCAAACAGCATTCTGGAAAGAATTTTCAACGAAAACCGAGGGTCCACTGTATTACTTATTACCAAACCTCTTTCTACACATAGCTCAATTAAAGGCTCTCCATTTTCATTTACCCCTGGCACCCTAAATTTACCTACTAGTCCCTCCACAACATTTTTACCCACTTTAGCATTGAGATCCCCAACCACAAGTACTCTCTTGCTTGGTTCAAAACTCCCCACACACTCACTCAACTTTTCCCAAAATCTCTCTCTCTTCTCCAGGTATTTATCTAATTTATTTTTTTAATTTTTTAACACACTGGTCATCTCCTACCAAGGTAGGGCGACCCAAAGAACACACACACCTTCAGTGTCACGTCCTAATTTTACAGTAAGTCCTAAACTTACAAACACGTTGAGAATCTTCTGTATTGTGTATTATATCATTATTGTGTATAATACCATTATTGTATCATTATTATACATTGTATTATATCATTATTATTCCATTATATCATATTATACGTTGTATTATATTATTATTATTATACATTGTGTTATATCATTATTATATCATTAATTTACATTGTATTGTGTATTATATCCTTATTACAAATACAAATACAAATTTGATTTTTTTTGCAATTTTACATAGAAGTTTACATAGAAGTGCAAGGAGAGCCACTGACATGCCATGGCATTGAGGGCAGCTTAATCTAATGGCTTATAGACTATGTACATAATATTGGAGAAATTGATTGAGTTTGACTTGTTTAAATATTGTTCAGATTACAATATGATAATATTACACTTTGTTCAAATTATATTATGGTGATACTACATTGTAACAAGTGTTTAGTAGGATGGTAGTTAATAGTAAAAATTGAAATTATCTTAAGGAAAATAACATTTAGCATTTTTAAAAGTAATTTACAGAATGCATATTTAGTTTAGGGTGATTAGGTGGTAATATAATAGTAATATAATGGTAAAAATTGAAATGATCCTATAGGAAAATAACATTGAGCATTTTTGAAAGTAATATAATAGAACATAATAGTAAAAATGGAAATTATCTTATAGGAAAATAACATTGAGTATTTTTTGAGTATGAGTATTTAGTTAAGGGTGAATAGGTGGTTTTTGAGAAGAGGCTTAAAATGATTTTCAGACAAGGTTATTTTAGTATTTACTGGTAATGAATTCCAGATTCTGGGGCCCTTTATGTACATAGAATTTTTACATAGGTTGATATGGACACAGGGTATATCAAAAAGTGATCTGTGCCTTGTGTTGTGTATAATACCATTATTATATCATTATACACAGTACAGAAGGTCTCTAATGTGTTCATAAGTTGAGAACTTCCTATATATAGAAGTAATTGACCTTAAAATGCTCTCTAGTGATGATAACATTTAAAGTAGACCTTTTGAATAGAAACTGGTGAAAGAATCAAGTGAATATCTTCAATATTTTAAAGATTAATTTCTTTTCAGACATTTTTTCCTAAAATGACATACAATGAGGAAAGCAATTTGAGTGAAGAAACTCTTCGAGAGCTAATCCAAAAGTGTTCTGTGTCAGATGCCATTACTGTCTATAAACTCTCTCAGTCTAAAGGCATTGGTAAGTTTTAATAGTGTTATCCTTTAAATGTGAGTTTTGTCAGAGCTGCTCTCTGCAGGTGACTCTGTGTAAATGTGACAGTTCTCCTATTATGATATAGGTTTACAATGAAAGTATTTTTTTCAATTATTTTACTCATGTTTATTTACTAAATATGTTCCTCTTTTGCATTTGGTTATTTGGTACATGTGGTGTACCTATATTATTTTGGTCCATATCCATCAAGAAATTTTTATTTTTTTTACAGTGTCCATTTTCTGTATTCACATGACCCTAAATAAAAAACCATCATTTGGATTTCAACTAAAATGTGCTCACTAGATATGATTTATCACATTATCTCTATTCTTTATAAATACTAACAAATTTTATAAATTAATGCAAAATAAATATTTTCTTTACTGTATTTGAAATAAGTGAGAGAAAACATATGCTGTGTATTTATCATCATTAATACAAAATAGAATTTCCATTTTCCTGCTTCAGAGTTAAGTGATAATGTTCGCCAGGAACTTCTTGAGCTGGTCGCTTACTACAATTGTGAGGACCCTTTGGATGAAGATTGGGTCGAAGAGCGCTGGTACCGTCAAGGTGTCACGACGGTTAGGAACACCTGGAAGTAAGTACAGCCTCTCCTCACTTAACGACGGAGATAGGGACCTAAGACCCCCATTGGTAAACGAATTCGTTGCTAAACGAGGAGCATACTGTAATGGTAGTGGATTTGTGTCAACTATCTTTGATATTGTTTTAATGTCACCTTTACACCATATATAACATTTCTGGTATATTTTTAAATGTTTATACAGCAGTGTACTGTATATTGTAATAAACAGAATTGAGGAAATTAGCTCTAATATGAATTATTTAGGTATAAATACTGGTCAGAGAGCCCTTCATAAGTCCGAGGCGTCAGTAAGCGAGTACGTCGCTAAGTGAGGAGAGGCCGTAATCTATTTGATTATTAATTATGAACACATTTATCATTAAACATAACCAAAGGTTATGTTTAAGTAGGTTGGTAGACAGCAACCACCCAGGGAGGTACTACCGTCCTGCCAAGTGAGTGTGAAACAGAAACCTGTAACTGTTTTACATGATGGTAGGATTGCTGGTGTCATTTTCTGTCTCATAAACATGCTGGATAACAGGTATATCTTGCTACTTCTACTTACACTTAGGTCACACTACACAGGCATGCACATGCATATACAGTGGACCCTCGGTTTTCGTACAGCTCAAAACTCGAACAATTATGTAAGTGTATTTTTGTAAGTGCTTTTGTAAGTGTATTTTTGGGGGTCCGAAATGACTAATCTAATTTACATTCGTCCTTATGGGAACAAATTTGTTCAGTAACGGCACTCGAACAGCATTCTGGAAAGAATTATCAACGAAAACCGAGGGTCCACTCTAGTATATACATACGCACATCTAGGTTTTTCTTCTTTTTCTTAATAGCTCTTGTTCTTCTTTATTTCCTCTATTCTCTATGGGGAAATGGAAAAGAATCTTTCCTCTATAAGCCATGCGTGTCGTATGAGGCGACTAAAATGCCAGGAGCAATGATCTCGTAACCCCTTCTCCTGTATACCTTACTAAAAACGAGAAGAATTTTTTTATTAAACTGGGATGCTTGAATGTGCATGGATGTAGTGCGGATGATAAGAAAGAGATGATTACTGACGTTATGAATGAAATGAAGTTGAATGTCCTGGTCCTAAGCGAAACAAAGCTGAAGTGGGTAGGCGAGTTTCAGTGGAGAGAAATAAATGGGATTAAATCAGGAGTATCTGAGAGAGTTAGAGCTAAGGAAGGGGTAGCAATAATGTTGAAAGATCAGTTATGGAAGGAGAAGAGGGAATATAAATGTGTAAATTCAAGAATTATGTGGATTAAAATAAGGGTCGGATGCGAAAAGTGGGTCATAATAAGTGTGTATGCACCTGGAGAAGAGAGGAGTGTAGAGGCGAGAGAGAGATTTTGGGAGATGTTAAGCGAATGTATAGGAACTTTTGAACCAAGTGAGAGAGTAATTGTGGTAGGGGACCTAAATGCTAAAGTAGGAGAAACATTTAGAGAGGGTGTGGTAGGTAAGTTTGGGGTGCCAGGTGTAAATGATAATAGGAGTCCTTTGATTGAACTTTGTGTAGAAAGGGGTTTAGTTATAGGTAATACATTTTTTCAGAAAAAGAGGTTAAATAAGTATACAAGATATGATGTAGGGTTTAATGACAGTAGTTTGTTGGACTCGTATTGGTAGATAAAAGACTGTTGAGTAGACTTCAGGATGTACATGTTTATAGAGGGGCCACAGATATATCAGATCACTTTTTAGTTGTAGCTACAGTGAGAGTAAAAGGTAGATGGGATACAAGGAAAATAGAAACAGCAAGTAAGAGAGAGGTGAAGGTTTATAAACTAAAAGAGTAGGCAGTTAGGGTAAGATATAAACAACTATTGGAGGATAGATGGGCTAGTGAGAGTATAGGCAATGGGGTCGAAGATGTATAGGGTACGGTTAAGAATGTAGTGTTAGAGTGTTCAGTAGAAGTTTGTGGTTACAGGAAAGTGGGTGTGGGTGGGAAGAAGGGCGATTGGTGGAATGATGATGTAAAGAGAGTAGTAAGGGAGAAAAAGTTTGCATATGAGAGGTTTTTACAAAGTAGAAGTGATGCAAGGAGGGAAGAGTACAGTGGTCCCTCGGTTTTCGCCGAAAATTTGTTCCAGAATGCTGCTCAAGTGCCATTACTGAACGAATTTACTTCCTTAAGAAATAATGTCACGTAGGTTAGTCTGTTTCAGACCCCCAAAAATACACTTGCAACAGCACTTACGAAAATACACTTATATAAATGTTTGAGTTTGGAGATGCACGAAAACCATGGGACCATGTATATGGAGAGAAAAAGAGAGGTGAAGCAGTGTAAAAAGAGAGCAAATGAGAGAGTGGGTGAGATGTTATCAACAAATTTTGTTGAAAATAAGAAAAGTTTTGGAGTGAGATTAACCCTTTGACTGTTTCGGTCGTATATACAGTGGACCCCCGAGTTTCGTAAAAACTTCACTCCTGAAGTCTGCTCAAGCGTCATTACCGAACGAATTTACTCCCTTAAGGAAAAATGTCATGTAGGTTAGTCTATTTCAGACCCCCAAAAATACACTTCCACAAGCACTTACAATATTATACTTACATAATTGTACGATTTCCGGGGTGTACGAAACTCGGGGGTCCACTGTATACGTCTTACGAGCCACTGTTTCGGACGTATTAATATGCATAAATTTTAGCGGCCTCAAATCAAGTGGGAGAAAGCTGGTAGGCCCACATGTGAGAGAATGGGTCTGTGTGGTCAGTGTGCGCAGTATAAAAAAAATCGGGCAGCCAGTGGTGCATTGTGGGAAAGACATTTCAGTAGTCCATGTTCAGCATGCCTAGCGGTAAGAAATACCTGACTCCCAGGCGAATCTGGGACTCTTCTCTTCCCCAGTGATAGCTCTAACACAGATGGAAGTGTCTCTGAAGATGAATTTCATGGTTTTGAGGAGTTTGTGACCAAAAGCAATGCCCAGGATACCAGAAGGAAGGAAGCAAGAAAAGAAAGAAAGTAAGGAAGGAAGAGATGAGAGGAAGGAAGGAAGGAAAGACAAGGTGAGAGGAAGGAAGGAAGGAAAGAAGAGATGAGAGGAAGGAAGGAAAGAAGAAGGAAGGAAGGAGGAAAGGAAGGAAGGAAGGAAAGAAGAAAGGAAGAAAGAAAGGAAGGAGAGATGAGAGGAAGGAAGGAACAAAAGAAGTAAGAAAGGAAGGAAGAAAAAAAGGAAGGAATGAAGGAAGAAAGAAGGCAGGAAGGAAGAGATGAGAGGAAGGAAGGAAGAGATGAGATGAAGGAATGAAGGAAATAAGTAAAAAAGGAAGAAAGGAAGGAGGGTGTGAGGAAGAAGACATGCAACCCCTTTTGTGTTGACAGCAGTGAGGGTTGTGAGTAATGGTATAATATGTCATTTTGACAGTTGCCTTACCCTGACTCAGCAAATTTAGATGTCCACACACACACACACACACACACACACACACAGCTTCAAGTGCTAAGGGAAGTTGATGGAAAGTGTCCAGTCATTATATATGTGTATATATATTATAGAACAATAGCAATAAAAAAAATTTGCATTGTTGGTTTGTGTAAACAAGTTTTGTAAACAATATAATGATAATAATGTTTGTGCAGTTACTGTGTTGCATATAACGAGAAGTTGCAGAGGTTGGTGGATGAATTTGGTAGGGTGTGTAAAAGAAGAAAATTGAAGGTGAATATAGGAAAGAGTAAGGTGATGAGGATAACAAAAAGATTAGGTGACGAAAGATTGGATATCAGATTAGAGGGAGAGAGTATGGAGGAGGTAAATGTATTCAGATATTTGGGAGTGGACATGTCAGCAGATGGGTCTATGAAGGATGAGGTGAATCATAGAATTGATGAGGGGAAAAGGGTGAGTGGAGCACTTCGGAGTCTGTGGAGATAAAGAACTTTGTCCATGGAAGTAAAGAGGGGAATGTATGAGAGTATAGTTATACCAACACTCTTATATGGATGTGAAGTATGGGTGATGAATGTTGCAATGAGGAGAAGGCTGGAGGCAGTGGAGATGTCATGTCTGAGGTCAATGTGTGGTGTGAATATAATGCAGAGAATTCGGAGTTTGGAAATTAGGAGGAGGTGCAGGATTACCAAAACTATTATCCAGAGAGCTGAGGAGGGGTTGTTGAGGTGGTTCGGACATGTAGAGAGAATGGAACGAGACAGAATGACTTCGAGTGTATAAATTTGTAGTGGAGGGAAGGCAGGGTAGGGGTCGGCCTAGGAAAGGCTGGAGGGAGGGGGTAAAGGAGGTTTTGTGTGCGAGGGGCTTGGACTTCCAGCAAGCATGTGTGAGCATATTTGATAGGAGTGAATGGAGACAAATGGTTTTTAATACTTGACATGCTGTTGGAGTGTGAGCAAAGTAACATTTATGAAGGGATTCAGCGAAACCGGCAGGCCGGACTTGAGATAGGCTTAAAGCCCCCTTAACCAACCATTAGTATATGCTTATATATGCCTAGTATTAAGTAGTCTGTTAAGCATTAGGTTTAGTCTGCCCAAAATGCCCCAGCATGATAGTGGCTTTCTTTGTACTTATTTATTATTATTTATTAACACATCGGCCAATTCCCACCAAGACAGGGTGGCCCGAAAAAGAAAAACTTTCATCATCATTCACTCCATCACTGTCTTGCCAGAGGGGTGCTTTACACTACGGTTATAAATCTGCAACATTAACACCCCTCCTTCAGAGTGCAGACACTGTACTTCCCATCTCCAGGACTCAAGTCCGGCCTGCCGGTTTCCCTGAATCCCTCCATAAATGTTACTTTGCTCACACTCCAACAGCACGTCAAGTATTAAAAACCATTTGTCTCCATTCACTCCTATCAAATACGCTCACGCATGCTTGCTGGAAATTCAAGCCCCTCGCACACAAAACCTCCTTTACGCCTTCCCTCCACATATCCTTATCACTGACAGTGATAAGGATATGTGTGAAATTTTCAATACTTCCTCTCAGTTTTTACTCAGGAAGATACAGTGGACCCTCGGTTTTCATACAGCTCCCAACTCGAACAATTATGTAAGTGTATTTTTGTAAGTGCTTTTGTAAGTGTATTTTTGGGGGTCTGAAACGACTAATCTAATTTACATTCGTCCTAATGGGAACAAATTCGTTCAGTAACGGCACTCGAACAGCATTCTGGAAAGAATAATCAATGAAAACCGAGGGTCCACTGTACTAGCGAAATTCCAGAAATGATAAATTATGTTGAACATGAAGATACTAAACTATGCTCAATTGGGGTAATTAGTGACATGGTCCTCAGACAAATAAAGAAATTAAAACCTAACAATCCCCAGGCCCTGATGAATTGTTTGCAAGAGTTTTAAAGGAATGTAAAGAGGAACTTAGCAAACCTTTGGCTAATCTTTTCAATACACGTACAGTATATCACTACAAACTGGCATAGTGCCAGACAAGTGGAAAATGGCAAATGTAATACCTATTTACAAGGCAGGTGACAGGTCCTTAGCTTCGAACTATAGACCAATAAGCCTTACCTCCATAGTTGATAAATTTATGGAATCAATAATTGCCGAGGCAATTCGTAGCCATCTTGAAAGGCATAAATTGATTAATGAATCTCAACACGGTTTTACTAAGGGGCGTTCCTGTCTTACGAATTTACTAACTTTTTTCACTAAGGTGTTTGAGGAGGTAGATTATGGTAATGAATATGATGTTGTGTATATGGACTTCAGTAAGGCTTTCGATAGAGTTCCACATCAGAGCTATTGAGGAAACTTAAGGCACACAGAATAGGAGGAGAAATTTTTTCCTGGGTAGAGGCATGGTTGACAAATAGGCAGCAGAGAGTTTGCATAAATGGAGAGAAATCAGAATGGGGGCACATCACAAGCGGTGTTCCACAGGGGTCAGTTTTGGGTTCCTTGTTAACAATTTACATAAACGACATAGATGAGGGAATAAATAGCAACATAAGCAAATTTGCTGATGACACCAAAATAGGCCATCCAATTCATTCCAATGAGGACATTAGAGCACTCCAGGATGATTTGAATAGATTGATACAGTGGTCGGAGAAGTGGCAGATGCAGTTTAATATAGACAAATGCAAAGTTCTAAATGTTGGGCAGGACAATAACCATGCCACATATAAACTGAATAATGTAGATCTTAATACTTGTAATTGCGAAAAGGATTTAGGAGTTCTGGTTAGCAGTAATCTGAAACCAAGACAACAGTGCATAAATGTTCACAATAAAGCTAACAGAATCCTTGGCTTCATATCAAGAAATATAAATAATAGGAGTAGTCCTCAGGTTGTTCTTCAACTCTATATATCCTTGGTTAGGCCTCATTTAGATTATGCTGCACAGTTCTGGTCACCATACTATAGAATGGATATAAATTCACTGGAAAATGTACAGAGGAGGATGACAAAGTTGATCCCATGTATCAGAAATCTTCCCTATGATGATAGACTGAGGGCCCTGAATCTGCACTCTAGAAAGGCATAGAATTAGGGGGGATATGATTGAGGTGTATAAATGGAAAACAAGAATATATAAAGGGGATGTAAAAAGCGTGCTGAAAATATCCAGCAAAGACAGGACTCGCGGCAATGGTTTCAAGTTGGAAAAGTTCAGATTCAGGAATGATATAGGAAAGCACTGGTTTGGTAATAGAGTTGTGGATGAGTGGAACAAACTATCGAGTACCGTCATAGAAGCTAAGACGTTGTATAGTTTTAAAAATAGGTTAGATAAATACATGAGTGGGTGTGAGTTGGACCTGACTAGCTTGTGCTACTAGGTCAATTGCTGTGCTTCTTCCTTAAGTGGAAGTGACCTGACTATCTGGAGTTTACCTAGAGAGGGTTAACTCCAGGTAGTCAGGTCTAAGCCGGGAAGTGGCATGGACCTGCCTCGCATGGGTCAGTAGGACTGCTGCAGTGTTCCTTCTTTCTTATGTTCTTAACAGTTTTGCTTCAGCTATGTTTAACCATGTGTCTACCTATCTTACGTCTTAATGGTTACATCATGAAGTATTCTCCAGCCAATTCTCCAACCTTGTTGTAAAATGGCCATTTTGGAAAAAAAATAATCTAATTACATCTGTTCATGTAAACCTGTCACATGTTTTTTTTATAAGACTGTGTGAAGCATTGGCTGGAAATTTTTCATGATGCAACCATTGAGAAATATACTACATAGGCACAGTGTATTGATTGTCTATTCTAGTCTTTTCTTTACTCCTTTAACCCTGGAAGAGGATTTAGTACTTTCCCATGATCATTATTAGTAATCTACTCCTCTGGCTTGTCCTGAATTAGTATATACTTATTGTCTTCCATCATGAGTAAAATATTCTTAGATATCTGATGAGGCCAATGCCCCAACACTGCACAGTACAGTACCGTGCATGCTTTAAATGGCTTAATCTTTCAGTTTTCTTAATGTTGATTTTACACTTCTTGAAAATATCTATTTTTAAAGCTTTTTCAAATAAAGTCTTCCATGTAACCTATGTATTGATGCTATCTTTTGTCAAAGCATTAATGTATTTTGATATCTAGCAAAGAAAAATCATATACATATACATTCATGTCAAAGATAAAATATTGGAAGCACTGTGTATAACTGATGAGTAAATAATTTTTTTTTTTCAGAGATAATGGACTTGCTGAAGAATTATTTAAATCTTTAAGCAACAAGGGATCTGCAGCATATGGTGCTCTGATCCGTGGCATGGCTCAGTATTACCAGGTATGCTGTAAAAAGAAGAATGCTTGCACATATATAAATAAAATCATTCTACAGTATATGTTTACCTCTATTGAAGCTGCAGATGCAAAACATATTAAGAGAGAGAGTGATGTACAGACATGTACTGGTATCTTTAGTAACAATCTGTGACCGGAACAACACACCTTCGTGTGTTAGTGTGACTAGATTAGTTAATAGTTCAAGTTGGACCAAAACGTCATCATAAAACTTCTTTCTCCTATGTACAGGGTACAGTGGAACCCCGAGTTACGAGCACCTTGGAAATCGTACAATTATATAAGTGTAATATTGTAAGTGCTTTTGTAAGTGTATTTTTGGGGGTCTGAAATGGACTAACCAGCTTGACATTATTCCTTAAGGGAGAAAATTCGTTCGGTAATGGCACTTGAGCAGCATTCTTGAATGAATTATGCTCGTAACTCGGGGGTCCACTGTACAGTGGACCCCTGGCTAACGAAAAAACTTCATCCCAGAAGCCTGCTCAAGTGCCATTATCGAACGAATTTACTTCCTCAAGAAATAATGTCACGTAGGTTAGTCTATTTCAGACCCCAAAAATACACTTCCACAAGCACTTACAATATTATACTTACATAATTGTACGATTTCCGGGGTGTTCGTTAGCCGGGGGTCCACTGTATTTGTGTATTTAAATATAAATTATAACTTATACAGGTAGGCATTGTGCTAGTTTTATGGCATTATTGTCTTTTGTTTTACCTGAGGGGAAGATCATATGCTTGGCTTGTTAGGGGTACAGTAATATGTTAAATTTTGTAATACGTATACAGTATATTAAATATAAAATTTGGTAATACTATATCATATATTGTTAATTAGTGATAATTTCTTTAGGTTGACAGAGCCTGGCAGTTATATCAGGAATGCAAGGAGAAGAATATTCCTTTGGATGCAGGAACTTATAATTCTCTCATCCGGGTTGCCTCGTTTCTGCGGGACTCTTTTGACCTTCGTTGGCAACTAGTGAAGGTCAGTATTTTGTGCTCACTGTACATTGAATCATATGTTAAATCACAAATTACTTTATGTTCTTGGCCATAAGTCCGGATACCTCGGAACGTGTACCAATGCACTAGAAAATACTGGAGGGACAGGTTTAAAATCTGTGAACTTCAGT
This sequence comes from Cherax destructor, assembly GCA_009830355.1. NCBI lineage: Eukaryota > Metazoa > Arthropoda > Malacostraca > Decapoda > Parastacidae > Cherax > Cherax destructor. The sequence continues at coordinate 199,175 of WNWK01001421.1, forward strand.
AACCTCTTATAAGAATAAAAGACAGGGTTAATGTTGCAAAATATCCCTGTGAAAAGCAAGGATGCAAATGTTCGCTAAAAGGCAAGTCAATAAAGAAAAAAATGTCCAGGACTTCGGTACTCTCTTAAATATATGGGTAACTACAATAGATCACTGTCTGTCTCAAGAAGGAACTTCAAAATTTCTCATACAATTTATCATCTAGGCTAAAAACTCAGAATGCAGCTAGCACAAACATCCTCACTGACCAGCCACCATTTCATAAAAATTGTGTTCAGAAGCATATGATAGATTTCATTTTTTTTTTTTTTTTTTTAACAAGACGGCCGTCTCCCACTGAGGCAGGGTGACCCAAAAAGAAAGAAAATCCCCAAAAAGAAAATACTTTCATCATCATTCAACACTTTCACCACACTCATACATAATCACTGTCTTTGCAGAGGAGCTCAGATACGACAGCTGAGAAAAGTCCCTCCCAGCTGTCACTATCTCAGACCCCTCCTTTAAAGTGTAGGCATTGTACTTCCCATTTCCAGGACTCAAGTCCAACTAAATCAATTAACTGGTTTCCCTGAATCCCTTCACAAAATGTTACCCTGCTCACACTCCAACAGATCGTCATGTCCCAAAAACCATTCGTCTCCATTCACTCCTATCTAACACGCTCACACATGCTTGCTGGAAGTCCAAGCCCCTCGCCCACAAAACCTCCTTTACCCCTTCCCTCCAACCTTTTCTAGGACGACCCCTACCCCGCCTTCCTTCCCCTACAGATTTATACGCTCTCCAAGTCATTCTACTTTGATCCATTCTCTCTAAATGACCAAACCACCTCAACAACCCTTCTTCAGCCCTCTGACAAATACTTTTAGTAACTCCACACCTTATCCTAATTTCCACATTCCGAATTTTCTGCATAATATTTACACCACACATTGCCCATAGACAGGACATCTCCACTGTCTCCAGCCTCCTCCTCGCTGCAGCATTTGCAACCCATGCTTCACACCCATATAAGAGTGTTGGTACCACTATACTTTCGTACATTCCCTTCTTTGCCTCCATGGATAACGTTTTTGTCTCCACAGATACCTCAATGCACCACTCACCTTTTTCCTTCATCAATTCTATGGTTAACCTCATCCTTCATAAACCCATCCGCTGACACATCAACTCCCAAATATCTGAAAACATTTACTTCTTCCATAATCCCTCTCTCCAATGTGATATCCAATTTTTCTTTATTTAAATCATTTGATACCCTCATCACCTTACATTTATCTATGTTCACTTTTAACTTTCTACCTTTACACACTCTCCCAAACTCGTCCACTAACCTTTGCAACTTTTCTTTAGAATCTCCCATAAGCACAGTATCATCAGCAAAAAGTAACTGTGTCAACTCCCATTTTGCATTTAATTCTCCATAATTTAATCCCACCCCTCTCCCCAACACCCTAGCATTTACTTCTTTTACAACCCCATCTATAAATATATTAAACAACCATGGTGACATTACACATCCCTGTCTAAGACCTACTTTTACCGGGAAGTAATCTCCCTCTCTCCTACACACCCTAACCTGAGCCTCACTATCCTCATAAAAACTCTTTACAGCCTTCAGTAACTTACTACCTATTCCATACACTTGCAACATTTGCCACATTGCTCCCCTATCCACTCTATCATATCTTCTTTCAACAAATCGGCCGCTTCCCACCAAGGCGGGGTGGCCCAAAGAGAAAAACAAAAGTTTCTCTTTTTAACTTTAGTAATGTATACAGGAGAAGGGGTTACTAGCCCCTTGCTCCCGGCATTTTAGTCGACTCTTACGACACGCATGGCTTACGGAGGAAGAATTCTGTTCCACTTCCCCATGGAGATAAGAGGAAATAAGAACAAGAACTAGTAAGAAAATAGAAGAAAACCCAGAGGGGTGTGTATATATATGCTTGTACATGAATGTGTAATGTGACCTAAGTGTAAGTAGAAGTAACAAGACATGCCTGAAATCTTGCATGTTTATGAGACAGAAAAAAGACACCAGCAATCCTACCATCATGTAAAACAATTACAGGCTTCCGTTTTACACTCATTTGGCAAGACGGTAGTACCTCCCTGGGCGGTTGCTGTCTACCACCCTACTACCTAGGACTCTATCATATGCCTTTTCTAAATCCATAAATGCAATAAAAACTTCTCTACCTTTATCTAAATACTGTTCACATATATGCTTCACTGTAAACACTTGATCTACACATCCCCTACCCACTCTAAAGCCTCCTTGCTCATCTGCAATCCTACTCTCTGTCTTACCTCTAATTCTTTCAATAATAACCCTGCCATACACTTTACCTGGTCTTCTTTCTTTCAACACGTCGACCGTTTCCCACCGAAGCGGGGTGGCCCAAAAGGAAAAACGAAAGTTTCTCCTTTCACATTTAGTAATATATACAGGAGAAGGGGTTACTAGCCCCTTGCTCCCGGCATTTTAGTCGCCTCTTACGACACGCATGGCTTACGGAGGAAGAATTCTGTTCCACTTCCCCATGGAGATAAGAGGAAATAAGAACAAGAACTAGTAAGAAAATAGAAGAAAACCCAGAGGGGTGTGTATATATATGCTTGTACATGAATGTGTAGTGTGACCTAAGTGTAAGTAGAAGTAGCAAGATGTACCTGAAATCGTGCATGTTTATGAGACAGAAAAAAGACACCAGCAATCCTACCATCATGTAAAACAATTACAGGCTTTCGTTTTACACTCACTTGGCAGGACGGTAGTACCTCCCTGGGCGGTTGCTGTCTACCAACCTACTACCTAACTTTACCTGGTATACTCAGTAAACTTATTCCCCTATAATTTTTACACTCTCTTTTATCCCCCTTCCCTTTATATAAAGGAACTATACATGCTCTCTGCCAATCCCTAGGTACCCTCCCCTCTTTCATACATTTATTAAACAAAAATATCAACCACTCCAGCACTATATCCCCCCCTGCTTTTAACATTTCTGTCATGATTCCGTCAATTCCAGCTGCTTTACCCCCTTTCATTCTACGTAATGCCTCACGCACCTCCCCCACACTCACATCCTGCTCTTCTTCACTCCTAAACGATGTTGTACTTCCCTGGCCAGTACATGAAATTACCGCCTCCCTTTTTTCATCGACATTTAAAAGTTCCTCAAAATATTCCCGCCATCTACCCAATACCTCCAGCTCCCCATCTACTAACTCCCCTACTCTGTATTTAACTGACAAATCCATTCGTTCCCTAGGCTTTCTTACCTTGTTTATCTCACTCCAAAATTTTTTCTTGTTTTCAGCAAAATTTCTTGACAGAGCCTCTCCCATTCTTTCATCCGCTCTTCTTTTGCACTCTCTCACCACTCTCTTCACCTTTCTTTTACTCTCCATATACTCTGCTCTTCAATTAACACTTCTGTTTTGTAAAAACCTCTCATAAGCTACCTTTTTCTCTTTTATCACACCCTTTACTTCTTCATTCCACCACTCACTCCTCTTTCCTCCTGCACCCACCCTCCTATAGCCACAAACTTCTGCCCCACATTCTAATACTGCATTTTTAAAACTATCCCAACTCTCTTCAACCCCCCCACTACTCCTACTTGCACTAGCCCACCTTTCTGCCAATAGTTGCTTATATCTCACCCTAACTTCCTCCTCCCTTAGTTTATACACTTTTACCTCTCTCTTACTTGCTGTTGCCATTTTCTTTTGTCCCATCTACCTTTTACTCTAACTGTAGCTACAACCAAATAATGATCTGATATATCCGTTGCCCCTCTAAACATGTACATCCTGAAGCCTACATAATCCAACAAACTACTTTCCTTACGTGCTATATCATACCTTGTATATTTATTTATCCTCTTTTTTATAAAATATGTATTACTTATTACCAAACCTCTTTCTACACATAGCTCAATTAATGGTTCCCCATTTACATTTACCCCTGGCACCCCAAATTTACCTACTACTCCATCCACAACATTTTTACCCACTTTAGCATTAAGATCCCCAACCACAATTACTCTCTCACTTGGTTCAAAACTCCCCACACACTCACTCAACATTTCCCAAAATCTCTCTCTCTCCTCTACACTTCTCTCTTCTCCAGGTGCATAAACACTTATTATAACCCACTTTTCACATCCAACCTTTATTTTACTCCACATAATCCTTGAATTTATACATTTATATTCCTTCTTTACCTGCCATAACTGATTATTCAACATTATTGCCACTCCTTCTTTAGCTCTAACTCTATTTGAAACCCCTGATCTAATCCCATTTATTTCTCCCCACTGAAACTCTCCTACCCCCTTCAGCTTTGTCTCACTTAAAGCCAGGACATCCAGCTTCTTTTCATTCATAACATCTACAATCATCTCTTTCTTATCATTCGCACAACATCCACGCACATTCAAACATCCCACTTTGACGGTTTTCTTCTTCTTTTTAATAAGCTATACAGGAAAAGGGGTTACTAGCCCATTGTTCCCGGCATTTTAGTTGACTTTTACAACACGCATGGCTTACGGAGGAAAGATTCTTATTCCACTTCCCCATGGATATGAAAAGGAAAAGCAATAAGAACAAGAACTATTAAGATAAAATCAAAGAAAACTCAGATGAATGTGTATACATAAACGTGTACATGTTTGCGTAGTGTGACCTAAGTGTAAGTAGAAGTAGCAAGACGTACCTGAAATCTTGCATGTTTATGAGACAGAAAAAAGACACCAGCAATCCTACCATCATGTAAAACAGTTTCAGGTTTCTGTTTCACAGTCACCTGGCAGGATGGTAGTACCTCCCTGGGTGGTTGCTGTCTACCAACCTACTACATGTAGTTAATAGAGTATTTGGTAGGTTCAGGAAAATTGTAGGTTAATCTCTTTGAACCTGTCCTTAAAGAAGATTGTCTTGATCCAAGAAACTGGATCAGATATGATTGCCTCCCATTTCCCAGGTGCTGTATGACCTGACCCAGTTTAGTAGTTGCCCCTTGAATCTAATAATAATAATAATAATAATAATCCTTTATTCTTATAAAGTACATCCAAGTAAGGGACTTTTGAGTAGTTTATCAAGGGAAGAATACCCTGACCCATCTGTGCTAATAGCTAAGTAATCAAGTTTATTTAGGTACAACTTACACAAGTACAGTTACACAAGTTTTGCATGATTTCAATTGTCTTACTTAGTTTTTTTTTTTTTTTCAACAATTCGGCCGTCTCCCACCGAGGCAGGGTGACCCAAAAAGAAAGAAAATCCCCAAAAAGAAAATACTTTCATCATCATTCAACACTTTCACCACACTCATACATAATCACTGTCTTTGCAGAGGAGCTCAGATACGACAGCTGAAAATTGTCCCTCCCAGCTGTCACTATCTCAGACCCCTCTTACTTAGTAACTTAGTCTTACTTAGTAACATGGGTAAATTACCTAGGATAACTCCTCTTCCCCTGGATTCTACAGAGTGGTTATGCAGAGAAAAGAAAGTTTGCGCAGCGCAGTCGACTGCACACCTGTGCACCTCACACATTCCCAGTATTGTCATCCCTGCGATCCCCGTTGGGGAGGGGAACCTTTACTGCGTCTGTGTAGCATCACCACCATGATGCAATACTCCAACAGGGTCAAGATCAAGCCTGCTAGTGGAGTTATAAATGACTCCACTAAGCTAGCACTTGCGTCTGCTGTTAGCAGTAGTCTGCAAGTGAAATCCACTGCTATCCTGACACTCAAGGCGGCCTTCATTGTCGTCTGCACCGACGACAACGAGGCTGAGAAACTACTGACCACCACTGCTACTACCAAGCTTCAAGAACGGGGATTCCAAGTCTGGACTTCCCCTGCAATGAGGGCCAAGAGGACTGTGTTCCTCAAACGCCTAGACTCACTCATTACTGCTCAAGACATCGCTGATATCAAGACATCTATAGAGGACCTGAACCCCTGGGCAAAGGTCGACTCCATTCTGAAAATACCTACTGCACCGTCCATGATGAAGGTCACCTTCACTGACGTCACCATGGCGGAAAAAGCACTAGATGAGGGAATAGCAGTACACTACTTTCACATCAACCCTGCCTTCATTGAAGCAGAAAGATACACAATTGTTCCACAATGCTACAACTGCTTCTCGTACTTACACAGCACCAAGGACTGCACCAACAAGGACAAGACGTTTTGTACAAACTGTGGTACTGAAGGCCACGATTACAAGTCCTGCTCCACCACCACTCAACCCAAGTGTCTTAACTGCAAGACCGAGCACCATACCTTGGCTGCACGATGTCCAACACGACGTGACGTACTTAAAAAAACACAAGAAGCCAACCTAAAAAAAGCACAGCAAAAGTCTCCCACCTATGCTGCTATCGCCAAGATTCAGGCTGACACCACCAAGATTCTTAAAGCCACACTACCAACTACCAACATAGTCGCCTCACCGCCAACAATGGACACCACCAAAATCCAGTATTGTATGATATATGCCCACATGGCCAATATAGCGAACCCAGGCTCCTTCAACACTGTCATCAATGAGATCTTCGAACTAAACAATATGCCCAAGTTCAATTTCCCTGATTCACCACCATCATCTAACATTATCAAGTGTACCAGTGCGCCTCTGAACATCTCAACGCCTGCTCAACCTGCATCACCTCCACCACCACCACCTCAAGCTCCTCTCTCCACCATGGAGATGGACCAATCAGAGACCGCGCAGACGCCGACACCACCAGCACCTGCCGCCACCACCACCACAACACTCTCAACAGAAGCTACTATCGTCACACCTCAATCTCCACCACCAAAGAAATCAAAAATATTCACAGACGAGAAAACACCCAAACACATAGCATTTAGGTTTGCTGCCTTCTACACAGCTGATGCAAGTGAAGACGACCTATACCTAAATGAACTACACACACGACTGCTAAACGGGAAAGTCAAGTTCGCTACTATACCACTAGAAGACAGCGAAATTAGAGACACTGTACTGACACTCGCTGAGATGCTAAAAACAGTCTCAGAGGCAAGTACAGACCCGCAATATTCCAACTCCAGAGTCTACATTGACGTCATGAACAAAGCCACGTTTAAAAAGCTAACAAACGGCTCCCGCCAATAAATCACACTCCAATAACAGCCACGACGTAATCAAGCACCTCACCATCTAACTGCAAGCCGCCCGTCCCAGTCCCTGTCAACCCACGCCAGCCGCCAGCCTTGTCACCAGCTAGTACTTCTGTGCAGTGATGCGGCCAGCCTCTCCACACCTTCTACATCGCCTGCAAATTCTTGATCTCCAGTTCCTGATCTCCAGCTCCTGTCCCCTATAGCTCCGCAGCTGGGTTAAGCCCTGGCTCTTCATCTACGACTCAAGACCTTCCTCTCACCGACTACTCTTCAGCTGTCCACACTTCCCCACTCGACTCACCTGTGGGTCTTACCTGAACTTTATTCGATTCGATTCGAAAGTTTGATTATACAGTGGAACCTTGGTACTCGAACAGCTCCCTACTCAAACAGTTCGGTATTCGAACGTTTTGTTCAGTAAAAAAATAGCTCGGTAGTTGACCGTTTGCTCGGCACTCGACCAAACAAACATGACCTGCTGGAACTTCACTGCAAACTATTTCATGTTTCTTTGCATTTTTTGGTGTTTTTTATATTTGTATAAATAAGTCACCATGGGGTCTACGAAGATTAGTGATACAGCCAACCAAAAAGAAAATTGGTTGGGAAAAATTTGTTTGGTACTCAAACTCAAACAGATCGGCACTCGAACAGCCTTCTGAAATGAAGTTCGAGTACTGAGGTTCCACTGTATCTCCTATATTTCAGCTGCTTTGTGTTTGTACACAAAGTTATCTTGGTGGTATTATTTCATAAGCATTATAAATATACTTTATTACCCTATCCCTGCTACTGTTTGTCCTATGGCAAAATGCTGAAACACCTTGATTATACAGAATGCTAATTTAGTTCATCACATAGGGCAGTTACTTCTAATTGTCTTGAAAGTACAGTAGTAACTTGAAAGATTCCTTCATTGTTGCTACAGTTAGCTGCTCTGTACTGCTCTGTATGTTGGAACATCACAGAAGATATGTAGGATGTAAATTTTTCTCTTTTATGGCTTAGTTATTGTACTTGCAATGACAGAGCATGAAAGTTAAATCATTAGAGTTAATAATAATATTTCTGAAATAAGTGTGACTAAATGAACAGAAATAGCAGTATGTAGAGAACAGTTGGCATAGGATTCCTTTTTTATGATGCAGATTTGGACTTTGGAATATTTTTTTAAACCTACTGGCTGTCTTCCACAGAAGCAGAGTGACTTAAAAAGAAAAAGTTTTTTTTTTTTTTGACATTTAGTAAATTATGCAGGAGAAGAGGTTACTAGCCCCTTGCTCCCAACATTTTAGTCGGCTCTTACGACACGCATGGATTATGGAGGAAGGAATCTTTTCCACTTCCCCATGGAGAAATATCTATAATTATACATTTCTTAATTACTTTTTCAGGAGCTGTTAACATCCATGGCAGAAACAGGTGTTAGCCCAAACTTGGGAACCCTTAATTGCATTCTGGAAGCACTTAGTCAAGTCGCTACATGGCGACAAGCTAGACACCTCAGTCTTCAAGTCATTGCCGAGTTTAAAAGTCTTGGAATCCAACCATGTCTAGCCACATACTATTTCTTGCTTACTATACACTGTCGAGAACGTAAGTATTCTTGTCCATTAAAATGTGTTACCAGAGAAATGCAGGAAATCAGAAAAAATCTTTTAAGATATTTTTAAATCCTGTGATATTCTATTTTCAGTCCCTGTATATCTGGATGTTTTCACTGATTTAATGTAAGTTTAATTGAACACATAATTTTGATGGCATCTGCACTGTAGTATTGGCACGCCTCTGGCAAGACAGTGATGGAGTAAATGATGGTGAAAGTGTTTCAGTTTTGGATCACCCTACCTCGGTGGGAGACAGCCAGTGTGTTAAAAAAAATAATTTTGAGTGTCATATTTCCAGAGCTTCCTGCAGAAGGCCAGACCATTTATTGATATCCTTATTTCAGAAATGTTTTCCCAACACCTTAGGCTTCTTCAGTCAAATACAGTGGAACCTCAGTACTTGAACAGCTCCCTACTTGAACAATTTGGTATTCGAATGCTTTGTCCGGTAAAAAAAATCGCTCGGTAGTCGACCGTTTGCTTGGCACTCGACCAAACAAACTTGACCTGCCGGAACTTCGTTGTAAACTATTTCGTGTTTCTTAGCATTTTTTGGTGTTTTTTATATTTGTATAAATAAAGTCACCATGGGGTCTACAAAGATTAGTGATAACAGCCAACCAAAAAGAAAATTGGTTGGGAAAAATTTGTTTGGTACTCGGCTGTCACCTCTGTATTTGACTGAAGAATCCTACTGTGTACGTAAACAAAATGCTTTGGAAACATACCTAACTGTTGCAAAAGTCTTACTTGTTGGTTTGATATATGTACCATTACATGAACCCTGAAGCTGTAAGAAGGGATTGTGAAGTAACTGTATCATTGGGGTTGCCAGTGTACCTTTTATAAGAGAGGAAGTTCATTGAAGTATATAGCGAAGGACAAGGTATTTGTGCAGCATTTGTAAGTGGCATCTTTTGTTTACATCATAGTCTCCATAGATAAACTATGGATGCTGTGTCCTTCCTATACAAACTCTGCCATCTGTACCTTTCATTGCATTCATATTAAGAATTTTGTTGCATAGTAGGTTAGCAGAGCATTGGGTCATTTTCTACACTGCATAAGGACTTCAGGTATCAAGTCCCTATCCAGGGTTACATCCCTTCTTTGTCTTTTACTGGCACTGGACCCCTGTCGCACAAAAAATTTGACCAGAGAGGTCTGTTTCTGGCGTCTCTTTAAGATTTGCCTAAAATGGGACAAGGCATTGTCATTGAACATGTTGCAGACACGGCTTGCAACAGCTTTGTTAGAGTGATATTTCTCCACAAAACTTTGCAACTCACTCCACTTTGCACACATGTCCTTAATCACTGAAGAAGGCACATTCTTCCCTCTCTCTTCCTCCTCCTCTGAAGCAATTTTCTCAGGTGCGATCTGTTGCTGTTCCAGTTGAAGGTGTTGCAGCTCTTCAGTGGTTAGGTCTTCCCTGTGGTCATCCACCAACTCTCACATCCTGGCCACTCACATCCAACCTCATGGACTTCCCCAAAGACACAATTCTATTGTGTTTCTTGCCTTCTTTATCAAAGGGCCCCATGGTGGCTTATTTAGCAGTCACACTTTAATAAACAAGCACAAAAAACTATGGATTATTACGAAATGTTTCTGATGAACGCGCAGGGTAATGCTCACTTGACAAGAAACAAAGCCAGACTGACTCAGGACGCGTGGGATGCTTTGTGTGGGTGCGAGCAGGTTTACTCGTTCGGTATGGCAGACCGACGAAAACCGAGGCGATGAATGAAAACTGGGACAAAATTTTGAAGAAAAAGTCGTCGAAAACTGAATTTGACGAAAACCAGGGCAAACGAAAACCGAGGTTCCACTGTATGTGGTGGTGTGTTGGAAAGGGTGGTGAAGGATAGCAGTGTGTTGTGGAGAATAGTGATGTGTTATGTTGTCAGAAATGTGGTGGTATATTTTGGGTGTTGAAATATTGTAGAGGGTGGTAACATGCCGAGTTGTTGGAGGGTGGTGAAAGTGTGTATATAGTGTAGTAATATTACCACCAGTTGCACAGTGTACTGCCTCCCTAATAGATGGTATCTATTGGAGAAAGAGATTCTGCTAACCAGTGGCTTTATAAATTAAAAATAGCACTCAAGAGATAGCATTTTTAATGACGTAGAGGAGATTCAAGCAGAATCACATGCTGCACTAAATGTCATTAGGAAAGAAGAGTTACAGAAATGTTTTGAGAAATGGTGAAGGTGCTGGGGTCAGTAGATAGCCTCCTAAGGAGAGTACTTCAAGGGAGACAACTTCAACTAGGTAATTAGGTAAACCTTTTTTTTTTCTTTTATCAGTCTGGAAACTTTTTGATAGCATCTCGTATGTATCTTAAGAACACTACAGGTCATGATTTCCTTTCTGATTTTGAAAAATTAAAAAATTTCAGGGGGGCCCATAAGCCGCATACTGATTGACATCCTTGACCACATTGAAGGAAAGCAGTTTGAGATTGAAGATCCTAAGGACGCTTTCTTTTTTGTCACTGCCATGGATGTTAGCCGAAATCATTTACAGGTGAGGGATACTACAAGATGTAAAGTAATGAATATTCTTAAGGGAATGATATCAGGTTACAAAGATGGGAAAATAACCTAATTCATTTATCTATATAATATACTTGTATTCATGCACTAAAATTACTTGGTGTACATTATATTTGAAATATGTATACATTATCTGGTATACAGTATATTTGAAATATGCATTCTTTAAATTTTAAAACCATTCTATATTTCTTCTTATGTTCTTACTTCTCTATTACAGTAGTTTCCTCATTTCCATATTCAATTATATTTTCAGAGCATGGAAGTGGCCCAGCAAGTGGATAAGTTGCTACACACTGGAAACAATTATTGTTTAATTGGAGACTCTTTTAAAGAGTCCATTTACTAGTAAGTAAATTTTACATGTGGATAGATCAGTGACTTGGTCTCTTGTATTGATATTATTGAATTTATGTTGTCTTCAGTATTTTTTAAACAAGATCAGTGAACTAACAAATTTTGAAAATCTGTATATTTCTCCATGGGGAAGTGGAACAGAATTCTTCCTTTGTAAGCCATGCGTGTCATAAGAGGCGACTAAAATGCCAGGAGCAAGGGGCTAGTAACCTCTTCTCCTGTATACATTACTAAATTTTAAAAAGAGAAACTCACGTTTTTCTTTTTGGGCCACCCTGCTTTGGTGGGATACGGCTGGTTTGTTGAAAGAAGAAGAAATATTTCTTTAGAGTTTGTAAGATTTGTAGAAAACTTTTTTTATTTTTTAAATTGTAAGTCAGTGTAAAGCATATTTTTCTCTTCACAGTCGTCACTATATTGCACTGGCCTGTTCAACGCTGATTATTGAGGACTTCATGGAAATATACAATGATTTGGTGCCTCATATTTATACCCCAGAGCCTGGGATTATGGAGGTAAATAAGAACTGCTGAATATTTATGTTTTGAAGTGCATGTTCCTTTTGTTACAGCACTTGATTTACTTTCATCTTGTTACATAATCCCAGCTACACCAGTTGTGCTCCAAAACTCAAGTTCTGTTAGCCTGTCTCCTTGCCTCTCTTTACTGTTCAATACTACTATCACACATGCCTTCTAAACCTTTTTAGGTACTCCCTACACTACTTTTTACCTTATGGGTTTGCCTCTTTCCATGAATATAATTGTGATATTGCATAACCCTCTATCCAAGGAGAGGACTGGGTGGGTTGCATTTTATTAGATTTCAAGAAGGCATATGATTCTTTACCCCAAAAGAGACTGGAGCAAAAAGTTGAGGTGTAGGCAGGAAGAGCAGATAATGCACACTGATGGATCAAAGAGTACCTTGGGGAAGGAGTAGGGTGATTATCCAGGAAGAGATGTCGGGATGTGGAAGAGTAACGTGTGGGGTTTTGCAAGGATTGATATTAGAACTAGTACTGTTTCTGGTTTATATGAGCTACATACCAGATGGGAATATGCCAGATATATCAGGTCATTTGAATTGTGATGTGTGCATGCTTCTAGCAAGATAGCTACTGAATGAGTAATTATGAAAGTACTTCCTTTTTCTGGGGTAACCCTACTCCAATGGGGGATATACTGTGTGATAAAAACAAAAAAATATTCCCATTAAATAAGTGTATAACCCAGAGAGAAAAAAAATTATATTTCTAGTCAGTTTAATTATTAATTACAGGGGAAAGGGATAATATACCTCTTGCCTATGCATTTTGGATATTATTATTACAATATAGTATTATTATTATTATTTTTATTTTATGTTTTACCTCAACAGCCATCTGCCAAGGCAGTGTAACTGAAAGAAACACATTTACCATCATTCATTCAATCACTGTGTTGTCAAAAGAGTGCTGACATCACAGTTCAGATTACCCTCCAAATACAACATCCCCATCCCTGCCCTTCCTTCAGAGTACAAGCACTGCCTTTTCCACCTCCAGGACTGAAGCCCGTCTAGCTGGTTTCCCTTAAATTCCTTCATAATGTTATGTTGCTCACACTCCAACAGCACATCCATTAAAAACCACTTGTCTCCATTCACTCCTGTATGACGCACAATTATTTTCTACTGTATTCAGAAATATACATTGAACCTGCATGGGTCATACAGCTTAGTACTTACTGTAATTGCTATTATATAGCAATAGACTTTTGGTGGGAAACAGCTTTAAATATTTTTTTTATATAATGATTTGAACTTGTATTAAAAAATTTCTCACAGGAAGTGATAAGGGCAATAAGCACTCATGAGGCCTTCGGGTATTTACCCCAGCTGTGGTCAGACATGATAGTATTTGAACACACATCTCGAGATCGTCTCCTTTCACTTGTATTGTCAGTGCTTACCAAGCATCGGCCATCAGAGGAAAATAAACAGCTTACAAATCAGTTGGCAACCATTGCCTGGGATGTATGGACAAGAGTGCAGGAACAAGATGAGACCAGACATAATAAGGTAACTATTTTCATAATATTTAATGACATTTTACTTTCAAAACTGATCTTATATTGATGATCTTTCAAAGCTTTGGATGTGAATTTGAATTTTGAATATATAGTAAGCCCCCCCTTTCCCGTGATTTATGGGGGAGGATGTATTCCACGAAAACTGCCTTCCAAAACATTCTATACAAATCAAATATTGAATTTTACAAAAATTATGTGGAGAAAGTAGGATTGCATTTCAGATCCTTCCAAAATCTCATTTTTACTCAGTTCATGCTATACAATATTTTATGTATTCTTGCAGTTATTAAGATCCCCAACCACAATTACTCTCTCACTTGGTTCAAAACTCCCCACACACTCACTCAACATTTCCCAAAATCTCTCTCTCTCCTCTACACTTCTCTCTTCTCCAGGTGCATAAACACTTACTATAACCCACTTTTCACATCCAACCTTTATTTTGCTCCACATAATCCTTGAATTTATACATTTATATTCCCTCTTTACCTGCCATAACTGATTATTCAACATTATTGCCACTCCTTCTTTAGCTCTAACTCTATTTGAAACCCCTGACCTAATCCCATTTATTTCTCCCTACTGAAACTCTCCTACCCCCTTCAGCTTTGTCTCACTTAAAGCCAGGACATCCAGCTTCTTTTCATTCATAACATCTACAATCATCTCTTTCTTATCATTCGCGCAACATCCACGCACATTCAAACATCCCACTTTGATGGTTTTCTTTTTAGTAAGCTATACAGGAAAAGGGGTTACTAGCCCATTGTTCCCGGCATTTTAGTTGACTTTTACAACACACATGGCTTACGGAGGAAAGATTCTTATTCCACTTCCCCATGGATATGAAAGGAAAAGCAATAAGAACAAGAACTATTAAGATAAAATCAAAGAAAACTCAGATGAGTGTGTATACATAAACGTGTACATGTTTGCGTAGCGTGACCTAAGTGTAAGTAGAAGTAGTAAGACGTACCTGAAATCTTGCATGTTTATGAGACAGAAAAAAGACACCAGCAATCCTACCATCATGTAAAACAAATACGTACAGGCTTTCATTTTACATTCACTTGGCAGGACGGTAGTACCTCCCTGGGTGGTTGCTGACTACCAACCTACTACATTATTATCTGCAAGTTTGGCTTTCAGATCTACGACTTGTGATATTCATTATATGTAATATATACATGTCTTTTAGATGATTTAGATGATAAATTTACATTACAATTGATCCAAAAATTTAGAATACTATTCTATATATACTGTCTGGGTACAGGGACCATGAGGGTCTGGAATGCCAATTCCTTTCCTTTCAACACGCCAGCCGTTTCCCACCGAGGCAGGGTGGCCCAAAAGGAAAAACGAAAGTTTCTCCTTTTACATTTAGTAATTTATTCAGGAGAAGGGGTTACTAGCCCCTTGCTTCAGGCATTTTAGGTGCCTCTTACGACACGCATGGCTTACGGAGGAAGAATTCTGTTCCACTTCCCCATGGAGATAAGAGGAAATAAGAACAAGAACTAGTAAGAAAATAGAAGAAAACCCAGAGGGGTGTGTATATATATGCTTGTACATGAATGTGTAGTGTGACCTAAGTGTAAGTAGAAGTAGCAAGATGTACCTGAAATCTTGCATGTTTATGAGACAGAAAAAAGACACCAGCAATCCTACCATCATGTAAAACAATTACAGGCTTTCGTTTTACACTCACTTGGCAGGACGGTAGTACCTCCCTGGGTGGTTGCTGACTACCAACCTACTACATTATTATCTGCAAGTTTGGCTTTCAGATCTACGATTTGTGATATTCATTATATGTAATATATACATGTCTTTTAGATGATTTAGATGATCCATTTACATTACAATTGATCCAAAAATTTAGAATATTCTATATATACTGTCTGGGTACAGGGACCATGAGGGTCTGGAATGCCAATATCTTTATTAAATTGATAAAGTTCTTTGTAAATTTGCCATCCATGAGTTTGCAATTTTTCTTGTGATATACTGGAATAAGAGGTGGATACCTCCAGCCTCCCCAGTGCTATAAAACCATTTTTTTTTTTTTCAACAAGTCGGCCGTCTCCCACCGAGGCAGGGTGACCGAAAAAGAAAGAAAATCCCCAAAAAGAAAATACTTTCATCATCATTCAACACTATCACCACACACATGCATAATCACTGTCTTTGCAGAGGAGCTCAGATACGACAGCTGAGAATTGTCCCTCCCAGCTGTCACTATCCCAGACCCCTCCTTTAAAGTGCAGGCATTGTACTTCCCATTTCCAGGACTCAAGTCCAACTAAATCAATTAACTGGTTAACCTGAATCCCTTCACACAATGTTACCCTGCTCACACTCCAACAGATCGTCATGTCCCAAAAACCATTCGTCTCCATTCACTCCTATCTAACACGCTCACACATGCTTGCTGGAAGTCTAAGCCCCTCGCCCACAATACCTCCTTTACCCCTTCCCTCCAACCTTTTCTAGGACGACCCCTACCCCGCCTTCCTTCCCCTACAGATTTATACGCTCTCCAAGTCATTCTACTTTGATCCATTCTCTCTAAATGACCAAACCACCTCAACAACCCTTCTTCAGCCCTCTGACAAATACTTTTAGTAACTCCACACCTTATCCTAATTTCCACATTCCGAATTTTCTGCATAATATTTACACCACACATTGCCCATAGACAGGACATCTCCACTGTCTCCAGCCTCCTCCTCGCTGCAGCATTTGCAACCCATGCTTCACACCCATATAAGAGTGTTGGTACCACTATACTTTCGTACATTCCCTTCTTTGCCCCCATGGATAACGTTTTTTGTCTCCACAGATACCTCAACGCACCACTCACCTTTTTTCCTTCATCAATTCTATGCTTTACCTCATCCTTCATAAACCCATCCACTGACACGTCAACTCCCAAATATCTGAAAACATTTACTTCTTCCATAATCCCTCTCTCCAATGTGATATCCAATTTTTCTTTATTTAAATCGTTTGATACCCTCATCACCTTACTCTTATCTATGTTCACTTTTAACTTTCTACCTTTACACACTCTCCCAAACTCGTCCACTAACCTTTGCAACTTTTCTTTAGAATCTCCCATAAGCACAGTATCATCAGCAAAAAGTAACTGTGTCAACTCCCATTTTGCATTTAATTCTCCAAAATTTAATCCCACCCCTCTCCCCAACACCCTAGCATTTACTTCTTTTACAACCCCATCTATAAATATATTAAACAACCATGGTGACATTACACATCCCTGTCTAAGACCTACTTTTACCGGGAAGTAATCTCCCTCTCTCCTACACACCCTAACCTGAGCCTCACTATCCTCATAAAAACTCTTTACAGCCTTCAGTAACTTACTACCTATTCCATACACTTGCAACATTTGCCACATTGCTACCCTATCCACTCTATCATAAGCCTTTTCTAAATCCATAAATGCAATAAAAACTTCTCTACCTTTATCTAAATACTGTTCACATATATGCTTCACTGTAAACACTTGATCTACACAACCCCTACCCACTCTAAAGCCTCCTTGCTCATCTGCAATCCTACTCTCTGTCTTACCTCTAATTCTTTCAATAATAACCCTGCCATACACTTTACCTGGTATACTCAGTAAACTTATTCCCCTATAATTTTTACACTCTCTTTATCCCCTTCCCTTTATATAAAGGAACTATACATGCTCTCTGCCAATCCCTAGGTACCTTCCCTTCTTTCATACATTTATTAAACAAAAATACCAACCACTCCAGCACTATATCCCCCCCTGCTTTTAACATTTCTGTCATGATTCCGTCAATTCCAGCTGCTTTACCCCCTTTCATTCTACGTAATGCCTCACGCACCTCCCCCACACTCACATCCTGGTCTTCTTCACTCCTAAACGATGTTGTACCTCCCTGGCCAGTACATGAAATTACCGCCTCCCTTTTTTCATCGACATTTAAAAGTTCCTCAAAATATTCCCGCCATCTACCCAATACCTCCAGCTCCCCATCTACTAACTCCCCTACTCTGTTTTTAACTGACAAATCCATTCATTCCCTAGGCTTTCTTACCTTGTTTATCTCACTCCAAAAATTTTTCTTGTTTTCAGCAAAATTTCTTGACAGAGCCTCTCAATAATTATTAATATTTATTTTATTGTACCTATACAGTGGACCCCCGGTGTTCGTAGTCATTGGAGTTCGTAATATTCGGAGTTAGTAACTTTTTTTCGTAAAAATATTGGTTCGGAGATTGTAAATCCACTCAGTAATCGTAATTCGTCCCGGACGCATACGCGTGGCCCGAGCGGCCCGACACTCCATTCAGAATCAGCGTGCCGTTGTTTACCAGCGAGTGACGGTCACCCACACATTCATATGATACATTTCGTCATTATTCCATTGTTTTTAGTGCTTGCAACTGCTAAATAAGCCACCATGGACCCAAAGAAAGCTCCTAGTGCCAGCCCTGTGGTAAAGATCAGAAACATGGTAGAACTGAGAGATCATTGCAAAACATGAAAGTGGAGTATTTGTAGCCAAGCTGGCCAGGCTGTATGGCAAAGCCTATACAATCATCGCTTCCATCGTGGCCAAGGGAAATGAAATCAAGGAAGCTGTTGTTGCGAAACGTGCAAGTATGATCACAAAACAGAGATCGCAAATACTGGAAGATGTGGAGACTTTGTTGTTGGTGTGGATCACCGAGAAAGAATCAGCAGGAGATAGTGTTACGCAGGCGATAATATCTGAAAAAGCAAGGCAATTGCATGGTGATCTCATCGAGAAAATGCCTGCAACGAGTGCTGAAGTCAGTGAATTTAAAGCCAGCAAAGGCTGGTTTGACATATTTAAGAAGCATAGTGGCATACACAGTGTGATAAGGCATTGTGAGGCTGCCAGTTCTGACAAATGTGCAGCTGAAAAGTATGTGCAGGAATTTATAGACTATGTAGAGGCTGAAGGATTCGTCCCCCAACAAGTGTTCAGTTGTGACGAAACAGGCCTGTTTTGGAAGAAAATGCCAAACAGGACCTACATTACACAGGAGGAGAAGGCACTGCCAGGACACAAGCCTATGGGGATTTCAAAGTGAAGCCTTTACTCGTGTATCACTCTGAAAATCCCAGAGTGTTCAAGAAATACAGTGTTGCCAAGGCTAATTTGTGTGTGATGTGGAAGGCTAACACTAAGGCATGGGTCACGAGGGAAATTTTCCTTGATTGGTTCAATGAAGTGTTTAGCCCCAGTGTGAAGAAATACCTCCTGGAAAATAAATTGGACCCCAAGTGCCTCCTGGTAATGGACAATGCTCCTTCTCATCCTCGAGACTTGGAAGAGCAAATTCTTCATCACAGTGAAGTTCTTGCCCCCTAATACCACTCCTCTCCTCCAGCCCATGGACCAGCAGGTCATTTCAAACTTCAAAAAACTGTACACCAAAGCAATGTTTCAAAGATGCTTTGACATAACCTCGGACACTGAATTGACCCTAAAAGAGTTTTGGAAAGATCACTTCAATATCCTCCATTGCATAAACCATATAGGGAAGGCTTGGGAGGAAGTGACCTCCAGGACTTTGAACTCTGCTTGGAAAAAATTGTGGCCAGACTGTGTCCCAGAGAGGGGTTTTGAAGGGTTTGGGGCTGACCCTCAGAACCCTGAGCCTGTTGTGGAAAAAATTGTGGGACTGGGGAAGTCCATGGGTTGGAGATTAGTAGCGAGGATGAGGGAGAGTTGGTGGAGGACCACATTGAAGAGCTAACCACTGCAGATCTGCAAGAGCTTCTGCAACAGCAACAGACCACAGCTCGGGAAATTGCTTCAGAGGAGGAGGAAGAGAGATGGAAGACGTTGCCTTCTTCAAAGATTAAGGAGATTTGTGCCAAGTGGACAGGGAAATTTTAAAGAAATGCCAGATACAGAGCTCTCTGGACAGTTATTTTGTGAGACAGCGGTCCAATGACTCTCAAGCTGGTCCTAGTGGCATTAAAAAACAAAGAAGGGAAGTAACCCCGGCAAAGGACTTGGTACCTGAGGTCTTAATGGAAGGGGATTCCCCTTCTTTTTTTATTCTTCATGTCTCATTGTTTTCTGTGTAATTAAGTGTATATTTGATGTACGAAAATATTTTATTTTAATACTTTTTGGTGTCTGGAACGGATTAATTGAATTTCCATTATTTCTTATGGGGAAAATATATTCGGATTTAGTAATATTCAGTGTTAATATCTCCCTCTGGAACGGATTAATTACGAACACCAGGGGTCCACTGTATATGGATTCATTAATTGCCATTATGTTAATGAAATATATTATTTAAACCAAATGAATACCTATAATATATTTTTCCCAGGTTTCATGGAATGGCTTGATGATTGGTGATTTATTAACTACCCTGGTTCAGTGTGGAGAGTATTATAAGTCTTTGATTGTGATGAAGGAAGCAACTATTAATGCTCATAAGATACTAGGCTATGTACCAGTTAATGCCTTACAAATACTGAATAATGCTGCCATTGAGAAGAAAGATGCCACAACATGTGTGGTAAGTTTTTTTACTCCATTTTGTTTACCTCTTAAATACCTCAGGTCCATCGTAACTCAAAGGACCACTGTATTTATTCTACAGAATTTTTTTTTTTGCCAATTATTTGTGATAATGGTGCATGGCCTGCAGATTATACGCGATTAACAAGCAGCTATATTGACAATGAATAAGGCAAGTAAAAAAAAAAAAATAGTGAAATTGCTGCTTGTGAGGGTGTGATAATAAGAGCTGTACAGAAATGGGTGAGACATTTCCATGATGGTGGTGGAGTAGAGATTCCAGCCATTAAGCATAGATCAAGGAGGAAGAAGTCTGTTAGTCTTAGGACATCCAAAATGGTTAAAGGAAAAGTGGAGAATGATCCTACATTAACTGCACATAATTTACAGGAATTAAATTCCAATTACTAGAAAAGTCTGGTGCCAAGACAGTACAACCCCATTTGCATAATAAGTTGGGGTATTGTAGTTTCAGGGCTGTGTGCAAGCCACTTCTCACTGATAAGGGAATAGCCAACTGAAAGTTATTTTGTAATAAATACATTAAATGGGATGAGGAAGAGTGGAAGTCAATGGTTTGGAGTGACATAGGCACATTTTTGCGTAACAGGTGGAAGTTACGAATGTGTATGGAGGAAACCAAAGTCAGATCATTTTGCTTCGTAATACACAGCTAAAGTGTAAGCACCCTGCCTCCCTCATGGGTTAGGGGAGTTAGTGATACTAGAAAAGAATGTTTCAATGAATAAAGCCCAGTATTTAGTTTTTAGTATGATATTTGCTAGACTCTTATGCAAGACTGGCCTGGTAACTCATTGGACTTAAATCCAGTAGAGAACATTTGGAACTTTATTAATTATTATTATAATCATGGGGGGAAGTGCTAAACCCATAGGCTTATACAGTGCATGTGGGGGGTTGGGGGGTTGGAAGGTATTCAGGCTCAATTCAGGGAACTGGAGCACAGATCCAATTCCCTAGATCAAGAGCCCCTCACCAGCGTCAAGGAACCTCTTCTGAGGGGGGAACTTTGTTAACCCTTTGAGGGTCGGTCCCGTACTAGTACGTCATTGCAGCCAGTGTCGGTCACGTACTTGTATGCCTAAATTCTAGTGCCTTGAAATCAGGTGGAAGAAAGCTGGCAGGCCTACATAGGAAAGAATGGGTCTGCGTGGTCAGTGTGCGCAGTATAAAAAAAATCCTGAAGCACGCAGTGCATAATGAGAAAAAAAAAACTGACTGTTTTTTTTGGTATAAAAAAGCGACTTTCAGGTGTATTTTCGTATGCTATTTGTGGTTGTATTCTGGTTTTCTTGGTCTCATTCGATAGAATGGAAGATATATTACAGAAATGGTGATGATTTTGATTGGTTTTACAATGACAAGTACCTTGAAACTGAGCGCAAAGTAGCGAAAATGTTCGAATTTTGTCGATGTTCAAGAGTAAACAAGTCACGCCATGCGTCCAATACACATCAACTGGCATGTCTAATATTCTTGCACAAGTGCACTGATATTATTTATACCATTTCTACAATGATGCAGTTGTATACATAACAGTAAATCTTCTATTTTTTTGTGAGAATAAAAATTCAAAATGGAAAGCAAAAGTAATGTAAGATGGGCCTGGAGACGTGACTAATGAACAGAGAAGATGTTATTTTAGTGCCAGGAATGTCTGCCTTGTTTATTCTGGACCCTATTTTGAAATTGGCATCGTTTGAAATTTGTGTGAAATTGGCCAAATTGCCATTTTCTGACCACTATTTTGGGTAGTTGCAATTGGTAAATAGGCGGTTTCTTGTACTCAATCGATAGACGAAATGGAGTTCTAGCGAAATAGCTATAACTTTAATAGACTGAAACATTGGAATTTGCTGAAAATAGGGCTCAAATTGGGCGAAATCGCCGATGCGTAAAAGTCATTGATACCGCTAACTTCGCGAGAGCATAACTCCGTTAGTTTTCCATCAAATTTCATAATTTTGGTGGCGTTATGATCGGAAAAAGATTCTCTATCATTTCATAAGAAAAATAATTTATTTTTTTCTGAAAAATTTTCGACCCTGAGAACAAGTTTGGGAGAGGGCCTCTCGACCCTCAAAGGGTTAAGCATCAGCTTTGTGGCAGGACTTGTCTTTTGTCCTCAAACTCTGAAGAGCTTTTTAGCAAGTGTGGGAGAGTATTGACTCCTATTCTCTATAATTTAATCTTAGCAGTGCCTGGGAGAATCCTACAAAGTACTCAGCACTGTATGACTCTTTTGGATTTAGCACTTGGTTTTGATTATAATACAAAATACTAGTAAATACTAGTGTAGGTGAATAACTCATGAAATTTTCAACATTTTAATTTTAAAGTTATTTTATGGTAAGTGTTCTCATTATCTGTGTTTATTTTTCTGTGTGCATGCATATTTGTGATGTCTGCTGTGTTTAACAAAAACAAAAAGTAACAGACATTTCCATAGTCATACAAACATACATCACTATTTTCAGGCTTTTTCGCCTGCATTCAGCATTGCTTTCACACACCAGTGTCTAACAGTAGTCAGCCATCAAACTGATTATCAGGTTTCCCTGATATCTTTTCTCCATGATATATTTTCTATGTCTTGGCAAAATCGTTCATTATGTTCTATTTCACAAAAAACTGTACTTATTGGAGTAAAATTAACTTCAGATTTGAATTCAGAATCCTTAAATTAGAAACACATTTTTAAATGTAAACCAAAGCCATTGTTAGCCAATGTAGTTATGGAGGACAATTAATAATTTCAGAGAAAACAGAAAAATTTCCACCTTCTAGGAAGTATTTCTTGTCATTATACAGAACTTTTCTTTACAGAGTGTAGCTATGTATGGACTGGATGCCGGACACCAAGAGACAGGAGAGATGGTCAAACAGCTTCAATCAAAGTTAAACCTCAGTTTAGAGCACCAGGCAAAACTCTCTTCAGCTTTTGGTACTGAGCTCTTAAATGACACTTCCTGAAGACATCACTTGCTTGAGAGTAGAGTATTTAGATTCATGCAGAATACATTTTATCATAAGCAAAATTACCCAAGAGAAGTGTAAGTTTCAAAATATACCAGTAGTATCCAAACAAGAAAATTATAACTGTTTAATTAATTGGAATGTCCACTGAACCCTAGACTTACTGAAAACAGTCTGTTGGTTAGAGAATTGTCTGTTACAATTTTTGTTATTAACTGAATTGAACATTTAATATACTTTGAAGCTGTATAACCCCTGTGGTTTAGCGCTTCTTTTGATTATAATAATAATAATAATAATATTATACAGTGGACCCCCGGCTAACGAAAAAAATTCATTCCAGAAGCCTGCTCAAGTGCCATTACCGAGCGAATTTATGTCCTTAAGAAATAATGTCACATAGGTTAGTCTATTTCAGACCCCCAAAAATACACTTCCACAAGCATGTACAATATTATACTTACATAATTGTACGATTTCTGGGGTGTTCGTTAGCCGGGGTCCACTGTACTTTGAAACATAAGCATTATTGAAAAGTAACAGTTGAAGGGGGAAATATTTCACTTTGGTCTGCAGAGGAGCTATAGTATTCTCAGATTGTTCTGGTCATTTGCCAGTCTATATTCATACCTCTCAAGGGGCCTTGATGTCTGAGGGGCTCTTGATTCAGAGAAATGACCTGAGTGTTGCATGACCAATGCAAGTTCAGTGCTTTCCTAATTATATTAGCATTATTTTTATATAGGGAAGCACTAAGCCCATAGAGGTCATACAGTGAAAGGGGAAAGTAATGAAGACCTTAGATCAAGAGCCCTTAAACATTAAGGCACCTTTTTGAAGGAATTACCTTTGCTGGAGATGCACATTTTGATTTTTTAACTTATTTGCTACATAATGTGTGACCATCTTGTCTGATGATGTCGTCCCTCCACACCACCACTGATGCACAGCATTAAAATGCCCTTATGGTTTTGCCACTTCATGAATATAATTATTAAGTGAATTTTAACAATTCTTCACAAACACATGGGACCTTGAACCAGGGGATTTGTGCTATCCTTTCCTGCCGCTGATCGAACCCAATTATGTCTGGCAGTGTGTGATATATTCATGAAGCTCTAAACCATAGGGTTTAGAGCTTCACAAATATATAGTTATATACAGTAATGGTTTACAATTTCCTCTTCAGTGTAGTGTACAGTATTAATTTTATTGGGATGGGGGAAGGGGGTGGAGAGAATTACTAAACCTATAGGAGTCATATAATGCCTGACAGACAAACTGGTACGATCCAGGGTAGAAGTCGGATCCAGTTCCTTAAATCAAGAGCCCCTCACCAGCATTAAAGCACCTCCTGTGAGGGGGTATGTAGAGTAATATGACACATTATAGGATATTTACAGTGGAACCTCGGTTTTCGTTTCAGTGTGTCTGACAAAAACTAAAGCAATATTTCCATAAGAAATAATGTAAATCCAATTAATCCATTCCACCCAAAAATATTAACAAAAAATACATTTTATAGAGAATAACTATAGCTTTAGATACAAAAAACAATGAAAAATAAATATAAATGACTAATTTTAATGGATAAATGAACACTTAAATCAGTTTTACCTTTATTGAAGACTCTTGTTGGCATATGGCAAGGAGGGGAGAGGTTATCTCTACCACCATCACAACCACTACCACCATCACAACCACTACCACCATCACAACCACTACCACAACCACTACCACCATCACAACCACTACCACCATCACAACCACTACCACCCTCTACCACCATCACAACCACTGCCACCATCACAACCACTACCACCCTCTGCCACCATCACAATCACTACCACCATCACTACCACAATGACTCAGAATGCGTGCGTAGGATGCTTTATGTGGGCGCGGGCAGGCGGACATGTTCGGTACGGCAGATGAAAACCAAGGTGACGAATGAAAATTGTGACAATATTGTGACAAAAAAAAAAGTCATCGAAAAGCGAATTTGACGAAAACCAAGGTTCCACTGTAGTATTTAAGTATTCTCTTAATTTATTTCATTAAGATAGTCTAAAATATAAAGTATACAGTGATTTTAATTTTTGTGCATCAGAATCAATAACATGTGTAAAAATGACTGACTTTTTTGTTTATTTCACAGTTTTTATTAACAGTTTAAACAGCATAATTTTCAATATTACATATGAATTTATATGAATATTTGCATTCTTTCAATCATTTCAAAAATCAAGAAGATTAAACAGGTACATTAAAAAAAGGGAAAAAAATGCATGAACATCTAACAATATTGGGTATTATATTACTGGTATACAATACCAACAAGTAGATTAAGACACTTGCAACAGTTAGGTATCCTCTCTGAAACTTTTTGCCTGCTGTGCAAGCTTCTTTAGTCTAATGCAAAGGTGACTAATTACTGGAGGCAGTGGAGAAGTAAGACGAGGTGATTAGTCCCTCAGCCTAAGAAGTGTTCAGATCACTTCAAGGCTGGCTGGCTGACTGACTGACCACCTTATCTTTCTCTCTCTAATGTTTCTGTTATCTCAAATATTTCATCTCTCTATCTGAATGAAAAAGCCTGCAGAGCAGGTGACCTATCTCGATGCTAAATATACCCAACTGTTGCACGTGTCTCTCAATAATATTGAGAAATAGCCAAATAATTCTTTCCAATTATAGGTACTATAGTATACATCTTCACCATATACATTCATTTAGATTAAAGAATAAGAATAAATGAAATCTGTATTCTGCTAACAAGTAGAAAATAAACAAAATTTTTACAATCTCTTCAATCATTTTAAGCATAGACAAACCTTTTTCCACATGAAAAAGTAATTAAAAACATAACAGACTGCCTTTCCATATCCTCTTAGTAGTAGTAGTAATAGCTAATTGAAAAAACTAAGAATATATACCCAGTAACAATCATGTACATTGTTTCAATAGTTTGCATTGATAAGTCTCATAAATGGAGTTATCACAATAAACACAGACATATGCTTTTAAGAATAACTGTGGAAGGTTGATTAATTAAAAACCAAGAAAGTCTAAGTGACTAGCACCACATTGTCACATGACTGTGGTTCAGATTCACTCTCTTGATTATGGTGTGCATGGTAAGTGTGTTGCCACAGGGCTGCAATACCTAAAACATTTGTTTTTAATTCTAGAGGAATATTAAATATTCAAATATAGGGATTTAAAGGAAATGCAAACCTGTAAATACAAGTCTAGGGCAAAAGGAAGACCACATAACAGCACCATTCCAGTTCATGCAGCAAATTACAACATATAGTACTCTGAATCAGTTTTATAGAACCATTTTGTGTCATGTACTGACTCTAAAGTATTTGTTTTATATAACATTGGTGTGTGTGTGTGTGGTTGTTTTATAAAGCTAGTTCAGTCTGAAAGTGAAGTAAAAGAGATATACTGAAACCTATAAAGCAAAATTATATTCAGTATTTAATCTATTACAGATTTGAAAATTCATATGTCTTATAAATACTTTTTCAAAAGATAGCACAAATTTTATATAGTGATAAAATGCTAATTCAAACATGTAACTTTTATTATAATTTAACTTAAGAAATTTTTGTTCAACTCCTTACCCTGTTGATCAAAGGGAAGATGTCTTACACAAGGAGGTGAAGATTTACAAGTAGTGGAACTGTGTATTGGCAGTGAACAGAGATTTAAAGTAAGTTTCAACAAATATAGATATACTGTAATAGAACCATACACTATTACCCACCCTTCTTTAACCTGTATTATTACATTTATGGGGAAAGGGCTATGCCCTTAGGGGTCATAACTTCTGGGGGAATGGGAAGATGCCTAATCCCTTGGATCAAGAGCCTCCACCAGCATCAAAAACCTCCCTTGAAGGGTCTTTTGCCTGTAATAATTTTTATTTATTTATATTGCCATATTTTGTGCCTCATAAAGTGAAATACTGTAGTTTGTTCTATGAAATATTTATCAAATAAAATACAGTCGAGCACTATTAAACTGATACTTTCAGAAACTTCCAAATTTGCAATACATAAAAATAAACTATGTAAATTTTTTATAGTTCTTTAGAGGTGCAATGGTAGCAAAGAAACAACTACAGACTGTTGTAGAGGCATTCTACTGTTAAGCATGGAGAGCCCAGCCTGTCTGGTCAGCCTGGTTGAGTCTGAGGCAGAGGCCTATGTGTGAGGGGGAGGGTTATGTGACTTAAGCCTTGGCCAGGGAGCTTGCCTATAAATGTTGCTAGGACATACATACTACACAAGTAATACTTTTGACAAAAATACTTACCAGTGCCTGCTTCCAATTTTTTCTGTATTTACATATGAACATGTGATTAATATTTAATCGTGTAGGATAGGCTAGAAAATGTGGAAACTATGTAATAGTCCCTGTTGATCAGAACACTTGAGAATTGGAGGCTCAGTAACTTTTACTGTAGGCAGCAACCACTCAAGAAAGTGCAACTTCTGCCACACGAGTGTGAAATGAGGTCTATTTAACATTTGGTACTTTTGTAGGATTGCTGGTCTTTCCATCTCTTGAATATGTAAATCTTTCAAAAGTGGCTGAAATTAGATTAAGCTGACAAGGCATACACTATTTCCTCTTCTAATGTTTTGAAGTCTTCAAGACAGTTTCGTATAGTCGGCATTATGCCGGGTGAGCGCACTGGCATAATGCCATGATGAAAATCAAAGGTCTACCATACAGGGGGTCTTTTTTCGTCATGCATTCTGCTGGGTAGCAGCCGTTAGCATGACGTCAAGGCCTTCCGCCACACTTCACAGGATTTCTCATTGCTCACGTGGCTGCCGTGGTGAGAGGAAGTGTTGCACTGTTCTCTCTCATCTGCCCCATCTTTTGTCCAGTGTTCCCTTTGGTTTTGGGGCTATACATGTTTGATTATGGGTAAAAGGAAGTCTTTAACACCTGAAACTATAGCTCAAATCATAGGGATTCACAAAGCTGGGCACCAGACGAAAAAAATAGTGGAAAATGTTAGTGTGTCTGAGCACCCAGTTCCTCAATGAACACTCACACACACTAACATTCTCCACTATTTCTTTCGTCTGGTGCCCAGCTTTATGAAGCCCTATGATCTGAGCTATAGTTTCAGGTGTTAAAGACTTCTTTTTACCCATAATCAAACATGTATAGCCCCAAAACCAAAGGAAACACTGGACAAAAGATGGGGCAGATGAGACAAAAGTGCAACACTTCCTCTCACCACGGCAGCCACGTGAGCAATGAAAAGTCACTGTGAAGTGTGGCAGCAGGCCTTGACGTCATGCTAATGGCTGCTACCCAGCAAAATGCACTGACGAAAAAAAAAGACCCCCCTGTATGGTAGGCCTTTGATTTTTATCACTGCATTATGCCGGGGCGCTCACCCAGCATAATGCTTTGACGAGCACTGTATATGGTTGTAAGGCATGGGAATTTATTATAAAATTGTGCATCAGTGACAGGACTTATATGTTTTAGTCCATTCCATGTGAAAGCTTCTCTCAACAGCTTTCTCTTGTTTGCTTGCTCACTCAAGGATGCTAATATCCTCTGTAGTAATTTTCAAATCCTGGTCATCTTTATTTCTGATAAGTGAATGAGAGAAAAACCAAATGTGACTTGTGGCACTGTCATACTGGGGCAGACCAAGCCCTTCAATCCAATGGTCAACTTGGTTTTAACACTACTTCCATTTGCCAAATTTTGTATAATCTATTATACTCATTTTGTTAATTATCAGTCACCAGCATACAGCACGTATTAAATTACGACTGGGGATAAACAAATCATCGTTTTATAAGTTGGAATTCCAAGTAAATATGGAAAAAAACAATGCACGTTTACAATTGTTGCTACACTTTGGTGCTTGTAACTAATCCTCCACATATGTATCTCGTGTACACGCTCACTTTTTAATGTGTTATATATCAGTCACCAGCACACATGTGTAGAATTATGATTCTGAGGCAGCAATGAGTGGTGACATGAGTTGACTGCACAGCCATTCCCTGGAACTGTGCATGCAACTTTCCCTCAGAGAACAGTATTTAAACTTAAGAGCAATCTGAAAAAATTCAAGGTTTAGTAAAAAAAAAAAAAAACTTGAGAATTAAATAGTTATAAAAATGAATTCGGTGATATTTAGTGTATAATTTAGCGGTGCAGGACTATAAAGAATTATAATAAAAAAGAGCTTTATAAAAAACCCAAAGATGCTAATTTGTTTAATGCTAATTGTTTTAAACAAATTCTTGAACCCACCTAGCCGAGTGAAAATAAATGACTTACAGAACAATGACCTAAATCATTAGCTTTATCAGGTGCTTGCTATATCAAACAGAAAAAAATTATATTACTAACAAAATATAAATTTGACTTATTTTCTTTTACTATATGGAGCTCGCGATTTTCTGTCAGTAAATATTCAAGCTGTGCTTTTCTAAAAATATCAATGGAAATAAAGAATATGAATATACTGTACTGAGACTGACAACTGAATTACCATGAAAAATTCTACCTAGTAATAAAAATATACCAAAATACAAAGAAATCAAAATTAAAACTTTACACAAAGAACTGTAAAGACACCTGCAGCATATTAAATAAAATATATAATGATCAAAGTTAAACCAAGTAACAGTACCTGGAAATCTCTCACTGCCATATATATCGAGTTTTAATTTTCCAGTGGTGAATGATGCATATACCAAGGTGTGTGTATCTCTCTGTGTATGTATATGCTGAGAATTTACTTTAATCCCTATTTTAGGGTTTCAAGTATCATTGACTGGTGGTGTACAGGTTACATGTAGCCTTAGTAATGACCCTTGTGTAGTCAGCCAATAGGTTTTAATAAAAAAAAATTCCAGAGGTATTATGGTAAATACCTGGGTAACAAGAGAAAGCAAAATAATCCACATGAATTAGAGCATAAACCCAGTTTACCAGGGTTAATTAAATTAGGAGTCCAGCAGCTCTGAAAAATTGTTATAAAAAAGTAATTTTAAGAAATACAATCTATCACAGGCATTATGCAACACAGGTAATGGCTACAGCTACTAAATTGGCAACATGAGAAAATCAGAAGTGTATCTCAATTACTACATTCATTTTATAACAATATCAATCATTCTTATGACACATTAAAAACAGTCTGTTCTAGGTAACATACAAATAATGATTTACAGTTTCTTTGTCAATCGATTTTATCTGCACAATTAAACAAAAATTTCTAAATCAACAGACATAAGTCTGAAGTATAAAACATTACTTCCTGTGCTTCAAAGAACTATTCAGGAATACAACTTCTCAAGTATTAACTCTCCTTAATCCAGTATTGGTCTTAACTACCACTTTTAGCTCAATATTCCTCCTCCTGCCTTCCATTTTCTTCATTATTATGTTCAAAACATGCACAAAATTTGAATGGGTCATACAGCGCTACAAATAGGTGTGCAAGGGTAGGTGTTAATCAAAATCAAAGTTGATGCAATAGGTTTGTTTTTGTCAAAGAAAGCAAAGTGAGGCTTATGTTGACAGTGGAACTTTCAGCAAGGTCAATTTGCTTTAACAGACAGGACAGTCTAGAGAGAGTTTGCAGTCACAAGACTTAGTCAGCTGTGCCCACCATGCTTGCAGTCAAACACACCTGTTTCATTCACTAGCCATCAGGTGTGATAAAGCTATCAAGTGTAGCATTTTGGTCACCAATCACACACGGCATCTGACCAAAGAAGAAGAATTTGTGTAATTTTAGGGATATCTCATCTGTAAACAGCACATCACAGTTTATACCACCAAAACTGGAAAAAAAACTTTAGTCTAGTTTGGCAACTTGTCTACTTGAAAAAAAAAACCTTCACCATATGCAGAAGGGAAGACTGAAGTCCAATTAAAGCAAAGAGAGCCTAAATATTTCCAAGCTGGCCAGGTGAATGATGTCAAGGTACGGCATCACGGCATCTACAGGACAAAAAAAGCTACACATCACTGCCAGCGTGACACCATGTATACAGTGTGCATGGAAAGTTATGCTGCTGGCTGCGGGAACAACTTTTGATCAATGAAACAAATGGCAAGTGGGGCCATGCAGCTTCAAAAGCGGGTTCATTCGCCTTTGGGTTGAACTATTCACTATGTTCAATGAAGCTCAGATGATGGTGTATGTGATCGATAATAATAATGTTAGAACAAAACACTGTCCTCTTCTAACATTATTATCCCTCCAACATGCCATCACGTAAGCTTCATTGAACATTGTGCAGAGTTCAACCCAAAGGCAGATTAGGCTATTCTTGAAGCTGTATGGCCCCACTTGCAATTGATGTCCAAGTTGTTCCCAAGATTTCTAGAAAGTCCATACCTCAACCATCTGTTTCAATGATCAAAAGTTTATCCTGCAGCCAGCATCATAACTTTCCATTCCGACTGTATGTATTATATAAGTATTTTTTTGAATATCAATATTTATGAATGTAATTTATATTTACATTACTGAATGCTAGGTCTAAAACATAATTAAATACAGTGGACCCCCGGCTAACGATCAAAATTCATTGCAGAAGCCTGCTCAAGTGCCATTACCGAACAAATTTACTTCCTTAAGAAATAATGTCACGTAGGTTAGTCTATTTCAGACCCCCAAAAATACACTTCCACAAGCACTTACAATATTATACTTACATAATTGTACGATTTCCGGGGTGATCGTTAGCCGGGGGTCCACTGTATTTAAAAGTCATTAATTTCATATCAATGAATTGTATATACCAGGTAAACAAACTATTGTTGGCACATGCTTGACAGACAATACAGGGATAGTTGTCCTGCGATGTCACATGAAAACTTTCTATTAACACATGGTAAACTGATTTGCAACCTGGCAATTTCTGGGTGTTCCTCCACGTGGTGTCTGTATGAGTCATAAATGTGGGAGTGTAGTTTTCCTTACCCAACAGTGGTGGGAAGATGAGCTGGAACACAATTTGTGGTTTGATATAATTTTTTTTGTCCTGGCTCTGATCTACATTGTTGCCAATGGCTTCTAAGTTTCTGAGAGTACCAGAAAATATTGTCCAAGAAAGGAACACCCTTGCAAGGGATCTATGTGATCTGCAAAACCTGTACCTATCCTCTTCAACCAGTTTTGAGGAGCATGTAGGCCTGCTGCAGACTCCAGGTACAGTCCAGGATGCAGATTGTAAATGCACTAATATCAGCCTGGGAGTTTTCTATGTTGAGAGAGAAATAGAGAGAGATGTTAACTAGAAATGATGGTTGTTTATTTGCTGGGGTAGTCAGAGCACAGCTATAAAACAAAATTGGGCTTCTCAGCTAGGTAAAAGAGAAGGCATAGGGAGACATACTGAGCTACAAGTGAGGTCCACTACCAGTGAAAAGTAATATTAGAAAGATTGTATTCCTAGATAGAAATCTTAATGTTCAATTCCATTATAGCTATACTCTTAGGCAGTGTATGAATACACTCTCAACATAGCTAGAATAGAACAATTAACCTAAAGCCATATAAACAGATTATGCACATGCAGTACGAATGTGAGGTTGATACAATCGTGCTCTCTTGCTGCACTGTACAAAGACTGTCACTTAAGACAAACTGCATTTGAACTAGAGAAATAATAACTTTCTTCTATTCGAAAGTAGTATAATATGAATGATGAGAAATGTTCAAAGTGGTAATGAACTACTGTACATACTCTGTGAGAGCTAATGATGACAATAAACTATAATGAAAAACTTTGTACATAAAATGAGCTATGTAAATCTACTAGAGCATATTTATAACACTTAATAATGTTTGCAGATACTATACCATATGAAATAACTTTTAAATATATTTCTTGTGACAATAGGCTAAAAATTTATAGGCGAGAAAATTGCATTACCTTTCCTCAAGTATAAATTTCATTACCAAGTAATTAGTTTTACACTTATTGAGATATGATACAGTGGTAATTCTTGAATATTTAACATTAATAATTAAGCTAACAGAAATATACACAACTTTTACATACAACTATGTAATTTGATTAATAAAAATTTTGGCCTTTAAATTTAAGATACTGAATCTACTGTGAAAGCATGGTTCCACCACTATTTTCCAGCAGTAATGGCCCACTCCTTATAATGGAGCAAATTTATTCTTGCTGTTTAGTTCAACAAGTTAATAAATAAAATTTGTAAACAAATATAATTAACAAATGAAGAACTGGACTTTAGCCAGTTCAACGGTTATTTTTCGCCACTGAATGGAAAGCCCAATTTACAGATGTCTTCCAAGCATTGGACAACGCCTCGTCAAACTTGGAGCGGAAGTGATCCCGAGCATCTTCGTCCGACAAGTCTAGTTTCTGTAGAAAAAATAATGCAAATTGATGTAATTTAGTTCAAAAGCAAGAAATAAAGATAAACAATGAAGTGGTTAGAACATGACCACATTCTGCTAAATGTACACCAAAATGATGGGTCACTTCTAATATTATCAGATGACAATTACAGTGGACCCTCGGTTTTCGTACAGCTCCCAACTCAAACAATTATGTAAGTGTATTTTTGGGGGTCTGAAACGACTAATCTAATTTACATTCGTCCTTATGGGAACAAATTCATTCGGTAACGGCACTCGAACAGAATTCTGGAAAGAATTATTGACGAAAAACGAGGGTCCACTGTATTCTGTACCTGACAAACTTTCATGAGCAATAAATGAAGGAGCAAACGGAGAAGGTTCCAACATGTAACTTGCAGCCTCCCTATCTCATGAATCTAGTTTAGAACAGTCTTAACTATGAATGTACCACCCCCCAATGCATCACCAGAATGTCACAAGGTTCTACATGAAATGTCTAACATACACACATGAATGTCTAATCCCCTTACTTAAACACATCTTTCACACCCTCCCTTCAAGTCTACCTCAGACATTTCTTAGACCTTCATTCATTCCCAAATTTATACTCCCTCTTTACAAAGCTATCTTCCAGTGTGACTAGTTACTGGTTCAAGTCGGACTGAAACGTCATCGTAAGTTTTTTCTCCTATGTGTGGGATATTTGTGTATTGTTCCAGTCACGGTATTGTGCCTTTTTGTTCTCTATCTTCCTCTCTTCCTCAATTTTTTCTACAAGATCAAACGATCTCAATGAACCCTCTTATGCTCTGAATTATATCTTTTATATAACCATACCTTCTAATTAGGTAGTAGGTTGGTAGACAGCAACCGCCCAGGGAGGTACTATCATCCTGCCATGTGAGTGTAAAACGGACACCTGTAATTGTTTCACATGATGGTAGGATTGCTGGTGTCTTTTTTATGTCTCATAAACATGCAAGGCTTCAGGTATGTCTTGCTACTTCTACTTACACTTAGGTCACACTACACATGCATGTACAAGCATATACATGTATATACACACCTCTCTGGGTTTTCTTCTATTTTTCTTGCTAGTTCTTGTCCTTGTTTATTTCCTCTTATCTCCATGGGGAAGTGGAACAAAATTCTTCCTCTGTAAGCGATGCGTGTTGTAAGAGGCGACTAAAATGCCAGGAGCAAAAGGCTAGTAACCCCTTCTGTGTGTGTTACTAGAGTCAAAAAGAGAGACTTTTGTTTTTCTTTTTATGGGCCACCCTGCATTGGTGGGATACAGCCGGTGCGTTGAAAGAAGACGTTCTAATTTCTAAATTTCACATTCTTTCATACATCATTCAGGTGATTTCATTAAGACTAAGAAAGCTTTTGATACAATTCCCTATGAAAGACTAAACTGCAAAAAAGACACAAAGAGCAAACTACAGTAAACCATGCATTGCCCTCAGACACGACATCTCCACTGCTTCCAACCTCCTCCTCGCTGCAACATTCACAACCCAAGCTTCACACTCATATAAGTGTGTTGGAAACACTATACTCTCATGCATTTCCCTCTTTACCTCCATGGATAACAATCTCCACAGATGCCTAAATGCACCATCCACTTTTTTCCCTTCATCAATTCTATGGTTTACCTCACCTTTCATATACCCATCTGCCAACAAGTCCACTCCCAAATATCTGAACACATTCACTTCCTTCATACTACCTCCCTCCAATCTCTCATTACCTAACTCTCTTGTTACCCTCATCACCTTGCTCTTTCCTATGTTTACTTTCAACTTCCTTCCTTTACACATTACTGCTTTGTTTATGTTGTGTAAACTCTACAATACCTTGCTTACCAAAGTTTCTTTTAAATAATTGAGATCCTTTTCACTTTGAAGTTCTGGAAGTCCTGTAGATATCATCATAGCAAAGAGAGAGATGATAAAAGAGCCATATTTCCGTAAAATAAGAAAAGCCTGAAAAGACAACGAGCGTTAATGTATATAAGCATCTTTATTGCCTACTTTCTATGTTATGACAATAATTCAACAAACAAATGTTTCTGTTAACCCTTTCAGTGGCTGTCATGCAGAACTACATCACTGAGGTCAGGGTCCCCTCATGTAGTTCTACATCATGAACTCAGCTCAGTCATATAAGCTGTGAGCAGTAACTTTTGGCCTAGATATGAGAAAATGGGTCTGCACGATGAGTGTGCATAGCATAAAAAAAATCCTGCCTCTCAAAAAACACACTGTATGGGTGGAGCTTGAACTGCAACAAGTGAGTCATAAAACTCCAGGCCAGCTAGCCACCTGCCCTCTAGGTGCATGATGAAAAAAAAGCAAAACTCTGATCAAGTGTTTGGACAGTGAAAGAGTTAATACTGTAAATACTAAATTAACAAAGTAAATTATTATTTTAATACTGCAAATATTATATTACCAAAATCAATATTATTATAGTAACAGTACAATACTGTACTTTTGTTAAGAACATTTCACAGATAATTATTTTTATTAACACATCAGCCGTCTCCCACCAACTCCCACCACTCCATCACTATCTTGCCAGAGGTGCACTTACACTACAGTTATAAAACTGCAACATTAACACCCCTCCTTCAGAGTGTAGACACTGTACTTCCCATCTCTAGGACTCAAGTCCAGCCTGCCGGTTTCCCTGAATCCCTTCATAAATGTTACCTTACTTACACTCCAACAGCACAACAAGTCCTAAAAACCATTTGTCTCCATTCGCTCCTATCTTAACATGCTCATGCATGCTTGCTGGAAGTCAAAGCCCCTCGCACACAAAACCTCCTTTACCCCCTCCCTCCAACCTTTCCTAGGCTGACCCCTACCCCGCCTTCCCTCCACTACAGATTTATACACTCGAAGTCATTCTATTCCCTTCCATCCTCTCTACATGTCTGAACCACCTCAACAACCCCTCCTCAGCCCTCTGGATAATAGTTTTGGTAATCCCGCACCTCCTCCTAATTTCCAAACTACGAATTCTCTGCATTATATTCACACCATGCATTGCTCTCAGACATGACATCTCCACTGCCTAATATTAGCAACTACAACTTGAGGTGTACTGTACTACAGTACTACTATACAATGAGGGGTTTAAAAGCCTACCCCAAGCTGTAACAAAATAGCATAACCTACAAAATTAACAATTATAAGCAATTAACTTTAAAACAGAACAAAAGACAGGTGGATATAGTATGTCATACAATATCTTGTCAGCAAATTCATAAAACAAATAGTAAATGCATCTACTGTATTGATTTTTAACCCCTGCATCATCAACAAAGAATAATGAATTGATTCACAAGAGAAACAGTTAGTGGTGGTACTACTACTGGAAGGTTCAAAATTTATATGATAAATTAAATATGGAAGGTGGAATACCAAGAGCTTGGTTCTATTTCTTTAGCTTTAAATAAGATTAGAAATAACTATTTACCATGAGTACAGTGGACCCCCGAGTTTCGTACACTCCGGAAATCGTACAATTATGTAAGTATAATATTGTAATTGCTTGTAGAAGTGTATTTTTGGGGGTCTGAAATAGACTAACCTATGTGACATTTTTCCTTAAGGGAGTAAATTCGTTGGGTAATGGCACTTGAGCAGACTTCAGGAGTGAAGTTTTTATGAAACTCGGGGGTCCACTGTATAGCTGTTTGTGTCGCTATAAAAATGACAATTAAACACATACCAATACTGTAAGTACTAATTACTTGTTGACCTTTTTAAAATAAAAATAAGGGTGCATTGTTAGACAGTCAAGTAATGTTAATCTTTTCCATTCACTTCAGCTTAACTTTGTGGCTGTGTGGCAGCCTGAATAAATCTGTACATGTTAAGTGAGTTTTATAAAGATTTCAAAGGCTGGTGACTCATATAGCTATGATGCTTATGCATAAAAATAGTTGAATGTAATAGCCAACCTTTATATATAACCCAGTGAAGACATGTTGAGGTAGTATATGGAGAAAGCCAACAAATGATGAATCAGATAGAGTAATCCTGTCATTTAAACAACATTTTGCCTGTAGTAGGGTTTTGCCAAGTACTTGAAGCCTCACAGCAGGCAAAACATCACTAAATGAAAGGCCAACTCCATTTATGTCTTTGATTCACTAGGATATGTCAAGTTAACTACACAAGGAAATACAGTAAGGAAATAAATATAAATTTCCTGCTTACCTTCTCACAATACCCTTTGAATTGTTCAAATTCTTCTGAACGTGTCTGTCTCCCTTTAGTAATGACATTAATAAAGTCATGTGTGAGAACAAATGGTTGCCGCTCACGCCTGATGCCAAACTTTTCCTTGAAGTGTCCAAGAATATGACCAAAATCAATGTGAAACAGTTGTCCATTCTTCATAACCATGATATTGTCTGAGTGACGATCAGCAATACCCAAGACATATGTAGCCACACAGTACCCAGCACAAGAGAGTGTAAACTCATGAATTGCTTTGTTTAGTAAAGCATCAGTTGGGTTGTGATCCTTCAACCATGCTGTAAATATATACCTAAATAAATAATAGATAAATATTAAATACTACAAATTTTAAAAACAACGCTCTATTAGTTACCACTCAGTTATTTCATTCCTGGTCCAATAAGGATGTAAGTTTTACATGTATGGTATACAATACTGACAAGATGAAGAATTAGATGCATGAGCAACATCTGGGTATCTTGACTCATGAAATCGTAATGACATGATTGCAAACAAACCATGCCACGGGCAATTGTGTCATTACAATTTTGCGAGTCATGACGATGGCTTTGAGGGGATTTGAGCTAGAGTTCATCATGGCCACGATGGCGGGAGATTCGTCTGGAAAAACTTACATTTGTGGTCACAGTGGTGCCTATGTTAACCTTCCTATGGTGTATAAATATACCTAGTTGGATGAATCTTATCATAACCAGCTGGCTCAGTGGTTAACGCATCAGTCTGGAGTTTTACGACTGTCTACTGCAGGTTCAAGCCCCGCCGTGGTATGGTTTATCTGGTATCTTCATGAAGAGTACCCTAGTCATGAAGAGTCTTCATGACTACGGTACTATTCACCAACTTCAAGACTGAGGGACTGATTACTTCATCTTTTGTAAATAGTTCTACTGTCTTCCAATTATGTCCTTGAATTTGAACTGATAAAATCACTGGACGGCAAAATGTTTACAATAAAGATACCCAGATATTGCACACGTGTCTAATTCTTCAAGGATGCAAGTTCTTAATTCCTGGTATATGAACATACAGAATTTACTTTCACATGTAATTAGCCTACAATTCAGTACAATACAAGAGAGATTACATCTCAGTAACCAAATGAACTCATACATTTCGCAAATTAATTGGCTAAGCTTTCTAAAATAGCTAAACTGCTTTATTCACAATGAGCTTTTAATTAAATACTAGATTTCTTAGTATTTCTTAAATGGTAAGAAGACACTAAATGCAGGGAAGCCTGTGATCTTTCACTACAAACATACAATGGAAATCAGGAACCCGAACAACATCGAATGAAGATATATACAGTGGACCCTCGCTATTCGAACACTCCAAAACTCAACCTTTTATGTAAGTTTATTATTGTAAGTGCTTTTATAAGTGTATTTTTGGGGGTCTGAAATGGACTAATCTAATTTACATCATTCCTTATGGGAATAAATTCGTTTGGTAACAGCACTTGAACAGCATTCTGGAATGAGGGTGAGTTTTGGAGTGTTTGAATAGCGAGGGTCCACTGTATTACCTACTGGCACCACAGTTAACACAATGATGCCTATACTGTGCAAATCCAACATTGATATTGCTCATGAAATCGTAATGACACGATTGCAAACAAACCATACCACGGGTGGAGTTAGAACCCACATTAGCCAGTGGCTCATGCACCGGTCTGGAGTTTAGGACTCTTTGATTGCGGGTTCTAACCCCACCTGTGGTATGGTTTGATTGATATTGCTGTGGTTATTACCAAAAACCATCAGGGACATCATGACCTCCATACCCTACCCAAGACCTATGGACACAAGCATCTACAGTATCCTCTGTAATTGATGTCAACAGATTTACACTGGAGAACTGCCTACAAAAAAGCAAGTACAAATGCAGAATGGACATGAAGAATGCATGTGTACAACACTGCAACACCCACTTCCACAACATGGTGTGGGACAGTCAGGCTAATATTTCATGAAAACGACAAAATTAAATGTAGGTTTTTTTTTTGGAGTCACTATACAATCAAATTAACACAATAAACAAAACTGTAGCATGTTCTTTAAATGTGCACTAAAAGCATGTAGTTTATTGATGGCCATTCTGAGTAAGTTGTGAGGTGCCTGAAACTTACTTAATCACTATAATCTAGACATAACTAGGAGAAGGTTCCTGAGCAATATTTTTTTTTTTCAACAAGTCGGCCGTCTCCCACCGAGGCAGGGTGACCCAAAAAGAAAGAAAATCCCCAAAAACAAAATACTTTCATCATCATTCAACACTTTCACTACACTCATACATAATCACTGTCTTTGCAGAGGCGCTCAGATACGACAGCTGAGAATAGTCCCTCCCAGCTGTCACTGAGCAATATACATTGAATAGTTAGATTAGGGAAGGAGTGAGAGGTAATGATGTATTGATTGTTAAGTAAGAAACTCTCATCTTTTGGGTATTCTGACCATTTCACACCAAATCAGAGCTACAAAACAGATCCTAGAACTAAAATATGAGTTATGATGAAAAGTTGACAACACTAAAGTTGTCCTTGCTGGCCAGGAGGAGGAAAAGAGACACGATAAAAAACATACATGGTTATAAAAGGATATGAAAAAATAGATGGAGACTTCATAGTACCTTAAACCATCTGATGTTACTGCCTAATGCTGATAAAGTGCAATGAATATTTGTATAAATAGCACCAGATCAGATATTTATAATAAAAGTCCTCTCCTTCCTAATCTCACAATGGCTCATGGAATAACCTCGTAAATATGCCAAGGTTTATACAATATTTTTCATCACACAAAATTTATTTAAAATAATAAAGATCTTCTTTCTTTCAACACGTCGGCCGTTTCCCACCGAAGTGGGGTGGCCCAAAATGAAAAACGAAAGTTTCCCATTTTACATTTAGTAATATATACAGGAGAAGGGGTTACTAGCCCCTTGCTCCCAGCATGTTAGTCGCCTCTTACGACACGCATGGCTTACGGAGAAAGAATTAAAATTTTTTATATTAAAGTCCAGGGTTTATTCCCTGGACCCCGGCAATGAGAGTCGCTACTCTCATCGCCTGGCAATGGCGACAACCCAAAGATACTTTACCTAAAAGAGATCCTTTTCTAAATGCACAAGTTGCTGAGAACATGCCCTTCTGTCTCTGAATGTTAGCAATAGTTTCAGCATTCAGTACAACTTGAATGATTCCTTCTCGATTATCAGTTGACATACAGCCATAGGGATTCATTCTGTCAAGTGAGAACATTCTGATTAGTAAATATTCAAGAATTATTTTTTAGCAAAGTGCAGGTAACTACTGTAATCTGGTTTATATGTATATATACAGTGACCACCAATATTTATGTAGATTTCTCCTTGTGTTATGCAGGTTTGCTCTATGTAAATTCACTATTTTGCAATGTCACATTTTATTGGTAATTCCATATTTGGAATTTACCTTCACCGTATGGTATTAATACCATTCGCTTAGCATACTGAAGGTTCTTATTAAGCAGAATTAAGTACTGATCACCTACTGAGCTCAGTACAGGTTCAATGGACTGAAACACATCTACTATATAAAGTCAAGGGAAACCTCTACATAGCACCAATATTTAGCAGAGAAGAATCAGTGATAAATCTGAATGATGCTGAGAATAATAAGCCTACCTGTAAAGTCAATATATTTCAGAAGTGTTTTTATTGCTCAGTGAACTAATTTAACCATAAAGCTCTTGATCCTGACCATTTCAGACTAATAAAGTGACTATAAGGCTGAGATAATCAACAGGGAGGCTTGGCCTTAGGCTGGGCTGTGGGGGTAGAAGAGCCCTCGAAATCAGTCAAGTCAACACGATATTAGAAACAGACATTTATGAAGTTAAGAAAATGAAAAATAACTAATGAAATTCGTGAATTGTGAATATTTAATAGCTATTAATAACAAGGACTAACAACATCTCTGTAGATATGTACAGTATCAGAACTAATGTTCAAGGATAACTCACCTAAGGTCCATTCCATTGTCCTTCCAAATTTTATCCATAATTCGAATCATCTGCAGAGTCAGCATGTCTTGCCGCAGATCATCGCCATACTTGTAAAGCAGGTAGATGTTTTTGCCATGGGAATCTCCATTTTCAAACACAAGCCATAAGGGAGCCATTTTGCTGTCCTTGGTTTTGCATTCATCTGATCTAAAGATAATTTAGTATGAAATCTTAAGTGAATTATAGCAATTACATGATACACAGTAAACATTCTAATAATGAATAAGATATGTTCCTAAAAATTTACTCAATTTAAAATTGGGTTGCTTGCTTAATTAAGGAATATATGGGAAAAATAGGGCTACATTCTAGGCACATC
Source organism: Cherax destructor (assembly GCA_009830355.1). Classification (NCBI taxonomy): domain Eukaryota; kingdom Metazoa; phylum Arthropoda; class Malacostraca; order Decapoda; family Parastacidae; genus Cherax; species Cherax destructor. The sequence continues at coordinate 241,582 of WNWK01001421.1, forward strand.
CAAATTTACCCCCTCTCAATTTTTTTTTTTTATTGTACAGTGGTACCTCTACTTATGAGCAGCTCCCAACTCGAACAATTATGTAAGTGTATTTTTGTAGGTGCTTTTGTAAGTGTATTTTTGGGGGTCTAAAATGGATTAATCTAATTTTCATTATTTCTTATGGGAAAAAATTCCTTCGGTATCGGCACTTGAATACCCGTCTGGAACGAATTAAGCTCGTAAGTAGAGGTACCACTGTACTGTACTACAAAAAAAATTATTACAGTTATAACTTGCCTCACATTCTGTTTTGGTTGTTACTTGAAGTAAATTGAGAGTGCGGGGAGGGTTAATGAAGGCCTAGGGCCTACTGGGACGAGTCAGGTGTAGCCAAGGAGGCTATTTTCCCAGCTGCTACAGTCAGGGATGCATAACTTTTATTTTTTACTTCTGGGAATGTATTAGAAGACAGAATCATGAGGTGGATGGAACCACAATATTTACTCAGATCCCCACATTTTAGTCTGTTAATACATTTCTTCATTTACATGTAATTATCTATACAATGTTGCCAGTGGCTGCCAATATACAATGTAGAATAAGTATTAATTAACTACAACACATCAGGTCTCAGTATTATTGTGCTTTATCATTTTGAGTATGATTATTTCTTAAAACTGCCTCTTAATAAAGTACCAATTATTAATTATTGAAAAATAAGCTATGCAGTGCACAGTTTGTAAACTGGGTAAAACCAATGGAAGGTATTCAATGTTTCAAGTCAGTGGTATCTTGACTTTTTACTTGCATTTTCTGAAGGCTGCAACTGTGTTACTCAAGAGCTGCATGTGCTGTGGGCTACTGGTACATATCCCTACTCTAAATACACACAAACACTGTCATAATAAAAGCTCTATTTCCTGGAGGTGGTAAGTACAATGCCTGCATTCTAAAGGAGGGGTTTGGGTTATTGGCTGTTTGGAGTGATATCCAAACTGTCATATCTGGGCACCTCTGCAAAGACAGTGATAGTGTGAATGATGGTGAAAGTTGAATGATGGTGAAAGTGTTTCTTTCTTTTTTGAGTTACCCTGCATTGGTGGGAGATGACAGTCGTGTTAAAAAAAATCCTTACTAAACTTTATCAAGGAAATAAGAACTCACACCTATACCAAACATTAGGGAGGAAATGTCTGCCCCACCTTCTTGTAAATATTACTGCTATGTTGAAAACATAAGTGAACAGGGGCAGCATCTGATGAGAGATTTGCCCATACATCTTCCCTCATTTTATTAGACAGCTAAATAAACACCCCTTTAAATATATATGCTAAATTAAAAATGACAGGGTACCACAGGCATAGTTCTACTCTTCTTCTTTCTTTCAACAAACCGGCCATATCCCAATGAAGCAGGGTGGCCCAAAAAGAAAAACAAGTTTTTCTTTTTAACTTTAGTAATGTATAAAGGAGAAGGGATTACTAGCCCTTTGCTCCCGGCATTTTTGTCACCTCTTACGAAACGCATGGCTTACGGAGGAAGAATTCTGTTCCACTTCCCCATGGAGATAAGAGGAAATAAACAAGAACAAGAACTAGTAAGAAAATAGAAGAAAACCCAGAGGGGTGTGTATATATATGCTTGTACACATGTTCCAGAGAGCCAGAGAGAGGACACAGAAACAAGAGGTCACAATTGGAAGTTGAAGACTCAAACGAGTCAAAGGGATGTTAGGAAGTATTTCTTCAGTCATAGAGTTGTCAGGAAGTGGAATAGTCTAGCAAGTGATGTAGTGGAGGCAGAAACCATACATAGCGTATGTATAGTGTGACCTAAGTGTAAGTAGAAGTAACAAGACGTACCTGAAATCTTGCATATTTATGAAACAGAAAAAATACACCAGCAATCCTACCATCATGTAAAACAATTACAGGCTTTCGTTTTACACTCACCTGGCAGAACGGTAGTACCTCCCTGGGCAGCTGCTGTCTACCAACCTACTAGAAGAAAAGCCAGAGGGGTGTGTGTATATACAGTGGTCCCTTGGTTTTCGCCGAAAATTCGTTCCAGAATGCTGCTCAAGTGCCATTACCGAACGAATTTACTTCCTTAAGAAATAATGTCACGTAGGTTAGTCTATTTCAGACCCCCCAAAAATACACTTGCAACAGCACTTACGAAAATACACTTACATAAATGTTCGAGTTTGGAGATGCACGAAAACCGAGGGACCACTGTATATGCTTGTACATGCATATGTATTGTGACCTAAGTTTAAGTAGAAGTAGCAAGATGTACCTGAAATCTTGCATGTTTATGAAACAGAAAAAATACACCAGCAATCCTACCATCATGTAAAACAATTACAGGCTTTTGTTTTACACTCACTTGGCAGAACGGTAGCACCTCCCTGGGCAGCTGCTGTCTACCAACCTACTACCTAGAGTAGTTCTACTCATGTAGCTACAAATAGTGTAAGTAATCACATACACATGTATTAAAACTGTATACAAACACTTACTTAATTTTGCTGATCCTGTACATAGGATCAATTGGGCTGAGAAAATGAGACAACGCTGCTCTAGTGTGTGGTTTTTTCATGTGGTCTTTCATGAGCTTCTCTGCTCTATCTCGTACTGCACGATTTTCAGTTACTATCCCTCTCACCTCTGAAACACAAGAAAAATAATAAAAATTAAAATCAGAGCTTATAAGCATGTCATAACCTTATAAATAAGAAATAAAACAATTATGAGATACAGCATTCCAATAAAGTATGGCCCTTTCGGAGGTTTTTGTGGTATACGGTATTTTTAAAATGAATCCACTGGCATTTAGTCATTGGGCATTTCCAGTCCTTAACTCTGCATAACACTATTATAAAACACATTCAGACTAATTTTTCATGCTAAAGTCATTCACAAACTTGTCAAATAAATGAATAGATACCAGTGTTTTTCTACAAATAGTAAAACTGCTTTTGTTTTAATCATACAAAATTTGAAAAAATTTGTTACCCCTTGGCAAATTTTAGGTCATTCGATGTCATTGAGAGACTGGTTTAAACTCTATGATCACAAGTATTCTCAAAATGCCTTTAAGAGAAGAGAAAATAGAAGCTTGGATAAAAGTAAGTGTTCTCTGCATTCTCACATTATAAGACTTGAATAGTTCTCTTACCTTTAAATTTATTGAGAGCATCTAACTGTCGAAGAAGAATTTTCATATGCTCTACAGATCCCCGGCAATAGGCTTCCAGGATAAGTCCAAAACGTATTGAAACGGAGGGGACGTGCATCTCGGACCTGTTTTAAATAAAAATATGTGCTGAATTTTCTTCAATACAAAACTCCACTCACCCTAATTTAAGATGGTCAAACATGCCTGCTGGATGCTCAAGCACCTACTATTTAAAACCTCCTTCACACCCTCCCTCCAACCTTTCCTGGTGTGATCCCTACCCCTCCTTCCTTCCCTCCATCTTGAATTTATACATCCACTTGGCAAGCACCATCTTCTCTAAATGCCCAAATCACCTCAACAACCCCCTCCTCTGCCCTCTGAATACTTTTTTTATAATCCCAAACTGTTTTCCAATTTCTAGGGTCCAAATTCTTTCCATAATATTCACACCAACTTTGGTCATTTGAGGAAGGGGTAATTCATACAAGATCAGACCTCTATCTCTATCCCAAAACACTGCTGATCAACTTCATCCTAATATGCTACATTATAGAAAAACTCACAAGAACCTTTGCCTTCATCATGGCAGCTGCAAGTAGCATTAAATATATTAATAATGAAAAAAAAAATTTAATGTCTACTAAAAGAAGACTATAAATCAGTACTTTACAATAGTTATTTATTACCTGGAGTATACCTGGAGAGGGTTTCGGTGGTCAACGCCCCACAGCTCAGTCTGAGACCAGGCCTCGTGGTGGGTCAGGGTCTGATCAACCAGGCTGTTACTACTGGTCGCATGCAAACTGATGTACAAACCACAGCCCGGTTGGTCAGGTACTGACTTGAGGTGCCTGTCCAGCGCCTTCTTAAAGACAGCCAGGGGTCTATTGGTAATCCCCCTTATGTATGCTGGGAGGTAGTTGAACAGTCTTGGTCCCTGGACACTTATTGTGTTGTCTCTCAGTGTACTAGTGGCGCCCCTGCTTTTCATTGGGAGAATGTTGCATCTCCTCCCGAGTCTTTTGCTTTCGTAGGGAGTGATTTTCGTGTGCAAGTTTGGTACTAATCCCTCTAGGATTTTCTAAGTGTATATTCTCATGTATCTCGCCTGCATTCCAGGGAATACAAATCAAGAGACTTCAACCGTTCCCAGTTATTTAGGTGCCTTATCGTACTTATGTGTGTCGTGAAAGTTCTCTGTACACTCTCCAGGTCAGCAATTTTGCCTGCCTTGAAGGGGGCAGTTAGTGTACAGCAGTATTCCAGCCTAGAGAGAACAAGCATTTTGAAGAGAATCATCATGGGCTTGGCATCCCTAGTTTTGAAGGTTCTCATAATCCATCTTATCATTTTTCTAGCAGATGCGGTAGATACATTGTTGTGGTCTTTGAAGGCGAGATCCTATGACATTATCACTCCCAGGTCCTTCACATTACTTTTTGCTCTATTGTATGGTTAGAATTTGTTGTATACCCTGATACAGTTTTAATTTCCTCAAGTTTTCCATATCTGAGTAGTTGAAATTTCTCTTCATTGAACTTCATATTGTTATGAGTGGCCCATTTGAAGGTTTGGTTGATGTCCACTTGGAGTCTTGCGGTGTCTTCGATTGAGGTCACTGTCATGGAAATTCGGATGTCATCCGCAAAGGAAGACACGGAGCTTTGCCTTACATTTCTGTCTATGTCAGATATGAGGATGAGGAATAGAATGGGAGCAATACTGTGCCTTGTAAAACAGAGCTTTTCACCGTAGCTGCCTCAACCTTTACTCTGTTCACTATTACTCTGTGTTCTACTTGTCAGGAAATAAATATTTGCTATATAAATTATTAATGAAAAATAAAGTGAGAATCAATACCTAGTGTTTTCTCTGTTGACATGGGTGTGATCATATAAGGTTAAATACTCAAAATTTTACAGGTAATTTAACCATTTCAGGGTCTAGACCCCTGATCTGAGCTCAAACTCGTAATACAACGGCACGGACCTCCAAAGGGTTAAAAAAATATCTGGAAAATGTCGTCGCAACATGAGACATCTCCATACATTAAGAGCTAAAGGCTTATTTTAACTATTCAGCAGAGGCAAATACGTAATCAACAAACTGAGTATGAGCATAGATTGTCGTGGCTGGCCTAGTTTAGAAATGGCCAAGTACTGACATACTGTACAAAGATGACTCACGAAATCGTAATGACACGGCTGCAAACAAACCATACCCCTGGGTATGGTTCTAACCCCACCCATGGTATGGTTTATATACAAAGATACAGAAAGCTGGTACTGTTATTTCTCTTTGATGGTTTGTGATTGAAAAAATAAAATGTTTCATGCTTATATATTTTTTTTTTTTTTCAACAAGTCGGCCGTCTCCCACCGAGGCAGGGTGACCCAAAAAGAAAGAAAATCCCCAAAAAGAAAAAACTTTCATCATCATTCAACACTTTCACCACACTCATACATAATCACTGTCTTTGCAGAGGAGCTCAGATACTACAGCTGAGAAAAGTCCCTCCCAGCTGTCACTATCTCAGACCCCTCCTTTAAAGTGCAGGCATTGTACTTCCCATTTCCAGGACTCAAGTCCAACTAAATCAATTAACTGGTTTCCCTGAATCCCTTCACACAATGTTACCCTGCTCACACTCCAACAGATCGTCATGTCCCAAAAACCATTCGTCTCCATTCACTCCTATCTAACACGCTCACACATGCTTGCTGGAAGTCCAAGCCCCTCGCCCACAAAACCTCCTTTACCCCTTCCCTCCAACCTTTTCTAGGACGACCCCTACCCCGCCTTCCTTCCCTACAGATTTATACGCTCTCCAAGTCATTCTACTTTGATCCATTCTCTCTAAATGACCAAACCACCTCAACAACCCCTCTTCAGCCCTCTGACAAATACTTTTAGTAACTCCACACCTTCTCCTAATTTCCACATTCCGAATTTTCTGCATAATATTTACACCACACATTGCCCTTAGACAGGACATCTCCACTGCCTCCAGCCTCCTCCTCGCTGCAGCATTTGCAACCCATGCTTCACACCCATATAAGAGTGTTGGTACCACTATACTTTCGTACATTCCCTTCTTTGCCTCCATGGATAACGTTTTTTGTCTCCACAGATACCTCAATGCACCACTCACCTTTTTTCCTTCATCAATTCTATGGTTAACCTCATCCTTCATAAACCCATCTGCTGACACATCAACTCCCAAATATCTGAAAACATTTACTTCTTCCATAATCCCTCTCTCCAATGTGATATCCAATTTTTCTTTATTTAAATCGTTTGATACCCTCATCACCTTACTCTTATCTATGTTCACTTTTAACTTTCTACCTTTACACACTCTCCCAAACTCGTCCACTAACCTTTGCAACTTTTCTTTCGAATCTCCCATAAGCACAGTATCATCAGCAAAAAGTAACTGTGTCAACTCCCATTTTGCATTTAATTCTCCATAATTTAATCCCACCCCTCTCCCCAACACCCTAGCATTTACTTCTTTTACAACCCCATCTATAAATATATTAAACAACCATGGTGACATTACACAACCCTGTCTAAGACCTACTTTTACCAGGAAGTAATCTCCCTCTCTCCTACACACCCTAACCTGAGCCTCACTATCCTCATAAAAACTCTTTACAGCCTTCAGTAACTTACTACCTATTCCATACACTTGCAACATTTGCCACATTGCTCCCCTATCCACTCTATCATATGCCTTTTCTAAATCCATATATATACAGTGGACCCCCGCCTAACGAGCAAAATTCATTCCAGAAGCCTGCTCAAGTGCCATTACCGAACGAATTTACTTCCTTAAGAAATAATGTCACGTAGGTTAGTCTATTTCAGACCCCCAAAAATACACTTCCACAAGCACTTACAATATTATACTTACATAACTGTACGATTTCCGGGGTGCTCGTTAGGCGGGGGTCCACTGTACAGTCTAACCTCGGTTTTAGTTTGCCCTGGTTTTCGTCGAATTCGGTTTTCAACGACTTTTTGTCAAAATTTTGTCCCAGTTTTCATTCATCACCTCGGTTTTTGTCAATCCACCGTACCAAACGTGTCTGCCTGCCTGCGCTCACACAACGCATCCTACATGTTCTGAGTCAGTCTGGCTTTGTTTTTCGTCAAGTGAGCATTACCCTGCGCATTCATCCGAAACATTTCATAATAATCCATTGTTTTTTGTGCTTGTTTATTGAGTGCGACTGCTAAATAAGCCACCATGGGGCCAAAGAAAATTCCAAGTGCCAGTCCTTTGATAAAGAAGGCGAGAAACACAATAGAAATGTGTCTTTGGGGAAGTCCATGGGGTTGAATGAGAGTGGCCAGGATGTGGAAGAGTTGGTGGACGACCACAGGGAAGAGCTAACCACTGAAGAGCTGCAACACTTTCAACTGGAACAGCAACAGATCGCAGCTGAGGAAATTGCTTCAGAGAAGGAGGAAGAGAGAGGGGAGAATGTGCCTTCTTCAGTGATTAAGGACATGTGTGCAAAGTGGAGTGAGTTGCAAAGTTTTGAGGAGAAATATCACCCTAACAAAACTGTTGCAAGCCATGTCTGCAACATGTTCAATGACAATGCCTTGTCCCATTTTAGGCAAATCTTAAAGAGATGCCAGAAACAGACCTCTCTGGACAGATTTTTTTGTGTGACAGGGGTCCAGTGCCAGTAAAAGACAAAGAGGAAAGTAACCCCGGATAGGGACTTGATACGTGAAGTCCTTATGGAGGGGGATTCCCCTTCCAACCAATAACCTCTCCTCCTACCTCTCCCCTCCTCATGTCTTCCATACGCCAACAAGAGTCTTCAATAAAGGTAAAAGTGATATTAAATGTTCATTTATCCATTTCATTAGTCCTTTATATTTATTTCTCATTGTTTTATGTAAAACTATAGTTATTCTCTATAAAATGTAATTTTTGTTAATACTTTTGGGTGTCTGGAATGGATTAATTGGATTTACATTATTTCTTATGGGAAATATTGCTTCACTTTTCAATGAATACGGTTTTCGTTAGACTTTCTGGAATGAATTAATGACGAAAAAAGAGGTTCCACTGTACTATACAGATCAAATAAATTACCTGAGATGCCAAAAGAAGAAATGGCCAATGCGCATATTCCTCAAGGCACGGTTGAGCAGAAATTCCACCAAATGACAGTAGAGATAATTTTCATGTTTAAGAGCTTGAACCAGCTGCAGCAAGTATAACAGTAGGTCATCATCACTGTTGAAATAATATATGGCACATTAATATAGAACACATAATTACCCATGAAGTGTGAAGTATAAATATTATATACAGCCTCTCCTCACTTAGCGACGTACTCGTTTACTGACGCCTTGAACTTACGATGGGCTCTCTGACCAGTATTTATACCTAAATAATGTATATTAGACTTGATTTCCTCTATTCTGTTTATTTCAATATACAGTACACTACTGTATAAACATTTAAAAATATACCAGAAATGTCATAAAAGATGCAAAGGTGACATTAAAACAATATCAAAGATGGTTGATACAAACTCACTACCATTATAGTATGCTCCTCACTTAACAACGAATTCATTTAACGATGCAGTCTTAGGAATGGAACTCCGTCGTTAAGTGAGGAGAGGCTGTATTATAAAATAAATAAAAATTAAATGTTTTTATATACAGGATATAGTATTAATATTGTTAGAATTACCGACAATATGTTAAGTAACAGGACACAAATGGAACTAATTTTTTTTAACACGTCGGCTGTCTCCCACCGAGGCAGAATGACCCAAAAAGAAAGAAAATCCACAAAAAGAAAGAAAATACTTTCATCATTATTCAACACTTTCACCTCACTCATACATAATCAATGTCTTTGCAGAGGAGCTCAGATATGACAGTTCAGAAGTCTCTCCAAACTGCCAATATCCCAAACCCCTCCTTTAAAGTGCAGGCATTGTACTTCCCATTTCCAGGGCTCAAGTTTGGCTAACTGGTTTCCCTGAATTCCTTCACAAAATATTACCCTGCTCACACTCCAACAGCTCATCAGGTCTCAAAAACCATTCGTCTCCATTTACTCCTATCTAACAGGCTCACGCACGCTTGCTGGAAGGCCAAGCCCCTTGCCCACAAAACCTCCTTTACCACCTCCCTCCAACCTTTTTGAGGACGACCCCTACACCGCCTTCCTTTCCCTACAGATTTACACTCTCTCCAAGTCATTCTACTTTGATCCATTCTCTCTCAATGACCAAACCTCCTCAACAACCCCTCTTCAGCCCTCTAATACTTTTAGTAACTCCACACCTCCTAATTTCCACACTCCGAATTTTCTGCATAATATTTACACCACACACTGCCCTTAGACAGAACATTTCCACTGCATCCAGCCGCCTCCTCGCTGCAGCATTTGCAACCCATGCTTCACATCCATATAAGAGTGTTTGTACCACTATACTTTCGTACATTCCCTTCTTTGCCTCCATGGATAACGTCAAGCCGTTTTGGCTTGACAAAGCTCCTGGAGAGCAAAACGTTGCCACAATAAAATGTCACATTAGTTGCATTTGTGTCCTTTTACTTAACATATAGGATATATATATATATATATATATATATATATATATACATATGGTGATACCACTTTAGGTAATGTTAAGAACCCACAGCCTTAAGGAAGAGAATAAAAGTCTTTAGGGAAAGAAATTAATTTCTCTCTAGCTTCTTAGAAGCTGGACAAGAACTAATAATGCACAGGCATTTTTCCTCTGGACTGCCACATTGAGGTGTTTGAGCAGCACTGTAATGAACACTTGTTGATGAGAGCAGAAACCCACATGTAGAATGTAACAGGAAAATAGTTTACAGTATATTTTGGCTTCTAACTTAGGTCCATATCAGTAGATATAAGGAAAAAGGGAAAATGTATAAGCTCAGAGAAGGGTCATATCACCTAAGAACGTGTCATCACGAGTGTGTCGGGTCACCTGTATGTTAATTAAAGTCATTAAAAGAAATTCTTCCAGAACAGCATAGTTGATGTAGAGGCATTATCTTGTGGGTGCAAAAATTCCAAAAGAAGTGTAATGAATGGTTACCAATGATAGGCGAGAACTCGCATGTAGACAGAAATAGGAAAACAGTTTTCTGTATATTTCAACCTCCAACTGAGGCCCTTATCATAAGATACAAGGGAGAGAGGAAATCAGAGTTACACAGGGGCAGAGAAGAGTTATGTCACCTAAGAAGGTGTCACCACTTGTATCTACTGTACTAGAGAATATCAGATGGATGTCAAAGTATTCAATAAACTTTATTTTCCCCATTTCTGTCTACATGTGGGTTCCCACTTCTTACTAACAGGTGTTCATTACGCTTCTTTTGGAACACTGATAACTGATACCCATGAGACGATGCCTCTACATCTGCTTTATTGCTTTGAAAGTTTCTTCTGACAGACCTATGTGCAGGTGACCCGACGCTGAGCCGAGTGCAGGCGAGTAGTCTCGCCAGTGATGACATCTTATATATCTAGTTCCTCTGAAAATGTATGTGTAAATGAATGAAAACATTCAGATGATTCTATTCTGCTACATTTTCACTGTGGTATTTTTTGTATTTGTAGTCATGCAGTTTCCAGTAATTTCTCCCCACTTACCTGATATGTACTAGGCACTCTATGGCATAACTTCTGACAGCAGGTTCAGCATAGGCATAATCTAGAAGCTCGAGGGCTCGATCTGGAGACAGCTTAGGCCACACTTCCAATAGTGATATCATTTCTGCTACCTAAGATATTTACAGATTTAAGATTAATATAAAATTAGTTGAAAAACATTAAATGGATTGTTTCAAATCAATTCTAATAAGGTATGTATCATGAACAATTCTTGATTTTCACCGTGATCACATAGTGACATCACTAACAGTATGATGATGATGATAATACAGTGGTACCTCGAGTTACGAGCTTAATTCGTTTCAGAAGGCTCTTTGAGTGCCGATACCAAACAAATTTGTTCCCATACAGAATAATGTAAATTAGATTAATCTGTTTCAGACCCCAAAAATTACACTTAAAAAAGCACTTACAGAAATACACTTACATAATTGTTCGAGTTGGGAGCTGCTCGTTAGTCGAGGTACCACAGTATTAATAATAAAAAATGGCTCTTGAAATAAAAGCACACTCAGGTTCTGTTATGTCACACATGAAGAGAATGCAATTTCCAGTGTAATACGGCTAAGTTCTGTTTCAAAACTGTATTTGTCTATCACTGTTCCACTACTACTACTACTACTACTAACTACCACTAATACAATATTACTACTCCTTCCTTCCGTTCTACCTCTCCCATCCTCCCTTCCCTTTGTGTTTGTGTGTAACTAGGTTATGGTCCAGGTGGGACCAAAACATCATCATAAGTTTCGGTATATGTGCGGGTTATTTGTGTATTATTCCAGTCACAGTACAGCCTCTCCTCACTTAGCGACGTACTTGTTTACTGACGCCTCAGACCTATGATGGGCTCTGACCAGTATGCATGCATAAATAATGTATATTACAGCTGATTTCCTCTATTCTGCTTATTACATATACAGTACACTACTGTATAAACATTTAAAAATATACCAAAGATGTTATAAATGGTGCAAAGGTGACATTAAAACAATATCAAAGATAGTTGACAAACCTACTACCATTATAGCATGCTCCTCACTTAGCGACGAATTTATTTACCAACATGGTCTTAGGAACGGAACTCCATCGTTAAGTGAGGAGAGGCTGTATTGTGCCTGTCTTGGCATTGTATGATAGACCAAAAACTTCAAGATACTGAAAATTAGTGCTTTGTATTATGGTGTTAATAGGTGATTTTAAGGCTCTTCGTGTTTTATAATAATTTTTATTTCTAATTCATAATGTTTAGTGAATACAGAAATATGTAAAGGGGTTGCAAATAAGGTGCTGAACATTTCTACCCAAAATAGAACTTGAAACAATGGATTCAAATTGGATAAATTTTCAATTAAAAATTCAATAGGAAAGCAGTGATTTGGCAATAGAGTTATCTATGAGTGGAACACCCTGCAAGGGTTGGACAAATACCTAAGTGGGAGTTTATGTGAATGAACTTATAGGGAATGTTTTGAATATTTTATTAAGGCTACATTTCACTAGTCAGAGTTTTATCAAGCCTCAACTGAGGCCTGAAAAAGTACAGCACAGGTTTTCATCCTCTCTTTGTAAGGGTTTACTTGACTCGACATCCTGTTTCCTAAAGTGTAGTTCAGAAAGTATACTAAATGGCCTGACAGAGCTACTCTCCTCTCTTAAAGTGCCTTCTTTCATTCTGGATACTATTACAAGCAAGCACTCCTTCCATCAATGCACTGTATTACCACACACAACCTTACTTATTTTTCTCTTCACTTTTGGTTGAAAATAACCAGATTCTATATACACCAATATCAGTGATGCTATTTTCAGAGAATACAAAATTATTAGAAAGATGTCTCTTGCCTCATCTCCCTCATGAGTTTAGTGCTTCTCCATTAACCCTTTGAGGGTCCAAACCCCCAATTTAAAAATTCCCCACAAGGTCCAAGAATTTAAAAAAAAAATATTATTTTTTCTTATGAAATGGTAGAGAATCTTTTTTTGAAGGTAATAAAACAAAAAGTACAAAATTTGATCAAAAATTGACGAAATTACACTCACAAATTTTGCTGTGTCAGCGATATTTGCCCACTTTGAGTCCTATTTTCGGCCAATTACTCTGTTCCATTACACCAAATTCTTAGCTATTTCACTAACATGTGTTCCATTTTATCTATTGAGCACAAGAAATTGCCCAATCAACTATTTCAACTACCCAATAAAGTGATCGGAAATTGGTAATTTGGCCAATTTCAAACAGTTCAAAATATTCCAGTTTCAAAATAGGGTCCAGAATAAACAATGCATGCATTCCTGTCACTAAAATAACACTTCCTCTGTTTATTAGTTACATTTCCAGGCTTTACAGATGAATTCTATTTTGATTTTCTATTCACATAAAAAAATTTTATTCACACCAAAAAATAGAAGAGTTACGGTTATGCAATATTGTAATAATTGTATAAATAACATCAGCACATTTGTGAATGCACATTAGATCCACCAGCTGACGTGTATTGCATGCATGATGTGATTTGTTTACTCTTGAACTTCAGCAAAAATCAAACATTTCTGCTACTTTGGGTTCAATTTTAAGCTATTTTCAGTAATAAAAACCAATCAAAATCATCTCTATTTCTGTAATATATCTTCAATTCTATCAAATGAGACCAAGGAACTGCGAATACAACCATAAAAACCATACGAAAATACACCGCAGAGTCGCTGTTTTAATCCAAAAATACGATTGCAGTTTTTTTTCTTGTTATGCACTGCATGCTGCAGGATTTGTTTTATATGGTGCACACTTGCCACATAGATGCATTCTCTCATATCTAGGCCCAAATTTACCGCTCACAGCTTATCTGAGTGAGCTGAGCTCATGATGTAGTACTACATCTTGGACCCAGGCTTCAAAGCCGTAGCACTACGGGACGGACCCTCAAAGGGTTAATATAATACTCTTACCTCAGTTTTATTATCCCATTCCACACACTGCAACAACTTTGGGAGAAGATGCGGCAGTTCTTGAAGGCAAACATTTCTCAGGGACCATAATAACTTCCGTTCCTGTTCGTGAAGCTCAGTCAATGGATCTCTATCTGCCATTTGACGAATCTCCTCCATTGCACTAGGAGTTGGAGTGATCTGCACCAAAGTGATTAGTAAAAAAAGTAAGTAAATAATTATGCATGCAGGACATACAATATTAATAAATATTGTAAGCATTTTCAAAATACAAAATTTATGAAGTTACAAAATTTCCATTAAATAGTCCTTATTCTACATGTTTATTCATAGCAAAAACTACACGTTTTCTTAGACCATTTGCAGTATGGTCCTATACATTAATCTGTGATATGTGATAAGTTATTAATGCTCATGCATCCTCTGGTGTTCATGAATACAGTGTTCTTCTTCTTTCAATAAACCAGCCATACCCCACTGAGGCAGGGTGGCCCAAAAAGAAAAAGAAAAGTTTCTCTTTTTAACTTTAGTAATATATACAGAAGGAATTAATAGCCCATTGCCCCCAGCATCTTAGTCGCCTATTACAACACGCATAGCTTACGGAGGAAGAATTCTATTATTATAGTAATAATATTAATAATAATAATAATACCGTCCTGCCAAGTGAGTAAAACGAAAGCCTGTAATTGTTTTACATGATGGTAGGATTGCTGGTGTTTTTTTTCTGTCTCATAAACATGCAAGATTTCAGGTACATCTTACTACTTCTACTTACACTTAGGTCACACTACACATTCATGTACAAGCATATATATACACCCCCCCTGGGTTTTCTTCTATTTTCTTACTAGTTCTTGTTCTTATTTCCTCTTATATCCATGGGGAAGTGGAACAGAATTCTTCCTCCGTAAGCCATGCGTGTCGTAAGAGGCGACTAAAATGCCGGGAGCAGGGGGCTAGTAACCCCTTCTCCTGTATATGTTACTAAATGTGAAAGGAGAAACTTTCGTTTTTCCTTTTGGGCTACCCTGCCTCTGTGGGAAACGGCCGACGTGTTGAAAGAAAGAAATAATAATAATAATAAAAATAATGATAAAAATAATAATCATAATAATCAGAATTGATGGGACAAAGATAGAAATGTTAAAGGCAGGTAGGGATATAGTTTTAGAGTGGTTAGTGTTTTTATTTAATAAATGTATGGAAGAGGGTAAGGTACCTAGGGATTGGCAGAGAGCATGCATAGTTCCTTTGTATAAAGGCAAAGGGGACAAAAGAGTGTAAAAATTATAGGGGAATAAGTCTGTTATATCTGAGCGCCTCTGCAAAGACAGTGATTATGTATGAGTGAGGTGAAAGTGTTGAATGATGATGATGAAAGTATTTTATTTTGGGGATTTTCTTTCTGTTGAGTATACCTGGTAAAGTGTATGGTAGAGTTATTATTGAAAGAATTAGGAGTAAGACAGAGAGCAGGATAGCAGATGAACAAGGAGGCTTTAGGAAGGGTAGGGGGTGTGTAGACCAAGTGTTTGCAGTGAAACATATAGGTGAACAATATTTAGATAAGGGTAAAGAGGTGTTTGTGGCATTTATGGATTTGGAAAAGGCATATGATAGGGTGGATAGGGAGGCAATGTGGCAGATGTTGCAAATGTATGGAATAGGAGGTAGGTTATTGAAAGCGGTGAAAAGTTTTTACGAGGATAGTGAGGCTCAGGTTAGAGTATGTAGGTGAGAGGGAGATTTTTTCCCAGTAAAAGTAGGCCTTAGACAGGGATGTGTGATGTCACCGTGGTTGTTCAATATATTTATAGATGAAGTTGTAAGAGAAGTGAATGCTCGGGTGAGGGCAAGAGGTGTGGGGTTAAAAGATAAAGAATCTAACACAAAGTGGGAGTTGTCACAGTTGCTCTTTGCTGATGAGACTGTGCTTTTGCGGGATTCTGAAGAGAAGTTGCAGAGGTTGGTGGACAAGTTTGGTAGGGTATGTAAAAGGAAATTAAAAGTGAATATAGGAAAGAGTAAGGTGATGAGGATAACAAAAAAATTAGATAACGGAAGAATGGATATCAGATTGGAGGGAGAGTATGGAGGAGGTGAATGTGTTCGGATATTTGGGAGTGGATGTGCCAGCAGATGGGTATATGAAGGATGAGGTGAATCATAGAATTAACGAGGGGAAAAAGGTGAGTGGTGCACTGAGGAGATTGTGGAGACAGAGAACTTTATCCATGAAGGCAAAGAGGGGAATGTATGAGAGTATAGTTATACCAACACTCTTGTATGGGTGTGAGACATGGGTTGTGAATGTTGCAACAAGGAGAAGGCTGGAGGCAGTGGAGATGTCATGTCTGAGGGCAATGTGTGGTGTGAATATAATGCAGAGAATCCGTAGTTTGGAGATTAGGAGGTGTGGGATTACCAAAACTATTATCCAGAAGCTGAGGAGGGGTTGAGATGGTTTGGACATATAGAGAGGATGGAACAAAATAGAATGACTTCGAGAGTGTATAAATCTGTAGTGGAGGGAAGGCGGGGTAGGGGTCAGCCTAGAAAAGGTTAGAGGAGGGGGTAAAGGAGGTTCTGTGTGCGAGGGGCTTGGACTTTCAGCAAGCGTGCGTGAGCGTGTTAGATAGGAGCGAATGGAGACAAATGGTTTTTAGAACTTGACGTGCTGTTGGAGTGTAGGCAAGGTAACATTTATGAAGGGTTTCAGGGAAACTGGCAGGCCGAACTTGATTCCTAGAGATGGGAAGTACAGTGCCGGTACTCTGAAGGAGGGGTGTTAATGTTGCAGTTTTGTTGCTGTAGTGTAAGCACGCCTCTGGCAAGACAGTGATGGAGTGAATGATGAAAGTTTTTCTTTGTCGGGCCACCCTGCCTTGGTGGGAAATGGCCTATGTGTTAATAAATAAATAAATAATCAGAATGGAGACCAGTGGTTTTCTTGTGTTGCAATTTTTTTTTTTTTAGCTCCTAGTCTTTAGCTGTCTATTTTTTTTTTTAACCAATGTCTTATTGCCCAAAAGACAAGCATAAGGCACTGCCAGTTGTTTCCATGTAATATATCCTCAAAAGCAACAAGGAATTACTCTGTTTCTCAGTTCTTAATATAATTATAAATACAACATTTTTTCTAAAAATTAAAATATGTTTAGAGTAACATCAAGCTTATCTACAAATGTAATACTACATACAGACACACAGCTGTGATTCGACCCCTGCAACCACAATTAGGTGAGTAGAGTAACCATGTTACATCCACTTCACAGAATTTTGTCCTGTGCAAGCACTTCTATTTTTTGGATCATGCACAGCAGCTCTTTATAAAATAAAAATTAATTTAAAGACGTGACAAAAGGAAATACAGAAGAGGGTTAATTAATAGGAAAATGAATTTGTTGTGGATAACAAACTGTAAATTATATTATTTTTATTAATAATATAATTTACAAACTGTAAATAAACCATTAATTAATGTTGTGTGTGCCAATATAAAGTACACAAAGCCTTACCTCATCGCATTGTGGATTTTCCTTAGCAGTAGAGATAATTTTATCCTTAGATGGGAACATAATATTAGAGGTCGAATTGAAGCGAGGAAAAGTGATGGTAAGAGTGACTGCTTGATCGTGGTTAGGATTACTGACCAATGTACCCAAGGGGTTGGGCATAACATCTCCAGTCTGATCCTCACATATCTTCCAAGCATACAAAGACATAGCACCTGTCTTTAACTGATTTCTGTAGTCAAAAACAGCTGTGTTTACCCAAGCCAAAGGGCTTTTATACAATTCCTGAAATAATCATATATTCACTCAGTAATGTACATAATTAGTGCTATACTTGTTTACAGATGTGAATAATTATTTTTCTCTCTTTTTTTTTTTTACTTGTAACATGTGTGACATACTTATGACTGGTTTCTCAAGAGTCTGGCCTGATATTAGGCTTCTCTGGGGACTGCCTGACCAACCAGGCTACTGTTGCCCACAACACGAAGGTTAACACAGCCATCACAACCTGACCTACCACAGAACTTGGCTAGTGCCTTCTTGAAGATTACTATCTTTGTTCCAGCAATATTTCTTATACAATTAACTATTTTGTCACTTTCCCTCTATAAAGGAAGTCTGAAACAATTATTATTAAAAGTGCTGTATTACACAATTATTATTAAAAGTACTATGTTACACTTTCATTGCCATTTCTAATACATACTGTAAATATCAATGTGTTGCTTGAAGCGAAACAGTGTGCCCTATGGGCTCCACAATGGTGCTTAAATATGTATTATATATACCGTATATTTGAACTTAATATATATTATGCAAAGCAAAATCTTTAACCTTAAACAAAGCAACTTGAAGCATCACACTAATAAAAGTAAATACATCATATGCTTGACTACCATTACAAGAGTAATAGAAATAGTGTTTTTGAACTTATTAAACAAAACCCTATAAAATTTTGTGAGGGTGAACCAAAAATAAATTGAATAAACAAAGGCACAGTGGAATATGACTAAAAAACAATTAGAATGATTCAAATTTGCTAAAATAACACTTTCATATAACCAAACAGATGTCTTTAAAGTGGTCTGATATCTATTACTAAATATAGATCCAAAATACAGTGGACCTCTGAAGTTCGTACTGCTCCAAACTCGAACAATTATGTAAGTGTATTTTTGTAAGTGCTTTTGTAAGTGTATTTTTGGAGGTCTAAAAGGACTAATCTAATTTACATTATTCCTTATGGGAACAAATTCGTTCGGTAACGGCACTTGAGCAGCATTCTCAAACGAATTAATGACGAACTCCGGGGGTCCACTGTACAGTGGACCCCCGAGTTTCGTAAACCCCGGAAATCGTACATTTATGTAAGTATAATATTGTAAGTGCTTGTGGAAAAGTATTTTTGGGGGTCTGAAATAGACTAACCTACGTGACATTTTTTCTTAAGAGGGTAAATTCGTTCGGTAATGGCACTTGAGCAGACTTCAGGAGTGAAGTTTTTACGAAACTCGAGGGTCCACTGTATTAGGCTTTGAATCAGTAAGTACCATGTCTATCGTGCAATTAGAGGATGGAGGATCGAGTCTCCACCATTCCTTGAGCTAAACGACTTAGATTAGTCTAGTGTTTCACCTGCGATATAAAGAATGAAACATATTTGTTTAATATAATGTTAATACAGCCTCAGTGAATAATAAGACTCCCGTAAAAGACGTGTGCAGGACAAGACCAAGCACATTTTGGTAATAAAAGATCTACTTCATCATATATTATAGCATTAGGATTGTCATAAGTAATTTTTTAACACTGTGGGACTGGGGAAGGAGTTGACAAAATTAAGGAAGGCAGGAAGGTCAAGCCTTTAATTAACATTGCAGTTTCCAATATGTTTAACCCCTTTTCATTGCATAGTTTTTCAGTAATTCTGAGTGAAGGCTTCCTCATGCTATGAATATGGGAAATGTGATAATGATGCTTAATAATGTCAATATTATGTAAATAATATGTAATTGTACAATGCATATGAACTTATTTTTTGAAATTTACATACCTGTCTAGTGCCAATTGAAGATCGTGCTTTAGCAGCTTTGGCACTACGGCTGACTTCGTAGATGGCTAGACAGAGACGCGTGTTTCGTGGAATGTTGCATACAGCAATGGAGAAAGTGAGGTCTTCATCCACATTACCTGTTCTTTCACTTATACTAACTTCTTGTGTGGTCTTTGTCTCACAGAGTGCCCGACTGCCATGATATAGGCCAGCTTCAATCACAACCTACAATAATTTGATGAGCCCTTAACTTAAAGGAAGTTATAGAAGGAAGGAATTGAGTGATCTAAAGATCTCAATGACCTATGAAATCATTCAGAGTATAACCTTCATAAACAAATTCATTGGGATACCTCTTCCTATTTTTTTTTAAGTAAGCTTGCAAATACTGATTATAATCTGCTCTATAACATTTCACATTCCTTAGTCAGGCTTAATTTTTTTAAGACTGCAGTACACTTAACACTGAAGAATATGTACGCTTATTAAGTTAATCTTCTTTCAACAAACTGGCCATATCCTACTGAAGCAGGGTGGCCCAAAAAGAAAAACATAAGGTTTCCTTTTTAACTTTAATAACGTATACAAGACAAGGGGTTATTAGCCCCTTGCTTCCGGCATGGTTATTAAGTTATTATTATAATAAAATACTGTACTCATTTAATTTCAATTAAAAATAAAAAATACAGTATAAATATAGTAATTACATTAAGCTAAACAATGTAAAAGAGTTACTAATACAGTGGTACCCCGAGTTTCGTACTGCTCCCAACTCGAACAATTATGTAAGTGTTTTTGTAAGTGTATTTCTGGGGGTCTGAAATGGACTAATCTAATTAACATATTCCTTATGGGAACAAATTTGTTTGGTAACGACACTCAAACAGCCTTCTGGAATGAATAAAATACGAAACTTGGGGTACCACTGTATTAGAAGTAGGCAGAGAGGGTGTAGTCAAGTTTCCTTAAGAAGGAAGGGCTGAGTTTTACCATCCTTCATAGAGGTAGAAAAGATATTAAATTAAGGCTTATTACTTCTAAGTATTGCTTACTTAAGCCAGGTTTCTTTAGCCTTCAGCCTCATTGGTTACCATATGATCACTGTCAGGAGAGAGATACAGTGCTCGTCACGGCATTATGCCGGGTGAGCGCCCCGGCATAATGCTGTGATGAAAATCGAAGGCCTACCATACAGGGGGGAGGTCTTTTCTCGTCAGTGAATTCTGCTGGGTAGAAGCCGTTAACATGATGTCACAGCCTGCTGCCACACTTCACAGTGACTTCTCATTGCTCACATGGCTGCCGTGGTGAGAGGAAGTGTTGCACTGTTCTCTCTCATCCGCCCCATCTTTTGTCCAGTGTTTCCTTTGGTTTTGGGGCTATACATCTTTGATTGTGGGTAAAAGGAAGTCTTCAACACCTGAAACCGTATCTCAAATCATAGGACTTCACAAAGCTGGGCACCAGATGAAAGAAATAGTGGAGAATGTTAGTGTGTGTGTGAGCGTTCAGTGAGGAACTGGGTGCAGCGTTTCAAGGCTGGTGGCTGTGTCGAGTTACCGTCGGCCAAACCTCGGCCTGGCCCCTCGAAGACATCTGTTTGTACCTTGTGTTTAAAAAGCAGTTACTCTCTTAACTGCTTCTTTAACACAGTTATGGTACGAACAGATGTCTTCCTCGAGGGGTCAGGCCGAGGTTTGGCAGACGGTAACTCGACACCGCCACTAGCCTTGAAATGTTGCACCCAGTTCCTCACTGAATTCTCACACACACTAACATTCTCCACTATTTCTTTCATCTGGTGCCCAGCTTTGTGAAGCCCTATGATTTGAGATATAGTTTCAGGTGTTAAAGACTTCCTTTTACCCATAATCAAACATGTAAAGCCCCAAAACCAAAGGGAACACTGTACAAAAGATGGGGCGGATGAGAGACAAAAGTGCAACACTTCCTCTCACCACGGCAGCCACGTGAGCAATGAGAAGTCACTGTGAAGTGTGGCAGCAGGCTGTGACATCATGCTAACGGCTGCTACCCAGCAGAAAGCACTGACGAAAAAGACCCCCCTGTATGGTAGGCCTTTGATTTTCATCACAGCATTATGCCGGGGCGCTCACCCGGTATAATGCCGTGACGAGCACTGTATAAAGCCCCAGAACAAAGAAACATATACACGATCACGCACATGTGATCTGCAACCACAAATAGGAGAGTACAACAGAACATGTGTACTTTACACAATATGTAACCCATGTTCATATCAATTTTGTATTTTCTAAACTAAAGCCTCCCTTCAGTTTTTTTTCTTTTTAAATTTAGGATGGGTTAGGTTACTATAAAAACAATATATCAAATGGTACTGGTGTTCAAACTCATGTCACAGCATCTGAGGCTATGTCTGAAATAGATGATACAAGAACATATACAATTCTAGCCATAAGCTGCCAAAAAGAAAACTTCACTTATAGTATACGACAGATGTAAACATAAAAGCAGTGACTGAGGCTGAGTAGTTAGCTTCAACTCCAAGAAAACTTGTCATATAGGAATAATTTTATCACTCTAGTTACATATACCAGCTCCAGAGATTCAGAATGGTTTTTTTTTATTAACATCGCGATTCCCACCAAGGCAGGGTGCAAAGAAAACTTTCATCTCATTCACTCCATCACTGTCTTGCCAGAAGGGTGCTTTACATAAGTTATAACTGCAACATTAACACCTCCTTCAGAGTGCCGGCACTGTACTTCCCATCTCGAAGTTATATACTAGAAACATTTTACCCACTATTACAAAGGTTTCTAACCACTAACTCAAGCAATAATATCACAGGCTATGTGCACTGTTTTATGCTTACATCTGTCTTATACTATAGGTAAAGGTTTCTTTTTAGCAGCTTATGGCTAGAATTGAATATGTTCTTGATCATCTACATCAATGGTGTATTGGTGATGCAAGCCTGGAGGCTCCATAATCCTAATTTTACTAATTTTGCTTTGAGTTTCTTTCATTCACCTAATTATATTTCATAATACGTGTAAATAATATAGTATTGTTGATGAGCCCTCATATCTTTGAGGCCTTCAATCCACAAGCTAATACATAATACACATTACTGAAAACCTTGTTGTTAACAGATGACTTGTTAGGGGAAATTTATAGACTAAGCTCCAAAATCTTATACATATTAACTACAAAAACAATAAATAACAATAACAGTAGTTAAATTAGAAAATTTTACCACAACCTGGTCATCAGTATATAGATCCACATTCGAAATGGTTCCAATTCGAAAGTTGAATTCATCTTCAATTGTCCAAGACGAAACAAACTTGACGTTTTTCTTTTTGCTTAATGTCATTCCTGAGAAAGAGTTTCGTAAATGCTTTACTCCAAAGTCTTCAATCCTCTCGTATATATTTTCGATGTCAACTGTTGAAGAAAGTTTTATGCTTTATTAGCAAACTTTATTTCCTTGTCAAATGTACAAAGTCCTGTAAGGCTGATCAAGGAAAGTAACAATGAGCTAAATTCACATATGTAAAATTACTGTACAGGAGGGCCCCAATTATATGGTGGGTTAAGTTCCAGGCTACCACCGTAAAGCGAAAATCGAAGTAAAGTGAATCATCCTTTTTTTTCACTTTTAAATGCATATAAATGCCTGATAATATGTTTACACACTCATATATTTAGTGAGCAATAGAACTAGACTTAATAAACCAATAAAAAACTAAAATGCATATAAAGTACACTCATTACTTACCTTAAAATAATTTTGGTCTTAGCTCATACTGAGTGGTGGGTAGTATATATTGCAGGAAGTCAGGAGGAGATGGCACATCTTCATCCTATGACTCTTCAACAAATTTTATTCGTTTTGATGTCAGCAATAAGGTTATCATGACTCCTTTTTTTATCACAACTACCCTTAGATGTCGTAACACAAAAATAGTACATCTTTCTTTCTTTCAACACGTCGGCTGTTTCCCACCGAAGCGGGGTGGCCCAAAATAAAAAACGAAAGTTTCCCCTTTTACATTTAGTAATATATACAGGAGAAGGGGTTACTAGCCCCTTGCTCCCGGCATTTTAGTCGCCTCTTACGACACGCATGGAAAATAGTACATCTTTCTTTCAACACGTCGGCCGTTTCCCACCGAAGTGGGGTGGCCCAAAATGAAAAACGAAAGTTTCCCATTTTACATTTAGTAATATATACAGGAGAAGGGGTTACTAGCCCCTTGCTCCCGGCATTTTAGTCGCCTCTTACGACACGCATGGAAAATAGTACATATGTATATATAATATGTGTAATAACTTTAAAATACTTGAAACTTTGGAAAGTTTCCAGACAGAATAGAGAGACACAAAGTTCATGGCAACACACCAAGGTTCACTTGTAGAAATATAGATTATCATTATTATTATTTTTATTATAAAAAAAACACTCTAAGGAGGGTGCTCCATAGTTGAGTACATGGTGTCAGTGTTTTGGGTGGGAGGTAGGATGGGCACGTATTATTACCTGTTCACTGGCCACTGATACGTGTCCATCTGACATTAAGCATTCTTTTGTGGAGCATTTTCCCCACAATACAAGCACCTTACATTGTGTACAAGTTGTCTTCAAGCTGGTGCAGTAGCCTGTATAACAGCAACACTCCCAGGCTCATGCAACATACCCCTTTGAGAGCAAGTGACACTATCTGAGTGAAGGCATATGAAAGGAGTGTTTTCTAGTTATCCCAGTAATATACAGTTTCTCTGGTGGTACTGGACTAGAGAGAATGTCTTATTGTAATTCTTGTCGTACGCTCCTACAAGCCACCTGGCTACCACACCTCACAATTATGTCAATTTGTTCAAGTATGGGTGTTTGTATTATGTTTATATGACATGTAGCGTGTTTCTCATATAATTTTGAAAAAATGTCATAGATGGATTAATAAAAATGTCTATCATAACATAATATACGACATTTAAAGCGCCCCAGAGCAGTTGTTATTATTATTATTATTATGCTTCAACACTAGTGAGACGCTCATAACTATTTCTTCACCTTGCGTAGCTACTTCTACTTTATAACGATGCCCAATAGTGATTTTAATGTACCTGCACGTCAGCACAGTGTGTAAGTTTATTTAGGTGCAGGTACACAAGTACAATTATCAGTACTATGCCAGTCCTATCTTAGCCACAGACATACCTTGCTCATTGAGTTTAATAATAATTTCTAACTTTGACTTTAAGAAGCTTACAACTTCTCTTTTTATCACAACTACCCTTAAATGCCATTGCAACACAAAAAGAGTATAATATAAAATATGTAATAACATTAAAACACTTGAAACTTTGGAAAGATTCCAGACAGAATCGAGAGAGACGTGGAGCTCACAGAGAATGTAAATAAACTGAGAGAAAGACGATGATGAGTGGACGCCCAGCCGGAAGCTCAGTGCCGTGATAGCGAATCAGGAGCCGTATAAACGAATTTTTGGGTATAATTTTAAACATCTGTATTTGCAAAGCGCCAAGAAGCAAAGCGCTGTAACCTGGGGCCCTCCTGTACATAATTTTTGTCTCAGATGTAGCATATAACTACTGATTTATAACATCTACCTCAGTAATGATGCTATTTTACAGCATACATATAGTACTATTATTTTATTTGGATTTCAGCATAACTTGTTACTTAAATATTAAACCTAGCAGTTTCTGAAATTCAGAATTTGGTAAACTATAGATGCAGATAAAGGCCAAAATTTTTAAAGAATTTACCAGATGAATTAAAAAGAATGCTTACATTTTAAACACATTTCCAACACAATTTTCATTTATTACGGTTAGTATTAGCCCTAACTTCAGGGTGCCTTAAATACTATGCATAACTGCAAGATCATCTTATGAAAGAAATATTATAACTAATGAATCTGGTAACACAGGTTACCAGAAGTAAAGCTGTGTTAACACAGCTTTACTTAATAATATAATAATAATAATAATAAGATCTTTATTTACTAAAGATATTAATTGATTTAGTTGGACTTGAGTCCTGGAAATGGGAAGTACAATGCCTGCACTTTAAAGGAGGGGTCTGAGATAGTGACAGCTGGGAGGGACTATTCTCAGCTGTCGTATCTGAGCTCCTCTGCAAAGACAGTGATTATGTATGAGTGTGGTGAAAGTGTTGAATGATGACGAAAGTATTTTCTTTTTGGGGATTTTCTTTCTTTTTGGGTCACCCTGCCTCGGTGGAAAACGGCTGATGTGTTAAAAAAAAAAAAATTACTAACTCTGTCAACTGGTACTAGAAGCCCTAACTACAGACTAAGGAAGAAGAGCTGCAGATACTAGAAATTTATCTTTTCAAAGTGTTAGATCAATGGAATGGTTTACAAGAGAAAGCATTAAGAACTACAACCACTAGAAGCTTTAATAATTATTATGACATACTAAATACAGTACTGAAGATAGAAAATGAGTAATTACACTGGGTATACAAAATATTCCCTAATATTTCCTACAAAACAACTATATTTACATTGACAGAGCAATAAAATACAACCTTGCTGTCAGTAGGTGTCATATTTTATCATGACACCTACTGATAAGGAATATGATAAGGAATCAACAACCTATCAGAGGAGAAAATTTTCCATGACAATTTTTCCTATTCACTGTCCAGATATTCCCATGACGACAACATTAAAAAAAATAAGTAGTCTCTGCTTAAATAATGGATTGTTACTATGATACAAAATGCTGAATTAGTATAATAAGATAAATGTAGTTGCAGAACTGATCACTAACCCTGAATAGTTCCTCGATGAACAATGACTAGGGGTATTGGCGAGAACTCATCTTGGCACACATGTTCACGGATATACATATACTTGGCGAGCGGCACATCAGCAATCAAATATTCCTCTCTTCCAGGTGTCTTTAAAATATAAAAGAAAATATACTCGAGTCAGCATTTGCAGGGAAAAAAATAGTGTAGTCAGATAGGTTAATTATGCACCTATACCCAACCTATGGGCAGCAGTCAAAAGATTAAAGAGGCACATAATGGGTCCAGGGACTGAGCCCCAAAGATCTGATAGCTAATCACCTTACAGTAGTAATGAACTACTTACTGTATTTGCTTGTTTATATCTGGTTACAAGCATTATAAGTTAGTAAAGGGTACACATATTGGACTATTAATTAGTGAGTGGTACATGCATGGATAGTTACTTGGCTAGTGTTAAATGAATTTTAACATATTTGAAAGTATAATGGGTTTTCTGCCTTATCTTCTATTTATCAATCTTACCTTTAAAACATAGTTTTCAGGAGGTTCTTCCATTACAAATGTAACTGATAGTTTAGCAAGGCCCATGTTCAGAAATTCTCTCGTTTTAATATTAGGATGAACTCGAAAGGTGAATGTTGGCTGAAACTGGAAAAAAAACATTAGGTAATACTCATGTAATTGTAAACATTATCATATAAGATGTGGTAGTCTTCATGTTTATGCACAATAATAATAATAATTGAAAGTATTCTGATCGCTGCACATTAGTGAAAGGTATCCCTGGTCAAATTTGAACCTACACACTTGAATTTCATACTCTGTCATCATCAAATTATGAGGCACCTTTTTTGAATGTATGAAGCTATGCCACTAAGGGTTCTGGAAATTATCTGAGCCATTCCAGGATGCTGGGAATGGGTCCTACAATTTTGGTCACAGGGCAAAAACAGAATCACTCTAATTCTAAACAGTTTTTACAAATACAGTGGTACCTCAGGTTACGAGCTTAATTCGTTCCAGAAGGCTGTTCGAGTGCCGATACCGAACGAATTTGTTCCCATAAGGAATAATGTAAATTAGATTAATCCGTTTCAGACCCCCAAAAATACACTTACAAAAGCACTTACAAAAATACACTTACATAACTGTTCGAGTTGGGAGATGTTCGTATGCCGAGGTACCACTGTACATAAAATCTTAAATTTACATTAGTGTATTTGATTTTTTTATGGAAAATAACTAGCCTGAGGTTAAACAGTTTTATATAATTAACAAGACAATGAAAATTAGATGAAATATGTTTTGCTTTCTACAATTACCTCCATAGATGTATCAAATTGAACTGACAATAGAAGTTGTTCATCGTGTAATCTGTCTGTGATATATCTAGGCAACTCAGCATCTGTAGCAATTCGTGCTGGATACTGATACTGCACCTGCAATGAAGATAAAATAATTTTAATAATATAAAAGTAAATCATCATCATCTTTCAATGCACCGGCAATATCCCACCGAAGCAGAGTGTCCCAAAAAGAAAAACAAAAGTTTTTCTTTATAAATTTAGTAATGTATACAGGAGAAGGGGTTACTAGCCCCTTGCTCCTGGCATTTTAGTCGCCTCTTACAACACACATGGCTTACAGAGGAAGAATTCTTTTCCACTTCCCCATGGAGATAAGAGGAAATAAACAAGAAGAACCAGTAAGAAAAAAGAAAACCCAGAGGGGTGTGTATGTATATGCTTGTACATGCATGTGTAGTGTGACCTAAGTGTAAGTAGAAGTAGCAAGACATACCTGAAATCTTGCATGTTTATGAGACAGAAAAAAGACACCAGCAATCCTCCTTCTTCTTTCTTTCAACACGTCGACCATTTCCCACCGAGGCAGGGTGGCCCAAAAGGAAAAACGAAAGTTTCTCCTTTTACATTTAGTAATATATACAGGAGAAGGGGTTACTAGCCCCTTGCTCCCGGCATTTTAGTCGCCTCTTACGACACGCATGGCTTACGGAGGAAGAATTCTGTTCCACTTTCCCATGGAGATAAGAGGAAACAAGAACAAGAACTAGTAAGAAAATAGAAAAAAACCCAGAGGGGTGTGTATATGTATATGCTTGTACATGAATGTGTAGTGTGACCTAAGTGTAAGTAGAAGTAACAAGACATACCTGAAATCTTGCATGTTTATGAGACAGAAAAAAGACACCAGCAATCCTACCATCATGTAAAACAATTACAGGCTTTCGTTTTACACTCACTTGGTAGGACTGTAGTACCTCCCTGGGCGGGTGCTGTCTACCAACCTACTTCTTTCTTCTTTCAACAAATCGGCCATATCCCACCGAAGCAGGGTGGCCCAAAAAGAAAAACAAAAGTTTCTCGTTTTACATTTAGTAATATATACAGGAGAAGGAGTTACTAGCCCCCTGCTCCCGGCATTTTTAAGAGGTGACTAAAATGCCGGGAGCAGGAGGCTAGTAATCCCTTCTCCTGTATATATTACTAAATGTAAAAGGAGAAACTTTCGTTTTTCCTTTTGGGCCACCCTGCCTCGGTGGGAAACGGCCGACGTGTTGAAAGAAAAGAAAAGACAAACAACAAGATAATATTTCAAGAGCACATCTTTATCTTGGGAGGTTGTGTACTACACTAAGACTGACCAAAAATAAAATGTGCAAATATAAAAGAAGAGATGAACAGTGTGATTATAATAAGGTTCCCACATTAATTCAGGTTCTAAAAAAATATTTCTAAAAAAATATTTCTTTCTACCTAAGAACACATTACTGTACTACATACATAATTTGTGAAATTTTTACAAGTTGGACTTTACCTGTTCAGACCAGGTTAATTTATTTCTTGCAGATACAACTTCATCACATACTGCCTTCATCTTCCACCGAAATTCATTCACCTCTGGATTTTTGAGGGCATCAAACTTCTGGAGTTCTGAAATGAATAAGAATTGAAGCACATAAATCCATTGGTTATTCTTTTTAGGTCGTCCTACCTCGGTGGAATATGGCTGGTTCGTTAAAAAAAATATCCATCTTGTAAATGATCAAAAACACTAGAATAAACTAAAGGATTTCCCTGTCTCCAATCCAGTATATCAATCTCTCAACATGTATGAGAAATGCATTCCTGTTATGTACAGTACCATCCAAGGAAAACTATGAAAAAAAAAAAAAGATATTGTGCTATTTTAGGTCAAATGTTGTACAAATAGTTTGTATAACAGACATGGTAAATAAAATATGAAATTCCAGATGTTGTTTCAAGAATTGAGAGCTTTAAAGAAGACTACACCCTCAACAGCCAACTGAGATGGTGGAAAGTGATCCAGTACCTACAATTCAAATATGGGAAAATTACTGCTGAGTATATGTGTAAATTAATATATCATACTGAACTGATTATTACTGGAGGTTTGCAATGATACTGTACAGTAGTAAGCTAGGTATTGGCCATTAGCCGAGTCTCTCCAATACAGGTTATAGATGCAACCAATACCTGTGGCTTCTGGGGAACAAAAACAATATATACATGGAGTGAGTGATGGTGAAAGTGTTTCTTCTGCTTCGGATCACCCTGCCTTGGTGGAAGACAGCAGATGTGTTTAAAAAAATAAATAAACATTACCTCCAGATTCCTCACATTTTAATGGCATCTGTTGACTGCCGGCACAGAAAACAGCTGATTTACTCCAGTCAATAGGGAAAAAGTATGCCACAACACTTATGACAGGGGATATATGAAACTAAACTTTGGGAGTGAACATATACCCCTTGAGTTATGACCTGGGTCAATCTATGGCTGGTAATATATGATACAAAATACAAAGTACATATCTAAAAAGAACTAATTAAAACACTTATCTATTAAATTACCTTCTTTGGTATAGCTCTACAATTCTTAATTCAGTAAAGTTAGTGATGATCACCACTAACTGAAAATGAACTATACAGAAAGGTGTAATTAACACTACATCTTATTTGCAAAAAAAAAAAAAAAAAAAAAAAAAAAACATTCTAATACAGTGGACCCTTGGTTTTCGTTCACCTCCAAACTCGAACAATTATGTAAGTGTATTTTCGTAAGTGCTTTTGTAAGTGTATTTTTGGGGGTCTGAAATGACTAATCTAATTTACATTTGTCCTTATGGGAACAAATTCGTTCGGTAACGGCACTCAAACAGCATTCTGGAAAGAATTTTCAACGAAAACCGAGGGTCCACTGTATATAAATTAGCATGCAATATGCATTTCACCAATTACCATATATTACACTGTATATTAATATACATACAATTACAACTGCAGCATTATATTCTTCGTACCTTTACCAATTAACTGGCCAATCTGGAGATTAAGTAATTTTTCGGTTTCATTGCCCTTCCTTTCAACCAATTTTAAAATCCACATGAAGGGATTGATCTCCTGCAAACACTTGGTCTCGTCCATCAACTCCACAGTTTCTGCCCGTTGGCTGATACATGCAAAGTGGTAGGATGAGAGGTCGTGGAGAGTCCCAAACAGAGGAAATTCGCTGGCACGTTCCCATAGTTCCTGAAAAAAAATGAGCCTAGGTTAAGCACCAATGAGTGTGGCTAATAAATGAATAGACCATATGGGCAGTCACGGAATTAGCTATGAGGACCTTGATGAACTGTAGGCTTTGTCCCGTATACAGTACCTTACAATTATCAAGAGTAATAAATATAAATTTGAAAGTAAAATGTGTGTTATGTTTTTTTTTTTTTTTTTTTCAACAAGTCGGCCGTCTCCCACCGAGGCAGGGTGACCCAAAAAGAAAGAAAATCCCCAAAAAGAAAATACTTTCATCATCATTCAACACTTTCACCACACTCATACATAATCACTGTCTTTGCAGAGGAGCTCAGATACGACAGCTGAGAAAAGTCCCTCCCAGCTGTCACTATCTCAGACCCCTCCTTTAAAGTGCAGGCATTGTACTTCCCATTTCCAGGACTCAAGTCCAACTAAATCAATTAATTGGTTTCCCTGAATCCCTTCACAAAATGTTACCCTGCTCACACTCCAACAGATCGTCATGTCCCAACAACCATTCGTCTCCATTCACTCCTATCTAACACGCTCACACATGCTTGCTGGAAGTCCAAGCCCCTCGCCCACAAAACCTCCTTTACCCCTTCCCTCCAACCTTTTCTAGGACGACCCCTACCCCGCCTTCCTTCCCCTACAGATTTATACGCTCTCCAAGTCATTCTACTTTGATCCATTCTCTCTAAATGACCAAACCACCTCAACAACCCCTCTTCAGCCCTCTGACAAAGACTTTTAGTAACTCCACACCTTCTCCTAATTTCCACATTCCGAATTTTCTGCATAATATTTACACCACACATTGCCCTTAGACAGGACATCTCCACTGCCTCCAGCCTCCTCCTCGCTGCAGCATTTGCAACCCATGCTTCACACCCATATAAGAGTGTTGGTACCACTATACTTTCGTACATTCCCTTCTTTGCCTCCATGGATAACGTTTTTGTCTCCACAGATACCTCAATGCACCACTCACCTTTTTCCTTCATCAATGCTATGGTTAACCTCATCCTTCATAAACCCATCCGCTGACACGTCAACTCCCAAATATCTGAAAACATTTACTTCTTCCATAATCCCTCTCTCCAATGTGATATCCAATTTTTCTTTATTTAAATCGTTTGATACCCTCATCACCTTACTCTTATCTATGTTCACTTTTAACTTTCTACCTTTACACACTCTCCCAAACTCGTCCACTAACCTTTGCAACTTTTCTTTAGAATCTCCCATAAGCACAGTATCATCAGCAAAAAGTAACTGTGTCAACTCCCATTTTGCATTTAATTCTCCATAATTTAATCCCACCCCTCTCCCCAACACCCTAGCATTTACTTCTTTTACAACCCCATCTATAAATATATTAAACAACCATGGTGACATTACACATCCCTGTCTAAGACCTACTTTTACCGGGAAGTAATCTCCCTCTCTCCTACACACCCTAACCTGAGCCTCACTATCCTCATAAAAACTCTTTACAGCCTTCAGTAACTTACTACCTATGTTTACAGTATAAAAATATCTAGTGTAGATGTGCTAAAAATTGATAAATGAATAAATGTAAAAAATTACATGGAGTGCACAGGATTGATTCAAACCTTTGTGTCAGTTAGAATGTGTAACTTGTTTATGGGCCTAATATTTTTCTAATTTAATTAACACATGTCAATATAAATACTAATGTAGTTTAATGGGATAATGTGCTTGTTTAATTGAGTGCTGCTTTGCTTAACATTAGGTTTTTCAACAACGCATCCCCATTATTATGCGAGGTATGCTTATAATGCTATATCATACCTAAGGTACAAAATCAGTCTGAAGCACTACACCACATTTTAGGGAAAGAAAATTTTATAAAAATATTGATGGTAGTCAAATACTACAGGCATACCTCACTAATACAGTGAGTTAGGTTCCAGAGCACTGCCATAAAGTGAATCAGACTTTTTTTTTTTCACTTGTCAGTACATAAAAAACTAAAATTATGGCTTGCAACTCTTCTTTTCATTAGTATTAAACTTATGAGCCATTATACTGTAATTAATAATTACAATAATAACAATAACACAAAAAGTTTTAAAAATTTTGAAAATTGCAAAAATACGACACTGAGATATAAAGAACACAAATGTTGGTAGACAGCAACCACCCAGGGAGGTACTACCGTCCTGCCAGGTGACTGTGAAACAGAAACCTGAAACTGTTTTACACGATGGTAGGATTGCTGGTGTCTTTTTTCTGTCTCATAAACACGCTGGATAACAGGTATATCTAGCTACTTCTACTTACACTTTAGGTCACACTACACTGGCATACACATGCATATATATACATACACACATCTAGGTTTTTCTTCTTTTTCTTAATAGCTCTTGTTCTTTTTATTTTCTCTATTGTCCATGGGGAAGTGGAAAAGAATCTTTCCTCCGTAAGCCATGCGTGTCGTATGAGGCGACTAAGATGCCGGGAGCAATGGGCTAGTAACCCCTTCTCCTGTACAAATCTACTAAAAACGAGAAGAAGAAAAACTTTATAAAATTGGGTTGTCTGAATGTGCGTGGATGTAGTGCGGATGATAAGAAAGAGATGATTGCCGATGTTATGAATGAAAAGAAGTTGGATGTCCTGGCCCTAAGCGAAACAAAGCTGAAGGGGTAGGCGAGTTTCAGTGGGGAGAAATAAATGGGATTAAGTCAGGAGTATCTGAGAGAGTTAGAGCTAAGGAAGGTAGCAATAATGTTGAAGGATCAGTTATGGAAGGAAAAGAGGGAATATAAATGTGTAAATTCAAGGATTATGTGGATTAAAATAAGGGTCGGATGCGAAAAGTGGGTCATAATAAGCGTGTATGCACCTGGAGAAGAGAGGAGTGTAGAGGAGAGAGAGAGATTTTGGGAGATGTTAAGCGAATGTATAGGAACTTTTGAACCAAATGAGAAGTAATTGTGGTAGGGGACCTAAATGCTAAAGTGGGAGAAACATGCAGAGAGGGTGTAGTAGGTAAGTTTGGGGTGCCAGGTGTAAATGATAATGGGAGCCCTTTGATTGAACTTTGTATAGAAAGGGGTTTAGTTATAGGTAATACATATTTTAAGAAAAAGAGGATAAATAAGTATACAAGATATGATGTAGGGCGTAATGACAGTAGTTTGTTGGACTATGTATTGGTAGATAAAAGACTGTTGAGTAGACTTCAGGATGTACATGTTTATAGAGGGGCTACAGATATATCAGATCACTTTTTAGTTATAGCTACAGTGGGAGTAAAGGTAGATGGGATACAAGGAAAATAGAATCAGTAAGTAAAAGAGAGTGAAGGTTTATAAACTAAAAGAGGAGGCAGTTAGGGTAAGATATAAACAACTATTGGAGGAGAGATGGGCTAGTGAGAGTGTAGGCAATGGGGTCGAAAATGTATGGGGTAGATTTAAAAATGTAGTGTTAGAGTGTTCAGCAGAAGTTTGTGGTTACAGGCGAGTGGGTGCGGGAGGGAAGAGGAGCGATTGGTGGAATGATGATGTAAAGAGAGTAGTAAGGGAGAAAAGTTAGCATATGAGAGGTTTTTACAAAGTAGAAGTGATGCAAGGAGGAAGAGTATATGGAGAGAAAAGAGAGTTAAAGATGGTGAAGCAATGTAAAAAGAGAGCAGATGAGAGAGTGGGTGAGATGTTATCAGCAAATTTTGTTGAAAATAAGAAAAAGTTTTGGAATGAGATTAATAAGTTGAGGAAGCCTAGAGAACAAATGGATTTGACAGTTAAAAATAGGAGAGGAGAGTTATTAAATGGAGAGTTAGAGGTATCGGGAAGATGGAGAGAATATTTTGAGGATTTGTTAAATGTTGATGAAGACAGGAAGCTGTGATTTCGTGTGTAGGGCAAGGAGGAATAACATCTTGTAGGAGTGTGGAAGAGCCAGTTGTGGGTGTAGGGAAGTTCGTGAGGCAGTGGGTAGAATGAAAGGGGTAAGGCAGCTGGGATTGATGGGATAAAGATAGAAATGTTAAAAGCAGGTGGGGATATAATTTTGGAGTGGTTGGTGCTATTATTTAATAAATGTATGGAAGAGGGTAAGGTACCTAGGGATTGGCAGAGAGCGTGTATTGTTCCTTTGTATAAAGGCAAAGGGGACAAAAGAGAGTGCAAAAATTATAGGGGAATAAGTCTGTTGAGTGTACCTGGTAAAGTGTATGGTAGAGTTATTATTGAAAGAATTAAGAGTAAAACAGAAAGCAGGATAGCAGATGAACAAGGGGCTTTAGGAAAGGTAGGGGTGTGTAGACCAAGTGTTTACAGTGAAACATATAGGTGAACAGTATTTGGATAAGGGTAAAGATGTTTTTGTGGCATTTATGGATTTGGAAAAGGCGTATGATAGGGTAGATAGGGGGCAATGTGGCAGATGTTGCAGGTGTATGGAATAGGAGGAAGGTTACTGAAAGCAGTGAAGAGTTTTTATGAGGATAGTGAGGCTCAGGTTAGAGTGTGTAGGAGGAAGGGGACTATTTCCCAGTAAAAGTGGGCCTTAGACAAGGATGTGTGATGTCACCGTGGTTGTTCAATATATTTATAGATGGGGTTGTAAGAGAAGTGAATGCGAGGGTCTTAGCAAGAGGTGTTGGGCTAAAAGATAAAGAAGCAAATACAAAGTGGGAGTTGTCACAGTTGCTTTTGCTGATGACACTGTGCTTTTGGGAGATTCTGAAGAGAAGCTGCAGAGGTTGGTGGATGAATTTGGTAGGGTGTGTAAAGAAGAAAATTGAAAGTGAATATAGGAAAGAGTAAGGTGATGAGGATAACAAAAAGAATAGGTGACGAAAGATTGGATATCAGATTGGAGGGAGAGAGTATGGAGGAGGTGAATGTATTCAGATATTTGGGAGTGGACATGTCGGCGGATGGGTCTATGAAGGATGAGGTGAATCATAGAATTGATGAGGAAAAGGGTGAGTGGAGCACTTCGAGTCTGTGGAGACAAAGAACCTTGTCCATGGAAGTAAAGAGGGAATGTATGAAGTATAGTTATACCAACGCTCTTATATGGGTGTGAAGCATGGGTGATGAATGTTGCAACGAGGAAGGCTGGAGGCAGTGGAGATGTCATGTCTGAGGTCAATGTGTGGTGTGAATATAATGCAGAGAGTCGGAGTTTGGAAATTAGGAGGAGGTGCGGGATTACCAAAACGATTGTCCAGAGAGCTGAGGAGGGTTGTTGAGGTGGTTTGGACATGTAGAGAGAATGGAGCGAGACAGAGTGACTTCGAGTGTATAAATCTGTAGTGGAGGGAAGGCGGGGTAGGGTCGGCCTAGGAAAGGTTGGAGGGAGGGTAAAGGAAGTTTTGTGTGCGAGGGCTTGGACTTCCAGCAAGCATGTGTGAGCGTATTTGATAGGAGTGAATGGAGGCATATGGTTTTAATACTTGACGTGCTGTTGGAGTGTGAGCAAAGTAACATTTATGAAGGGATTCAGGGAAACCGGCAGGCCGGACTTGAGTTCTGGAGATGGGAAGTACAGTGCCGGCACTCTGAAGGAGGGGTGTTAATGTTGCAGTTTTATAACTGTAGTGTAAAGCACCCTTCTGGCAAGACAGTGATGGAGTGAATGATGATGAAAGTTTTTCTTTTCGGGCCACCCTGCCTTGGTGGGAATCGGCGATGTGTTAAAAAAAAAAAAAATGTTCTAAACAGACTGAGTGCAGGTAACAAAATGGCACCAGGCAACTCGCTTGATTCAGCTTGGAATCTGCTGAAGTGCGTGTCACCACCGAAAAAACATCTTGAGAACAAGGGAAGTGCTGAAAATAATAAACATGAACATAATTGAAAAGCGATGTATTAGTGTAAAGCACTCTCAAGAGAAATGCCTTAAAGCAAGGTATGCCTATATACCAGATATGAATAACAAGCTAGGTTTCAGTTCTAATGTTATTGTATGTCAAGTATAGCTCAATCCTCAATTATGATTTATATAAATAAGTTTTAACTAATAGACCCCCCATTTAACAGATTTTGGAAATTATGGAAAAAAAAATTGGCTTTACAAATGTTGGAATCAGACATGATGGAAAAAAGTCCGTAATTCTAGAATTTGTCCATAAAAATAGTGTCCGGTTGTCTTTTGAATCATTGAACCAAGTCAGATAATTCCAATGTCTGTCCAGTAAGGGCCAGAGGTTCCATGTCCAGGACTTGTCTGTTTTCAATGTTCTATGAGCCATAAGCCACCAACGCCTGTTTATTTTCTGTGCTCACTCACACATACACTCATCATTCAGTTTCCAATTTTCCCTGGATCTACAGAGCTGTGTGACATTTACATATTGAGTAAAGTGCAATTAACAATGGTTCTCAATGTTAAGCAGAAACAAACTAATAAGGTAGGCTAGGTGTGGTGTCTGTGGCATGGATATGTGAGGAATATTCTTTTAAGAAACAAGAACAGTGGACCCCCGGTTTACGTTCACCTCCAAACTCGAACAATTATGTAAGTGTATTTTTGTAAGTGCATTTTTGGGGGTCTAAAAGGACTAATCTAATTTACATTATTCCTTATGGGAATAAATTTGTTTGGTAATGGCACTTGAACAGCATACTGGAACGAATTAATAACGTAAACTGGGGGTCCACTGTGTGTAGTTTTCACTTCATCACTTCCACAAAAAAAGTAAGTAAAATTACTGTAAATTACATACTATAAAATTACTATACAGTACCGCACTGTACATGTACATACATAACTATTGTACAGTACGTACTGTGCTTTCAACTACGTACAGTGGTCCCCAGAGTATCGTAAAAACTTCACTCCAAAAGCCTGCTCAAGCGCCATTACCGAACGAATTTACTCCCTTAAGGAAAAATGTCACGTAGGTTAGTCTATTTCAGACCCCCAAAAATACACTTCCACAAGCACTTACAATATTATACTTACATAATTGTACAATTTCCGGGGTGTACGTAACTCGGGGGACCACTGTATATTTTTATTTACATTGTAGTACTATACAGGTACTGTAGTTAGAATACAGTAGTATACCTTACACAATATACAATTCAATTACGCATTACACAATTCAGTAGTATACCTGTACAGTACTGTACTGTGCTGTTTTACAGGTCACAATACCATATTCTTAGTAGTCTTTTGGTTCTATGGACTGAGTCCACTTATTCAGAACTTTGTTTAAAAATTAATTTCATAATTCAGTCTATGAACAATTGGCAATAATGTACACCCCCATCTTCCCCTATTGATTTATTAATTAAAGTGTTCACATAAACAAATAAGTGAGGTCATAATAAGCGTGTATGCACCTGGAGAAGAGAGGAGTGTAGAGGAGAGAGAGAGATTTTGGGAGATGTTAAGCGAATGTATAGGAACTTTTGAACCAAATGAGAGAGTAATTGTGGTAGGGGACCTAAATGCTAAAGTGGGAGAAACATGCAGAGAGGGTGTAGTAGGTAAGTTTGGGGTGCCAGGTGTAAATGATAATGGGAGCCCTTTGATTGAACTTTGTATAGAAAGGGGTTTAGTTATAGGTAATACATATTTTAAGAAAAAGAGGATAAATAAGTATACAAGATATGATGTAGGGCGTAATGACAGTAGTTTGTTGGACTATGTATTGGTAGATAAAAGACTGTTGAGTAGACTTCAGGATGTACATGTTTATAGAGGGGCCACAGATATATCAGATCACTTTTTAGTTATAGCTACAGTGGGAGTAAAAAGGTAGATGGGATACAAGGAAAATAGAATCAGTAAGTAAAAGAGAGGTGAAGGTTTATAAACTAAAGAGGAGGCAGTTAGGGTAAGATATAAACAACTATTGGAGGATAGATGGGCTAGTGAGAGTGTAGGC
Source organism: Cherax destructor (assembly GCA_009830355.1). Taxonomy (NCBI): domain Eukaryota; kingdom Metazoa; phylum Arthropoda; class Malacostraca; order Decapoda; family Parastacidae; genus Cherax; species Cherax destructor. The sequence continues at coordinate 280,220 of WNWK01001421.1, forward strand.
AATGGGGTCGGAAATGTATGGGGTAGATTTAAAAATGTAGTGTTAGAGTGTTCAGCAGAAGTTTGTGGTTACAGGCGAGTGGGTGCGGGAGGGGAAAAGGAGCGATTGGTGGAATGATGATGTAAAAGAGTAGTAAGGGAGAAAAAGTTAGCATACGAGAGGTTTTTACAAAGTAGAAGTGATGCAAGGAGGGAAGAGTATATGGAGAGAAAAAGAGAGGTTAAAGAGTGGTGAAGCAATGTAAAAGAGAGCAGATGAGAGAGTGGGTGAGATGTTATCAGCAAATTTTGTTGAAAATAAGAAAAAATTTTGGAATGAGATTAATAAGTTGAGGAAGCCTAGAGAACAAATGGATTTGACAGTTAAAAATAGGAGAGGAGAGTTATTAAATGGAGAGTTAGAGTATCGGGAAGATGGAGAGAATATTTTGAGGATTTGTTAAATGTTGATGAAGACAGGGAAGCTGTGATTTCGTGTGTAGGGCAAGGAGGAATAACATCTTGTAGGAGTGTGGAAGAGCCAGTTGTGGGTGTAGGGAAGTTCGTGAGGCAGTGGGTAGAATGAAAGGGGTAAGGCAGCTGGGATTGATGGGATAAAGATAGAAATGTTAAAAGCAGGTGGGGATATAATTTTGGAGTGGTTGGTGCTATTATTTAATAAATGTATGGAAGAGGGTAAGGTACCTAGGGATTGGCAGAGAGCGTGTATTGTTCCTTTGTATAAAGGCAAAGGGACAAAGAGAGTGCAAAAATTATAGGGGAATAAGTCTGTTGAGTGTACCTGGTAAAGTGTATGGTAGAGTTATTATTGAAAGAATTAAGAGTAAAACAGAAAGCAGGATAGCAGATGAACAAGGGGCTTTAGGAAAGGTAGGGGTGTGTAGACCAAGTGTTTACAGTGAAACATATAGGTGAACAGTATTTGGATAAGGGTAAAGATGTTTTGTGGCATTTATGGATTTGGAAAAGGCGTATGATAGGGTAGATAGGGGGCAATGTGGCAGATGTTGCAGGTGTATGGAATAGGAGGAAGGTTACTGAAAGCAGTGAAGAGTTTTTATGAGGATAGTGAGGCTCAGGTTAGAGTGTGTAGGAGGGAAGGGACTATTTCCCAGTAAAAGTGGGCCTTAGACAAGGATGTGTGATGTCACCGTGGTTGTTCAATATATTTATAATGGGGTTGTAAGAAAGTGAATGCGAGGGTCTTAGCAAGAGGTGTTGGGCTAAAAGATAAAGAAGCAAATACAAAGTGGGAGTTGTCACAGTTGCTTTTGCTGATGACACTGTGCTTTGGGAGATTCTGAAGAGAAGCTGCAGAGGTTGGTGGATGAATTTGGTAGGGTGTGTAAAGAAGAAAATTGAAAGTGAATATAGGAAAGAGTAAGGTGATGAGGATAACAAAAAGAATAGGTGACGAAAGATTGGATATCAGATTGGAGGGAGAGAGTATGGAGGAGGTGAATGTATTCAGATATTTGGGAGTGGACATGTCGGCGGATGGGTCTATGAAGGATGAGGTGAATCATAGAATTGATGAGGAAAAGGGTGAGTGGAGCACTTCGGGTCTGTGGAGACAAAGAACCTTGTCCATGGAAGTAAAGAGGGAATGTATGAGAGTATAGTTATACCAACGCTCTTATATGGGTGTGAAGCATGGGTGATGAATGTTGCAACGAGGAGAAGGCTGGAGGCAGTGGAGATGTCATGTCTGAGGTCAATGTGTGGTGTGAATATAATGCAGAGAATTCGGAGTTTGGAAATTAGGAGGAGGTGCGGGATTACCAAACGATTGTCCAGAGAGCTGAGGAGGGGTTGTTGAGGTGGTTTGGACATGTAGAGAGAATGGAACGAGACAGAGTGACTTCGAGTGTATAAATCTGTAGTGGAGGGAAGGCGGGGTAGGGGTCGGCCTAGGAAAGGTTGGAGGAGGGGTAAAGGAAGTTTTGTGTGCGAGGGCTTGGACTTCCAGCAAGCATGTGTGAGCGTATTTGATAGGAGTGAATGGAGGCATATGGTTTTAATACTTGACGTGCTGTTGGAGTGTGAGCAAAGTAACATTTATGAAGGATTCAGGAAACCGAGGCGGACTTGAGTTCTGGAGATGGGAAGTACAGTGCCGGCACTCTGAAGGAGGGTGTTAATGTTGCAGTTTTATAACTGTAGTGTAAAGCACCCTTCTGGCAAGACAGTGATGGAGTGAATGATGATGAAAGTTTTTCTTTTTCGGGCCACCCTGCCTTGGTGGGAATCGGCCGATGTGTTAAAAAAAAAAAAAAAAATGTTCTAAACAGACTGAGTGCAGGTAACAAAATGGCACCAGGCAACTCGCTTGATTCAGCTTGGAATCTGCTGAAGTGCGTGTCACCACCGAAAAAACATCTTGAGAACAAGGGAAGTGCTGAAAATAATAAACATGAACATAATTGAAAAGCGATGTATTAGTGTAAAGCACTCTCAAGAGAAATGCCTTAAAGCAAGGTATGCCTATATACCAGATATGAATAACAAGCTAGGTTTCAGTTCTAATGTTATTGTATGTCAAGTATAGCTCAATCCTCAATTATGATTTATATAAATAAGTTTTAACTAATAGACCCCCATTTAACAGATTTTGGAAATTATGGAAAAAAATTGGCTTTACAAATGTTGGAATCAGACATGATGGAAAAAGTCCGTAATTCTAGAATTTGTCCATAAAAATAGTGTCCGGTTGTCTTTTGAATCATTGAACCAAGTCAGATAATTCCAATGTCTGTCAGTAAGGGCCAGAGGTTCCATGTCCAGGACTTGTCTGTTTTCAATGTTCTATGAGCCATAAGCCACCAACGCCTGTTTATTTTCTGTGCTCACTCACACATACACTCATCATTCAGTTTCCAATTTTCCCTGGATCTACAGAGCTGTGTGACATTTACATATTGAGTAAAGTGCAATTAACAATGGTTCTCAATGTTAAGCAGAAACAAACTAATAAGGTAGGCTAGGTGTGGTGTCTGTGGCATGGATATGTGAGGAATATTCTTTTAAGAAACAAGAACAGTGGACCCCGGTTTACGTTCACCTCAAACTCGAACAATTATGTAAGTGTATTTTTGTAAGTGCATTTTTGGGGGTCTAAAAGGACTAATCTAATTTACATTATTCCTTATGGGAATAAATTTGTTTGTAATG
>WNWK01001422.1:0-17500 GCA_009830355.1 Cherax destructor
TTAGTTTTCGTTACTACTGTTCTACTCCCCTTTAATTACTTTTAAATTCCCCCTAAAGGGGGAAATTCCCTTGATGCTGGGGAAAAGTTTGATCCGGGGGAATTAGACCTGTTATTTCCTGGGATAAAACCATCATTACCCCACACCCCCCCAGGCGCTGTATGATATACGAGTTTAGCGTTTCACCGTTATTTTGATTACATGGGCAATAAGACACATGCGCAAAAGTTAGGAAATCTTTTTTCCCGGGAAACGTTTCGCCTACCAGGGTTTCCCAACACTGGAACTTTTCAAGACTATGGAGAAAAAACTTCTCCAGACTGGGGGGACTGACCACCTAAAAACTGCGTCTTCAAGGCTGATGGACTGATTAATCCTTCACATCTCCACTGCTTCTGCCTCCTCTGTACTCGACTGAAAAAAGCCTCCTTTGTGGGCGAAACTTTTTTGGAATAAAGTTTAACCCAACAGCTGCACGTGTTTTTACCTATCAGTACTGTATATCCTATCATTCATTACATTTGCAACTAAATTTACAAGGTTAAGAAACCTTACGTTTTTTTTCCCTTCGAGGAGGGTAGCTTCAGTTCCTCAAATTTTAAATTTTTCCCTCCCAGTTTCCCCTCTTGCGACACTAAGAATATCCTGGGTTTAAAAGTTTTCATAAAACGTTACTAAATACAGTTTTCCGTGGATTTTACAATGCTGAAATTTTCAGTTCTAAATTTAATAACTTTTTAAATCTAACAAACTAACAACAGACTTAAAGGGGAAGTTTGTTTACATTATAACTAATCTAATATGGTAATAATGTTGGTAGAATTACCGACAATATGTTGGGTTTAAAATGGACACAGGGGGGTTAAGACATTTTAAAAACGTTTGTTTTCCGGGGCACGGGTTCCCCTTTGATAAAGCTCCTGGAGAGCAAAAACGTTCCCAAAATTTAAAATGTCACATTAGGAAACATTTGTGCCCTTTTTACCAAATAAAACCCCTTTTATGGTGTGGTATGAGGGACTCAGACCCCCCCATATGTCTGGTCCCAGACCAGACATTGTAGCCGGCCTGATCGATCGTTGTACGTGCCCCCCAGTCCAATGTAGCACTACAACCCGGCTGATCAGGAACGTTTTGAGGAATCTATCGAGTTCCCCCTCGCCGGAAAACTTGTCCTGTTTCATGAAAAAACATGATTTTACCTAACCTTTTGAAGACAGCTAGGCCATCAGTTGGGGATTCCCTTTATGCATGAAAGGAGGATGGCAAATTTGGGACCCCCGTATCAGAAATTTTCCCCTGTAAATAGACTGAGGGCCCTGAATCTGACCCGAAAGACGTAGAATTGGGGAGGAAATGATTGAGGTGTATAAAGGGAAAAACGGGAATGAAAAAAGGGGGATATAAATAGCGTGCAAAAAATATCTGTCTAGACAGGACCGCAGAATGGTTTTAAATTTGGGAAAAAATTCAGATTCAGGAAGGATATGGGAAAGCTTTGGTTTGGTAATAGAGTTGGGGGATGAGTGGAAAAAACTCCCGAGTACCGTCATAGAAGCTAAGACGTTGTTTTATTTTTTAAAAATAGGTTAGAAAAATACATGGAATCAAAACCCGAGGAAATTTCGGGGCCACAAAAACATAAAATCAATGCCCAGCAGGGTTTTTGGGGCCTCCAAAAATTTTAAAATTTTTTCACTGGTTTTTAAGGTAAAACATGGTAATGAATATGATGGGTATAGGGGACTTTGAACCCCCAATCAGAGACATTGGGGAAAAATTTAAAATACGGAATAGGAGGAGAAATTTTTTCCCTGATAGGGCTTTTGGTTAAAATGGGCAGAGGGGTTTGCATAAAGGGGGAAAAACAAAAGGGGGGTAAAAGGGGTTTTCCAAAGGGGTCATTTTGGGGCCCCCCTTTTTTTACCCACAAAAACAATGAGAAATAAATGGGACAAAAGCAATTTTGGGCCGATGACCCCAAAATAGGCCTTTCCAATTAAATGAGGAAAAGGGAGCACTCCAAAAAAGATTTGAATAATGATGATTTTTTTGGGGGTGGGGGATGCAGTTTAATATAGATAAATGCAAAGTTTTTAAATTTTGGGACAGGACAATAACCATGCCACATATAAACTAAATAATGAATTTTAATTACTGATTGCGAAAAGGTTTTGGGAGTTCTGGTTAGCAGAAATCTCCCAAGACAGAGTGGCATAAGTGTTCGCAAAAAGCGAACAGAATCCTTGGCTTCATATCAAGAAGCATAAATAATGGGAGCCCTTCAGGTTGTTCTTCTTCCTCTATATATCCTTGGTTAGGCCTCATCTGATTATGCTGACAGTTTTGGTCACCGTTTTACAGAAGGGAATATAAATGCTTTTGGAAAACGCAAAAAGGGGGGATGATTGTTGATTCCTTTGAAACAAAATTTTCCTATGAGGATAGACTTGGGGCCCAATCTGCATTTCCTAAAAAGAGTAGAATTGGGGGGGATATGATTGAGGTGTATAAATGGAAAACAGGAATAAATAAAGGTGATGTAAATAGCGTGCTAAAAGGGCAGATGAAGTTCAATGGGGACAAGTGTAAGGTGCTAGTCGTTGGTAATAAAAAAATATCCCCGAATTTATAAACTAGGTGAAGTTGAGCTTGATAAACAGAATGTGAAAAAGATTTGGGGAGTCATGGTAAAGAAATCTAAAGCCAAGACAACAGTCCCTTTTAAGTGTGCGCAATAAGGCTAACAGTTTACTGGGAAATTTTTCAAGAAGTAAAGCAACAGAAGCCCAAAAATTTTTTTACAGCTCTATACATCACTAGTGAGACCTCTTTTGGGTTTTCCAGCTCTTTTTTGGCCCCTTTTTAATACAGGATGGAATAGTTTCCCTTGGGAGAACATACAAAGAAGAATGACAAAAATGATTTACAGTATAAGAAATCTCCCGGTATGAAGATAGACTTAGAGCATTAAATTTCCCCACTCTCTGGAGAGACGTAGAATAAGGGGAGATATCATCGAGGTGTACAAGTGGAGATGGGCAAAAACAAAGGAGATATTAAAAAAATACTGGGGATATCGAACCGAAGAAGAGAAATAACGGTTTTAAAATTTGGGAAAAATTTAGTTTTGAAAGGACATAGGAAAAGTACGGGTTTTTCAAACAGTTTTAGATGCGTGGAACAATCTTCCGATTAGAAATGATAGAGGCTAGGACCCTTGGGGGGCTTTAAAAAAGATTGGAAAAAATAAGGGGTGGGAGGGGGTGGGTTTGAATTGTGAGTACAGGGGTAAAACCTTTGGTAGGGGGGGGATAAGGACTCCAAAATGGCCAGAGGCCTTCTGCAGTGTTCCTCCATTTTATGTTCTTTTGTTTTTTATAAGAAAGAAGGAAAAACTGCAGAGGCCTACTGGGCCCCTGCGAGGCAGGTCCAAATTTCCCACCGGCTTTAAACCAATGCCCCAAACCCCTCCAGGTCAGGTTACATTCACTTAAGGAAGGAGCACGGCATCTGACCAAGTAGCCCCAAACTAGTCAGGTCCAACTCCCCCACCCACCCGCACCCACTCATAAGAACATAAGAAAAAAGGGGAAAACTGGGAGGCCTACTGGCCCATGCGAGGCAGGTCCAAATTCCCCCCGACTTAAAAGGGCCCCCACCCATCCAGGTCAGGTTACATTCACTTAAGGAAGGAGCACCGGGATCTGGGCCTAGTAGCACAAACTAGTCAGGTCCAACTCACACCCACCCGAACCCCCCTATATTTATCCAGCCCCATTTTTAAAAATACACAACGTTTTATTCCTTAAATTGGGGGGTTTGTTCCACTCCCTCGACAATTTTATTACCAAACCAACCCCCTATCCTTCCTGAATCTGGGAAATTTTTCCAACTTAAAGCCATTTTGCGAGTCCTGTCAATACTAGATATTTTTAGCACGCTATTTACATCACCTTTATTTATTCCTGTTTTTTTCCCTTTATACACCTCAATCATATCCCCCTAATTTCTACGCCCTTCTTCTAAAAAAGAAGGTGCAGATTCCCAAGGGGCCCTTCCCCCGTTCCCCCCCCATCCTTTATTTAAAGGGGAAGGATTTGATAAAAATGGGAATCAACTTAGTCATCCTCCTTTGGTTTTAATTTTTTTTTCCAGAGCATTTATATCCATTCTTTAAAACGGTGACCAAAAATGTGCAGCATAATCTAGATGGGGCCTCACCAAGGAAAATAGAGTTGAAGAAAACCTGAGGACTCCCATTATTTATGCTTCTTTTATATGAAGCCAAGGACTTTTCCGCTTTTTTTTGGGAAAACTTATGCACCCGTCTTTGGGTTTTTGATTACTTTTCAACCAGAACCCCCAAACCCTTTTTGCAATCAGTAGTATTAAGATTATATTATTTAGTTTATATGGGCATGGTTATTGTCCTGTCCAATATTTAGAACCCTTTTATTTATCTATATTAAAAGCATTTTGCCACTTCTCCGACCACTGCATCAGTCTATTCAAATTTCCTGGGGTGCTCTAATGTCCCTTTTAATGGTTGGGCGGGGCTTGGTGGGCCTGGAAAATTTAGTGGTTTACCCCATTAATTTAGTTTGGATTTTAAAAAACCAAAGGGAAACTGCCCCCTGGCCCGCTTAGAAAATTCCCCTACCCGTTTTTCCCCCTAAGGGAAAAAATTTGGGGGGGCCCAATTTTTAAACCCCGGGCCCCAAGGGAAAAAAAATTTTTTTCCCTTTCCGTTGGAAATTTTCCCAAAAGGCCCCGGGAAAAATGGGGCTTAATCAAAGGACTGGGGAAGGGGAAAAACAAAAAACCAAAATTTTAAAAAAAGAAAATTTTCCCCTCCCTAAACACCTTAGGGGAAAATTTTTAAAAAAAAGGAAAGGAAAAAAGTTTTTTGTAAAATCAAAAGGAGGACTTTTTTTAATTTTGTTTTTAAGGGGTGGGCAAGGGTTTTTTTCCTCGGGAATTTTTGTTCCTTTTCCACTATGGAGGTTGGGGGTTATTGGGCTTAAATTCGAAGGGAACCGATGTTTGGAAAAAGGTATTTCATTTGGCCCTTTAAAATTAAATTTGGGGCAAAACCCCCCCAGGTTTTTCCAAGGGGAAAGGGGTTGGGAAAAAAATTTGCCAAGGGTTGGGGTTTTTTTCTTACAAAAAAATTTGGAAAATTGGGAACATTCATTCAAGGGCCCCTGGGAAATTTGAGGGTTTCACTTATCCAGGGCTGGGGTGGGGGCTTGGCCCCAATCGTGGAAGTTTACTTTAAAATTGAAATAATTAATTATTTTGGGAAAAAATCCCAGGGAAAATTTTGTTTTAAAAAAAGAAAGGAAATAAGGGGTTAAACATTCCCAAACAAAAATTTTTATAATGGCGGTGAGCGGGGGGTGAGAAAAGGAGGGGCCCTAAAAATTTATTCCCAAAACCGAAAAAATTGGCCAGTTTGGGTTTTTGGGTTTAAAAGTCTTTTTTTGTTTTTCACCCAACTTTTAAATTTAAAATTGGGAACCTTTTCCCCCCCCGAATGGCCCATTAAGGTTTTTTGCCAATAAAGAAGTTTTAAATTGGGGGGCATCCATTTGGGTCATTTTTGTTGATCTGAATTTTTAAATTTAAACATAAAGCTGTCTGGATAGAATTTTCTTGAAAATTATTTTGGCTAACCTCCTCCCAAAATTGTAGGGAACCAAAAGCCTTTAAAGGAAATTTTAAACCAAAACACCAACGGAATTTTAGGGGGACTTTAATTTAGTTAAGGGAAATTATTGGGAAAATTTAAACAGGGAAATTTTTGGAATTCCCCTTTTTAAAATATTTAAATTCTTTTTAAAGCGTTTTGTAAAGAACCAACAAAAGGGGAAAAAACCTCTTGCGGTTCTGGCAACCAAAACCCCGTTAAAAAAATTTTAAAATTACGAAATCCCTTTCTTAATTTTCAAAATTCCCCCAGCAAATTTGGTTAAAGTTGGGGAAAATTCCCTTGGCCCATTTTCGTTAGAGATTATAAGGGTTTGGGGCCCCTTAAAACAACCCTGTTTGGCCCCGGGGTAAAAAGAGAAGGGTATTTTAATTTTAATTTTCTTTAAAACCCAAAACTTTAAATTTTTCCCCTAAAAGAAAAACCAATTTGTTTACCCAAAAGGTGGGAAAAATTAAAAACCCTTTAGGGCAAAGAAAAAATTTTTCCTTTAAAAAATTTAGGGTCTCTTTTTAAATAATATCTAATTTTGGGGGGTTGGGGGTTTAAAAAGCTAAACATTTTTAAATTAAAGTTTTAAAAAAATTAAAACTAACCCTTTTTTCCCCCCGGGTTTTGGCGTTGGGTAAAAAGGCCCCTTTTTTAACTTTTGGGAATTTTTTTATACAAAATGTTTTTGCCCTATTTTTAAAATTATTTTTCCCTTTTTCACAAAACCTTAAAAATTTTCCCCGGGAATTAATTTTACAAGGCCCCCAAAGAAGGTAAAATTTTTTTCCCCCCCGTCCTTGCGAAATGATTTTGAACATACCATGGCCAAAAAAATCCCGGGTCCTGAAAGGCTTTTTGCAAGGGGTTTTTTAAAAAAGCAAAAAAATTTTGAAACCCAAAATTCCCCAACAAATTTTTTTTATCCCTTCCAAAAGGGAAAATGCTAAAATGTTTGGGATCCTTAATTAATTTATTTTTTAGGGGACCGTCACTACAATCCCCTACCCCCCAATAACCCTGGCCTTGGAGGCAAATTTTGGGTTCCCCCAAATTTTGCTGATATTATTAAACCCTGTTAACCTAATTTTTTTAAAAAACCCCGCCCCGGGGGCACACCCCTCCTGCCCTTTTTTTATTCCTTTTTCGAAAAGGCCTTTTTACCCGGATCACCTAAAAAGAATTTTTTTATTTAGCAGGGGAAGATACCACCCAGGCCCCTTTGGAAAATCACTCATCCTTGGGGGAAAACCCAAAAAGGATTTTTATTTAAAACTTTTCCCAATTTCCAAGGGGTTTGCCCTTGGGGGAAACCAATGGGACTTTTAACAAGGGGGGAACGGTTTATCCCTTTGGCCCTTTTTTTATTATATCAATGACCTTATAGGGAAATTTTTTAATAGCCAAAAACCCACTTTAAGATAGGAGGTAATTGTTTCCTAAATTTCCTAGAACCCGGAAAATTTTAACAAACCCAATTCCCCTTTAAAACAAATGCAGCAATTAGATAAATTTCAATTACTCCAATTCCCCAAAACCCAAGCACCATGAAATAACCCAAACTTGGCCCATAAAAGTTCTCGGAAGGTTTGTTCCAAACCTTAAACCAAGCACAAAACCAAGCTTTTTCCCCCAAATTTCCCGGGAAATCGAATTTACCCAAAAAAGCCAATTTGGGTCAGCCCTTTATAATATTTTTAAGGGCCCATTTAATTACCATTTATTCCCGGTTTTTCCATTTTACAAATCATAAAATTCTTAGCCTTTTTAGGAGAATGCAAATTTCAAGGGGTTAGTTTCCTCCTTTGGGAAAAATTTTTAAACCCCCAAAATTACATTCCTTGTAAAAGTTTAGAATTTTTTAAACCCTTCGAATACGGGGGAAAAATGGGTATTAACCAAAGGGGGTATAAAAAAGGTTTTAAGGGAACCCTGAGGAAACCCCAATTTTTTGGTTCGGGGTTAAAATAATTTTGTTTAGGAAAATTAAAAGTTTGGTTTTAGGGGGTTATGGTAAACCCGCTCCTAAAAATTTTTGAACTAGGATTGGGGGCTTAAATTATTTAAAAAATAGTGGAGGGGGTTATTTGGGGGCCCCGCCAAAATTTAGAATTTCAAATTTTTTTCTTCAATTAAAATTTTTGACCCGAACTGTTAGTCATTTAAACCCCCTGGAGGGCCAAATGTAACCTGCCCCCTTTCTTTGGGCATTTCTTAAGGGGGGGAGACTTGGACTTGCCTCGCATGGGCCAGTAGGCCTGTTGCAGTGTTCCTTCTTTCTTATGTTCTTATGTTCTTATGAGTGGGTGTGGGTGGGTGTGAGTTGGACCTGACTAGCTTGTGCTACTAGGTCAGTTGCCGTGCTCCTTCCTGAAGTGGAAGTGACCTGACTAGGCGGGTCAATGGTCTAAGCTGGGGAGTGACATGGACCTCCCTCGCATGGGTCAGTAGGCCTGCTGCAGTGTTCCTTCTTTTTTATGTTCTTATGAAAGGAGGGCGTTGAAGATTCGCGGTCCCTATACACTGAATGAGATCTCAGTGAACTCATCACTACATTGCTTCTTATTGGAGTTATCCTGCAACGTCTGCCAAGCCTCTTGTTTTCATATGTAGTGATTTTAGTGTTCAGGCTTGGGACCAGTCCCTCCGGGATCTTCCAGGTATAGTCTATGATGCATCTTTCTCGCTGAAGTAAGTTTATCTAGGTACACATAAGTATAAGTACAATGATCATACATGGTGTAAATTGCTAAGGGTAACCCAAAACAGTCAAAAGTGACATGTCCATTGTGGTCCAACGTGCAAGATTCATATGATTCTGGGGGTTGTCATGTTAAATCCAAGGACTACGTTAGCTCTAATTTCACGGATCAAGAGACCTTCAGCAGCATCGAACGTTGAATGTTGTGAGTAATGTTTTGTCTGAGGAAATGACGCTGTTCTTTGTCAAGTTGACCCGCCAGTGAGCCACTGCTACTAGGTATCCCACCCCGGTCGATCACTCCCGCTGTGGCCCCCACCAGTGGATCACTGCTCCCAGGTACCCACTCGGTCGATCACTCCCTTGTGGCTCCCACTCAGTGGATCCCCTTCCCAGGTATTCCACTCGGTCGATCACTGCTGCGTGGGCTCCCACCAGTGGATCCCCGCTACTAGGATCCCACTCGGTCGATCACTGCTGCTGTGGCTCCCACTCAGTGGATCACTGCTCCCGGGAATCCCACTCAGTAGAGCATTGCTGCTGTGGCTCCCACTCAGTGGATCACTGCTACTAGGTATCCCACTCGGTCGATCACTGCTGCTGTGGCTCCCACTCAGTGGATCACTGCTACTAGGTATCCCACTCAGTAGATCACTGCTGCTGTGGCTCCCACTCAGTGGATCACTGCTACTAGGTATCCCACTCGGTCGATCACTGCTGCTGTGGCTCCCACTCAGTGGATCACTGCTACTAGGTATCCCACTCAGTAGAACATTGCTGCTAGGAATCCACCACACATGCATGTCTGTGTTCCGTGTGCTCAGAGCACCTTACCCCGTCTCTCTCTCTCTCTCTCTCTCTCTCTCTTCATAGTTGAACCACCTTGTGAGAACACCTGCCTCCCTGCCTTTATTAGATGTCTTCAACACATCTGTGACTGATTTCAAGTTTGTTTTCCCTACCCCGTTGACTGCCTGGTTAACCAGACTGTTGATGATAATATTCCGCAGGTCTGTGTAGCCATCACATTCGCCTTGAAAGCCTAACATTTATTCTGTATCTGTTGGTATCAGGTTGAAGAGTCTTGGACCACGCATGTTGACACTTTATTTACATTAGTCATATTCTCCGTCTATCCCCTTTATTTCTGTTTGTTTGCAACACCACAGCCTTCCTCCACCACAGTCTTATCCACCACAATCAGTCTCCACCACCACCACCACCACAGCCTTCCTCCACCACAACCTTCCTCTACCACAACCACAGCCTTCCTCCACCACAACCACAGCCTTCCTCCACCACAACCACCTTCCTCCACCACAACCACAGCCTTCTTCCATCTGACTTTTTGGGTTATCCTAGGCAATTTACACATACGTTACTATGTATGATATTTGTACTTAGGTGGACCTGCTCTTACACCCCCACCACCACCACTACTACTACGCCAGACATACAGAGGCGGCCCCATGTAGGGAGGCAGAGTATGGAGGCCCTTGAGGGTAGTATGGTGTCCTGCCCTGTCTCACTTCCCTCTCATGACGGCATCTGCTGTCCATTCCTCCTCTCTTGTCCCCCATCAATTCTTCCAACCCTTAAGGCAACACCAACCTCTAAGTCCCTCTTCCCTGCCCTTTCTTACGTGTATATATTCGCTCATTGCAACGGGACGTCGGTGAAAAGCCTCATAAAGGTAGTTCCGGGACTTGTGAGGGTAAAATCGAGATTAAACAAACATCTCCGACATGGGATACACACAGCACGTAATGGCGGGTTTTCCTCGGCTGCCAATTACTCTGTTTATCATTCTTTAATTATTTTTCTTGCCTCAGAACACACATTCGTTAGTGTAATTGATGGCCAGTTTGTCGATGACTGGTAACAGGTGGACATAGTATAAGGTGGTAAGACTGGGTGATTCACCGCCACTAAAGTCCACTAACCACTGAGGTGACGTCATCCCAGCAGTGACTACGTCAAGTAGTTGCCAGGTTCTCCTGACAGTGGGATACCATCCACCACTCCCACACTCCATCCCCCGGTCCACCACTCCCACAATCCTTCCCCTGGACCACCACTACCCACATCCCGGTCCACCACTCCCGCACCCCTGCCCCCTATCCAAGGCTCCCAGATCCCGTCCCCCAAACCTTTTTTTTTTCCTCCTCCCTTTCCCCGTAGTACCACCCCTCACCCCCCTCAAGCTGACGTAAATATACCACGTTCCTTACCCCCTCACCATCCCCCTTCATGTCCCCCCTCTCTCTCTCAGTTATGTTTTACTCCATTGTTTGGTGTTCTGCTAGATATCTTGAACACATTATTTATGTCCTTCATTTACAGCTGTCATTAAATCATTCACCTCAATCATATCTCTCCTCATTCTAAATAATTCCTGAGTGTACATTCAACGTTCTTGCGTCTTCTTAGCAAAAATTTCAATATTACAGACACATGCGATTAACGTATCCATGCTTCTATGTACGTTTCTCGACGCATTTATGTTCTGTCTTTAACAGAACGACCAGAATCTCCTGACTAGCTTAGGCCAGTAACTTGGGCCAGTAGGTGGCTTGGACTTGCCTAGCATGGGCCAGTAGGCCTGCTGCAGTGCTCCTTATGTTCTAAGGTCAAGTATTTGTGCACTTACCATGTGTATACGTTAATCGCAGCCGGTACATCGTGTGTGTGTGTGTGTGTGTGTGTGTGTGAACTTGTCTACGCGTGTGCATGTGCACTTGTGTGCGTCTCCCACGAAACATGACACACAGGATTTCCCCTCCGTTACAATCTTTTCCCATCTGTCTCTCTCCCTCTTCTCCATCCCTCCCTCTCTCTCTCTCTCTCTCTCTCTCTCTCTCTCTCTCTCTCTCTCTCTCTCTCTCTCATACACAGACATGATCCTGACATTCGAAATACTCAGTGTATTTGAGAGTGGAGATGCTGAGATGTGACTGAGGAGTCAAAGACCATAGTTGATGACGCACCTGAGCCATAGATAGGCACGTTTCGACGTACTTTTACAATCATGGGGAGGTAGTAAACACACATTCAGTCTTATACGATCCTTTATTGACTACGTTTCGCCCACACAGTGGATTCTATCAAGGTTTGTGACTTTGATAAAACCTAGTATGTGGGGCGAAATAAAGATATCTAGAAGTCGTGTAGATGTAGATATGAGGTAATCAGTCCCTCAGCTTGGAGTAGTAACTTTAAGGTTGCCCTCCAGTCTTTGTGTGTTCATTTCCATAGTCTGGTATCATTATTGACGTCTCGTCAAGATACCACATGTGTCTTGTCGGTATTGTTTATACAGAAGGCAAATAACTGTCAACAAATCGTGGGAAATGAACAGGAATACCTGCGACACCGTTACTGAAACCATTATAATTCTTCGACCTGATGATCACTTCAGAGGGAGCTGGACACATACTTAAAGTCGGTGCCGGATCAGCCGGACTTTGGTTCGTACGTTGGACTACGTGCAGTCGGCAGTAACAGCCTGGTTGATCAGGCCCTGATCCACCGGGAGGCCTGGTCGTGGTCCGAGCCGCGGGAGCGTTGATCCTCGCAATACCCTCCAGGTAGGTATACCAAAATGTTGTCATTAAAGGTGTCTAAAGTGCACGCATTCGTGTATATTTCCGTTAAGTGGATGGCACTTTGCTCATACTTCAAACCATGGACATCGTGGCAGTATTGTGAAAACAGTCAAATGGGTGACTGTTGACGAAACCTTGAACAGTTGAAATATGACTGTTTTGTTGCAGCCCCGATCAGTGGCTGACAGTTTTCTGTCCGCGCGGCACTTTTTTTTTTATTTATCGCCTTTCATATTATATTTATAGTTTTTCTAACCTAACCTAAACAAAAAATGTGCTGTAAACAGTATGTGAAGACGTGACATAGTTTCTAGGAGGATGGTTGTGCTACTAAATCTAGTTTCTAGGAGGATGGTTGTGATACTAAATCTAGTTTCTAGGAGGATGGTTGTGCTACTAAATCTAGATAAACAAGTGGTGGAACCCTCACAGCTCGTATATAAACTCAGTCAAGAACCTAAATTACTGGGAGAGATTGAAGTCCCTAGAACAGTATTCCTTAGAACGTAGGCGAGAAAGATACATCATAATCTACACCTGGAAGATACTGGAGGGATTGGTTCCAAACCTACACCCCGAAATTACTACTTATGATCACAAAATATGCCTCCAGTGAAAAGTAGGGGAGAGGTGAGTACACTGAGAGAACTCAATAAGTGTATAGGGGCCACGACTCTTCATAAGGAGGATCGCCATCAACCCCCCTAGCTGTCTCCAAGAGGGAACTTAACGGATTCCTCAAAAACTGTTCCTGATCAGCCGGGTTGTTCTTATACGTTCGAGTACTGACACCAGGAGGCCTGGTCTGGGACCAGTCCGCGGGGGCGGTGACCTCCGGAAGCGACTCCAGGTAAACTTCAGGTAAGTAATCAGTAACGAATAAACACACTAATTTTGATCTTGCTTGAAAAAAAAATGAGGAAAAAATACGAATGTTAACAACATATTAGTTTAATGTGATAATCGACGGGGTTTATTAATGAGCATCAACATGTACTCACCTATTTGTGGTTGCAGGGGTCGAGACTCAGCTCCTGGCCCCGCCTCTTCGCTGTCTGCTACTGGGTCTCTGCTCTCCCTGCTCCATGAGCTTTATCATACCTTGTTTTAAAACTATGTATGGTTCCTGCCTCCACTATATCGTTCGCTAGACTATTCCACTTCCTGACTACTCTGTGGCTGAAGAAATGCTTCCTAACATCCCTTTGACTCATCTGAGTCTTCAGCTTCCAGCTGTGTCCCCTTGTTTCTGTGTTCTCTCTCTGGAACATTGTCACTATCCACCTTGTCGATTCCCCGCATGTGGATTTAGCGCTTTCACGGAGAGCGAAACGTTGCCACAATAAAATGTCCATTTACTTGACATTATTACAAAAATAATAATGTATATTAGTGATATTATATGCCAAGCTAATGATGATACTCTTCAGGTTACTCGGAGTTTCAGGAGTAGGTATGACAACCGTGTGTCCATGTATTGTTTGTAACGGCTTGACAAAGCTCCTGGAGAGCGAAACGTTGCCACAATAAAATGTCACATTAGTTGCATTTGTGTCATTTTACTTAACATATTGTCGGTAATTCTACCAATAAGAACATAAGAAAGAAGGAACACTGCAGCAGGCCTACTGGCCCATGCGAGGCAGGTCCAAGTCTCCCACCAGCTTAAGCCAATGCCCCGACCCAGCCAGGTCAAGTTACATTCACTTAAGGAAGGAGCACGGCATCTGACCTAGTAGCACAAACTAGTCAGGTCCAACTCACACGCACCCGCACCCACTCAAGTTTTAGTAACTGTAGGTCCTCTGGGACGAGGTATTTGTAGATGCCGTAGCTATTGAACCCTCGGTAGCATGCTTGACGGTATGCTCACCGCCCTGCTGAATTCTCCCACTTCAGGCTGACACTGCTGAAGTCTCCCACTTCAGGCTGACACTGCTGAAGTCTCCCACCTCAGGCTGACACTGCTGAAGTCTCCCACCTCAGGCTGACACTGCTGAAGTCTCCCACGTCAGGCTGACACTGCTGAAGTCTCCCACCTCAGGCTGACACTGCTGAAGTCTCCCAGCTCAGGCTGACACTGCTGAAGTCTCCCACTTCAGGCTGACACTGCTGAAGTCTCCCACCTCAGGCTGACACTGCTGAAGTCTCCCACCTCAGGCTGACACTGCTGAAGTCTCCCACCTTAGGCTGACACTACTGAAGTCTCCCACCTCAGGCTGACACTGCTGAAGTCTCCCACCTCAGGCTGACACTACTGAAGTCTCCCACCTCAGGCTGACACTACTGAAGTCTCCCACCTCAGGCTGACACTACTGAAGTCTCCCACCTCAGGCTGACACTGCTGAAGTCTCCCACTTCAGGCTGACACTACTGAAGTCTCCCACCTCAGGCTGACACTACTGAAGTCTCCCACCTCAGGCTGACACTACTGAAGTCTCCCAGCTCAGGCTGACACTA
The DNA here is from genome assembly GCA_009830355.1 of Cherax destructor. Classification (NCBI taxonomy): domain Eukaryota; kingdom Metazoa; phylum Arthropoda; class Malacostraca; order Decapoda; family Parastacidae; genus Cherax; species Cherax destructor. The sequence goes on from WNWK01001422.1 coordinate 14,468, forward strand.
CTGAAGTCTCCCACCTCAGGCTGACACTACTGAAGTCTCCCACCTCAGGCTGACACTACTGAAGTCTCCCAGCTCAGGCTGACACTGCTGAAGTCTCCCAGCTCAGGCTGACACTACTGAAGTCTCCCACCTCAGGCTGACACTACTGAAGTCTCCCACCTCAGGCTGACACTGCTGAAGTCTCCCACCTCAGGCTGACACTACTGAAGTCTCCCACCTCAGGCTGACACTACTGAAGTCTCCCACCTCAGGCTGACACTACTGAAGTCTCCCACCTCAGGCTGACACTACTGAAGTCTCCCACCTCAGGCTGACACTACTGAAGTCTCCCACCTCAGGCTGACACTCTGAAGTCTCCCACCTCAGGCTGACACTCTGAAGTCTCCCACCTCAGGCTGACACTCTGAAGTCTCCCACCTCAGGCTGACATCTGAAGTCTCCCACCTCAGGCTGACACTACTGAAGTCTCCCACCTCAGGCTGACACTACTGAAGTCTCCCACCTCAGGCTGACACTACTGAAGTCTCCCACCTCAGGCTGACACTACTGAAGTCTCCCACCTCAGGCTGACACTACTGAAGTCTCCCACCTCAGGCTGACACTGCTGAAGTCTCCCACCTCAGGCTGACACTGCTGAAGTCTCCCACCTCAGGCTGACACTGCTGAAGTCTCCCACCTCAGGCTGACATTACTGAAGTCTCCCACCTCAGGCTGACACTACTGAAGTCTCCCACCTCAGGCTGACACTACTGAAGTCTCCCACCTCAGGCTGACACTACTGAAGTCTCCCACCTCAGGCTGACACTACTGAAGTCTCCCACCTCAGGCTGACACTGCTGAAGTCTCCCACCTCAGGCTAGCAAAAGGAGTTGTTGGAAATGGTATAAAATAAAGACAAGTTGAAGATTAAGACGCATGTCCAACAGTTGGTATCTTTATTGATGAAACGTTTCGCCCACACAGTAGGCTTCTTCAGTCAAATATAAAGGCAGTAGTAATGAAATAAAGCTGATGTAATCAGTCCATCAACCTTGGAGAAAAAGTATTTGAGGTGGTAGACTCCAGGTGGTCAGTCCCTCAGCCTGGAGTAGAGTTCAGCACATGTATCTTAAGCTCTAGCACAAGGAGTGTTGGAGGCTCGATCCTTCGTCCACTAACACGGAGACAGATACTGTGCTCTCCTCTCCCTTCCCTCCACTAACCTCCCTCCCTTAACCCCCCCACCACACACACACCTCTTCCTCTACCATTCCGGTCTTTCCCTTCCTCCTCCGACCACCCGTCCGCCCCTCCCTCTACAACCCGTCCCACATCAGTAGAATCCCGCTACCTGCCCCTTCCCTCCACTCCTTCCCCATTCCCCCTCCACTCCTCCCCCTCCCCTCCAGCCTCCATCCGGTGCACGTGACATTTATAACACAAAATGGCGGGCGAGCTCCAGACTGTGGGATGTATCTGTTGATTCTTGGAGCGCTGTTTAGTGGTAGCGTAGTAGTAGTAGTTGTTGTGGTTGGTGGTAATAGTGGTAGTGACGGTGGTGGGGGTTGTAGTAGTAAAGTCCAGTAATCAGAGCAGTAGTAGTAGTTGTAGTGGTGGTGATGGTAGCGTAGTGATAGTAGCTGTGGTGTGAACAAAGACATATTTGAGGAAAAAATTCGCCACGAGTGCCTTCAGTACCTTCGTCAGTAGCTCCTGAAGTAGCTACTGAAGTAGCTTCTTCAGTAGCTCCTGAAGTAGCTTCTTCAGTAGCTCCTGAAGTAGCTTCTTCAGTAGCTTCTTCAGTAGCTCCTGAAGTAGCTTCTTCAGTAGCTACTCAGAGCCAAACGTTTGTTTTAATAAATGTCATGACTGAAGGTATGTGTGCGTGACTCACGAAATCGTAACAACACGATTGCAAACAAACCATACCACGGGTGGGGTTAGAACCCGCGGTCAGAGTGGTTGGTGGTTTTGATAGTGGTAGTATATTAATAACAGCAGTGGTGGTGATAGTGGTAGTATATTAATAACAACAGTGGTGGTGATAGTGGTAGTATATTAATAACAGCAGTGGTGGTGATAGTGGTATTAATAACAGCAGTGGTGGTGATAGTGGTATTAATAACAGCAGTGGTGGTGATAGTGGTAGTATATTAATATCAGCAGTGGTGGTGATAGTGGTGGCGGCGGTGGTGACTTTATTAAAGAACGGTGGTGACATCACATCTCACTCTAAGACTCACTTTTAGTAAAACACAGTTTCATCAATCAAGATACCCAACTGTTGCATATGTCTCAATCATCAAATTGTGGGTATTTTATACCGTTCCCAACATTCAACTTTATGAATCCTAATTGAGAGAGAGGTGGCGAGGCTATAATAGGTTAGTTATACGGCGCAGTTCTAGTCTCTATATTTCTAAATACTAGTCATAAATGCGTAAGAAATGTTTATTATCTTATAAATGTTTCCTACAGAGATAGGCAGCCCTAAGCTATACTCTCTTGTAAAACGTAGAATGTGGATGAGATGTAGAAGCGTAAGATCGGTATGAAGGGTCTCTACCGTCAGTCACCACCTATGATTGTGAATCTCCCTAAATCCTTGGTGACACAGGGAGGAAGAAGGAAATGAGAGTGGGGAAGGGAAGAAAACGAGATAGTGAGAGAGTTGGAGGAGAGAGAAAGGGAAAGAAGGTTAGATGTTGGAGGGAAGGAGAAAACTAGACGAGGAGGGAGAGAGACAGTACACGGCTCGTGACTCTTGGACTGACTTTCACATTAATAACACGTAGAACCTTGTGGGGTCAACATCCTCCTTTCCTGCTGCTGCTTCTGTTAATGGTGTTTCTGTTGCTTCTGTTAATGGTGTTTCTGTTGCTTGTTAATGGTGTTTCTGTTGCTTCTGTTAATGGTGTTTCTCTTTCTTCTGTTAATGGTGTTTCTGTTGCTTCTGTTCCATCTGTTAATGGTGTTTCTATTGCTTCTGTTAATGGTGTTTCTCTTTCTTCTGTTAATGGTGTTTCTGTTCTTTCTGTTAATGGTGTTTCTGTT
>WNWK01001422.1:22500-283368 GCA_009830355.1 Cherax destructor
GCTCTCGACACGCCGTCCAGTATACGAACCACAGCCCGGCTGGTCAAGAATTGACCTCAGGAACGTATCCTGTTCCATCTTGACGACAACCAGGGGTCTATCGGTAATCTCCCCTTATGTATGATGGAAGGCTGTTGAATAGTCTTGGACCCCTGACACTTATTGTGTTGTCTCAGTGTACTCGTATCAACCCTGTTTTTCATTGGAGGCATAGTACAGCATTGGCCGAGTCTTTTGCTTTCGTTGGGAGTGATTAGTTTGTGCAGATTTGGAACCAACCCCTTTAGAATTTCCCAGGTGTAAATTATGATGTATATTTTTCGCCTGCATTCCAAAGAATACAGATCAAGGGACTTCAGATATTCCCAGTAATTAAGTTGCTTGATTGAACTTATACGTTTAGTGACGTTCTCTACATTCTCTAGATCTGCAACTTTATTTGCCTTAAAAGGGGTTGTTAGTATAGAACAGTATTCCAACCTAGAACAAACGACTTGAAGACTTGTAGTATCTCACTTGTTACTCTTCCCATTCAGACCTCTCCCAGATAGTCACTTTGCTTCCTTTCCCCGAGGTATTCCATGAGTCCTGCCTGCACCTCAGTATTTTACCCGTCTCTTGTACGGCACTGTATGAAATACATTATTGGAGTCGAAGAAAATGCAATCCACCCATCTCTCTCTCTATCGTGACTCACTGACGTTACTTTGTCATAGAATTCCAACAGGTTGATAAGAATTGCCAACTCTGAATTCTTGCTGTTACTGTTTATAAAATCACTTCTCTCCAATTGCTCTACCACTCTCCTGATTATCTTCTCCCTAATGCCATGGCATGCCAGTGGCTCTCCTTGCATTACAGTTTTATAATTGTATTATATTTGTAACTACCAATAACATTGTACACTTGTAACATGCATTGAAATAAAAATTATTATTATTATTATTATTATTATTATTATTATTATTATTATTATTATTACCTTGCATTGTATGCATGTCAGTGAAATGCTCTGTAGTTCAACGATTCCTGTCTGTCTCGTTAATGTACGGACTACAGTCACTGTATTCACATTTTTTGAAACTGTCTTGTGTTCATTGACTTAATGTAAATCTTAGTTAGTGGTTCAGATAATATTTTTGCTTCCTCTGAGAGAATTCACGGTGGCACCTTGTCAGGTCCCATTGTCTTTAATGTATCCAGCTCAGTCATGTTTTGTTGTGTGTGTGGTGTCCAGTACCTGCTGATGTATTCTCTTCCTTAGGTTCTAGGGCACTGCCCCTGTCTCCTCTGAGGACGACTTAAAGTGCGTGTTCAACACTTCCCAAACTTCCTTGTTTTTCGTGAGCTTTCCTCTCCTGTAGTCGAATCACTTAGTCTTTTACTGTCATCCTACCTCCGATGTGACTGTGAAGTTGTGATTGACATGTGGCTTGTGTGTGTGTGTGTGTGTGTGTGAGAGAGAGAGAGAGAGAGAGAGAGAGAGGAGTGGTGAATGGGTGGGTGACCTGCGCCGTGGAGGAGGGTGACTGCTACAATACAGTAACGGTGATGTGAGACCATCTGCCATTATTCACACCCTCTTACTCCTACCTCCTCACACCAATTCATTCCCTGCACGTATACAAGCTTACTTACACAAATTCACGTATGTACACAACTACACACACACACATACACACACCACAACTAGGTGAGTACACACACACACACACAATTAAAAAACTTACACACAACATCACAATGAAAACAGAAGCCCTTGAATTAATCAAACCATAACCTCGACTGTTGTATTACATCTCGTGTGTGGCTGGTTTCTTCAAAATGGGGACGTGGTCCTCATCCACGGTACTGGAGCTACTTTCTCTTTGGATCAAACCCCTGGACTCAACCCGCAGAGGGTACTGAATGACCCCCTGCGGATTTAGCGCTTCACTAGATGTGCAAGAAAGGTATACAATACACCAACTCCAAGGTTGAAGGACTGATTACCTCATCTTTTGTATATAGTTCTACTGTGTTCATATTATGTCCTGGAATCTGTATTGATAAAGCCACTGGAGGGCGAAACGTCTACAATAAACATACCCAGATGTTGCACATGTGTCTTAACTTTCAACACTTGGGTATCTTTATTGAGGAAACGTTTCGCCACACAGTGGCTTCATCAGTCCTATACAAAGAAGAATGGTGAAGATCAGGATTTTGAGGTAATCAGTCCCTCAGCCTGAAGTCGATGTAATCGTCCATCAATCTTGAAAAAAAAAATGATCAGCTGATCGGGTATTGACTTTGAATATCTGTCCAGTTTTTTCTTGAAGGCAGCCATGAGGCTACTGTTAATTCCCCTTATTCCTGATGGGAAGCTGTTGAACAGCCTTGGGCCCCGGACACTTATTGTGTTTTCTCTTAGTGTACTAATGGCGCCCCTACTTTTCATTGGTTAAGGGAGTGATGACATGACCTGCCTGACGGAGTAATGACATGACCTGCCTGACGGAGTAATGACATGACCTGTCTGACGGAGTAATGACATGACCTGTCTGACGGATTAATGACATGACCTGCCTGACGGAGTGGTACAAAGAGTATGATACAGTACAAGAGGCCAGGAACTGACAATATCAGTCGGTTTTCAAGAGTCACAAAGACAAGTTGGTAGTATATACAGTGCATACATGTGAGCTGTGACTCGACCCCTGCAAGGGCACCTAGGCGAGTACAGAATAACGGGCCCAAAAAGGCACGTACACTCATTTACATACACAACTGGGAGCGTACACATACACAACTGGGAGCGTACACATACACAACTGGGAGCGTACACATACACAACTGGGTGTGTACACATACACAACTGGGTGTGTACACATACACAACTGGGAGCGTACACATACACAACTGGGTGCGTACACATACACAACTGGGAGCGTACACATACACAACTGGGAGCGTACACATACACAACTGGGTGCGTACACATACACAACTGGGTGCGTACACATACACAACTGGGTGTGTACACATACACAACTGGGAGCGTACACATACACAACTGGGTGTGTACACATACACAACTGGGTGTGTACACATACACAACTGGGAGCGTACACATACACAACTGGGTGTGTACACATACACAACTGGGTGTGTACACATACACAACTGGGTGTGTACACATACACAACTGGGAGCGTACACATACACAACTGGGTGCGTACACATACACAACTGGGAGCGTACACATACACAACTGGGTGTGTACACATACACAACTGGGTGCGTACACATACACAACTGGGTGTGTACACATACACAACTGGGTGTGTACACATACACAACTGGGTGCGTACACATACACAACTGGGTGCGTACACATACACAACTGGGAGCGTACACATACACAACTGGGTGTGTACACATACACAACTGGGTGTGTACACATACACAACTGGGTGTGTACACATACACAACTGGGTGTGTACACACACAACTGGGTGTGTACACACACAACTGGTGTGTACACACACAACTGGGTGTGTACACACACAACTGGGTGTGTACACACACAACTGGGTGTGTACACACACAACTGGGTGTGTACACACACAACTGGGTGTGTACACACACAACTGGGTGTGTACACACACAACTGGGTGTGTACACACACACTGGGTGTGTACACACACAACTGGGTGGTACACATACACAACTGGGTGCGTACACATACACAACTGGGGTACACATACACAACTGGGTGTGTACACATACACAACTGGGTGTGTAACACACAACTGGGTGTACACAACACACTGGGTGTGTACACACACAACTGGGTGTGTACACACACAACTGGGTGTACACACACAACTGGGTGTGTACACACACAACTGGGTGTGTACACACACAACTGGGTGCGTACACATACACAACTGGGTGCGTACACATACACAACTGGGAGCGTACACATACACAACTGGGTGTGTACACATACACAACTGGGTGTGTACACATACACAACTGGGTGTGTACACACACAACTGGGTGTAACACACAACTGGGTGTGTACACACACAACTGGGTGTGTACACACACAACTGGGTGTGTACACACACAACTGGGTGTGTACACACACAACTGGGTGTGTACACACACAACTGGGTGTGTACACACACAACTGGGTGTGTACACACACAACTGGGTGTGTACACACACAACTGGGTGTGTAACACACAACTGGGTGTGTACACACCAACTGGGTGTGTACACACACAACTGGGTGTGTACACACACAACTGGGTGTGTACACACACAACTGGGTGTGTACACACACACTGGGTGTGTACATCACAACTGGGTGTGTACACACACAACTGGGTGTACACACAACTGGGTGTGTACACACACAACTGGGTGTGTACACACACAACTGGGTGTGTACACACACAACTGGTGTGTACCACACACAACTGGGTGTACACATCACACAACTGGGTGTGTACACACGGTGTGTACACAACTGGGGTGTACACACACAACTGGTGTGTACACACACAACTGGTGTGTACACACACAACTGGGTGTGTACACACAACTGGGTGTGTACACACACAACTGGTGACAGGTGTGTACACACACAACTGGGTGTGTACACACACTGGGTGTGTCACACAACTGGGTGTGTACACATACAACTGGGTGTGTACACACACAACTGGGTGTGTACACACAACTGGGTGTGTACACACACAACTGGGTGTGTACACATACAACTGGGTGTGTACACATACACAACTGGGTGTGTACACATACACAACTGGGTGTGTACACATACACAACTGGGTGTGTACACAACATAACATGGTGTGTACACACACAACTGGGTGTGTACACACATTGTACACACAACTGGGTGTGCACATACACTGGTGTGTATTGACCCTCAAACTGGGTGTGTACATACATACATACATTGCGGTGTGTACATACATAGGTGTCACACACAGCCAGCTGCTCCCACAATACCGTTACCTGCTTGAACCGCTTTACGTGCCCCCCCCCCTTTCTCCCCTCCCCCTCTCTGGTATCTTTCTCCCCCTCTGGTACCTTCCCCTTCCCCTCCCCCCTCTGGTACCATGCTCCTTCCCCTAACCCTCTCTGGTACCATGCCCCCTCTTAAGACAGTGCCTTCAACTCCCTTCACCCCTTCTGTCTGTCTGTCTCTCTCTCTCCGCCACGACGCTTTTCAGTTTATTCACGATTTTCAGATTCGTATTGTTTATAGCAGTGACGAGATGGGTGTCGAAAGTGACTTGAGTGGGCACTATGCAGTGGGCACTGCATTGGGTACTGCAGTGGGCACTATGCGGTGGTTACTATGCAGTGGGCAGTGCAATGGGCACTAAGCAGTGGGCACTATGCAGTAGGCACTACATAGTGGGCACTCAGCATGAACATGTATACAGTTAAAGCACTGTACTAAGTCTACCAGCCTTGCTAGACGCATAGCTGTCTAAGCTATTTTTAAAGCCACGCAAGGTGTTAGGTTTATTGACCATGTACTTGTTACTTTGTTTCATTTATTCACAATTCTATTGCGCGCCAGTTTGTTCTCTGTATAATTTCTCGTCTAAATCCATCAAACTTGATTCCAGTGCATCGCTTTGTTGTTTTTCCTGGTTTAGACATCCTCAGCATCCTGTTTTGTATACCTTGATCACATCCTCGCGTACTACGTCTTTCTTATACAAGTGGCTCCGTGGCTCGATCCCCGGTGTGTTTACTTAGGACACCTGCTGTCCATGTTCACCTAGCAGTAAATAGGTACATGAGTGTTAGTTGACTGGTGTGGGTCGCATCTTGGAGACAAAATTAACCTAAGTTGCTCGAAATGCTCTGCATAACAAGGGGCTTTCTATATAGCAGTATGTCACTGACGTCAGCTATGGTCTGTATAAGTTGTATCGTGTACTTGTAGAAATAAAGATTTATTATTATTATTATAGTCAACTACACTAGGCTCCACACGGGTTGTGGATTTTCATTAGCATTGTATGAATGTGGAATGGTGTGGTCGGTGAGGGCCATACAGTATAGAGTCTGGAAAAACGGAGGAAGTCAAGTTTGATCCGAGGAAAGGTATGCTAGTTTCATTTCTTCGGATCGAACGCCTTGAAGGACGATCACTACTGTGCTGAGAGTTTTTCATTACACTCAGGCTGTTTGTTGAAGGTTATTGTCACACTCATGGATTTACACCTTGTTTATAAGTATATAATATAGTTTTTATTCTCCCTAGTGGGGGACATGGCCAGTAAAATAGTAAGTGCACTAGTAGATAAGTAAGATACATGTGCAACAGTTGCAAAATGTTTCCCTACACAGTAGGCTTCTTCGGTCGAGATCACCCTTGAAGACGTAGGTTTGAGGTGGTCAGTCCCTCCATATTTTGGAACATTATCATATTTAAGTGTCCTAGTAGCTGTGTGTGTGGCCACCAGAAATAAATTGTTATTATAGTTGCGTCAAAGACTTGATTAATTAAGAAGAAAACCACTAGCACACAGATGCCAGCACAGGGATCTGTGTCATTCCATATGCTGGCTGAGGTGAAATATGCGTAGGAGAGACGGCAAGAAGCCTGGAGCAATGCCTCTTGAAAACATAAACAAGCCTATAGCCGGGAGCACATAACAATGTGCTTGGTTCACCGTCATTCCTCTGACATCTGATGAAGTGGGGAGAAGCCAGGCTTGTAATAAAAGAGGGCAACATTTATTGTTTTTTTTATCAGGACTAGAAATAGGAGGCAGAGGGTGAGTTATATTGGACCTGAGATGGAGGATATAGTTAGCGCATTAGAAAACATCACGATTAGTACTGAGGGAACCCTATTAGATGCCTCAGCCGTGGAGGAAATGATGCTGGGAGGCATAGTAGAGAGGACCTTCTTATGCGATAAGGACATAATAGTTATAATTAGGAAAGAGAGAGAGATCCCTGCACCCTGGTCTTGGGCCTGCTGGCCCATATATCCACCACAGCATGGCTGATCCAGTACTTTTTGGAAATACTTGTCAAGATTCCTCTTGAAAACTTCACATGTCCCAGCCAAGCAGTGTTTCTGATATCTTCTGGTAAGATGTTCAAGTCTGGCCCCACATATGTTGATACAGTGTTCTCGTAATGTGCCTGCAGCACCCCTACTTTTCAATGTGTTTATTTTATTTATGGCAGCGTGCAAATTTGGGACCAGGCCCTCAAGTAATTTCCACATATTATCACATCACTCCTCTCCAGTGAGTACATATTTAGGACTTTGAGGCGTTTCCAGTAATTGAAATGCGTTATAGGTTCTATGCTTTCTGTAAGTGATCTGTGTATGTGTTCCAGCGGTGGTATCTCCTGCCCTGAACGGGGCCGTCGACACTGGGGAATACTCTAACAGAGCACCAATGATTTCCCTTGTTTTGAAAGTTCTCATTACCCACCGTGTCATTTTCCTGGCTGTCGTCTGTTTTTTCTCTTGTTCCGTTAAGTCCAGGAGTATTAAGAGAGAGAAACATCATCACAATCAGCTCTACCTCTGACGAGCGTTGTCTGAAAAAAGTGTGAAGACGTATTTACACGAGAAGAATCAATCGCTCTTACTACGCTCAAGCTTAATATTGGACACCTATCAAGAAGCTTCTACACTACGCTAGAAGTCACACCAAGATAACAGGTCAGCACCTGACAAAAACCCTTCACTCTATTTACCAGTATTTAATAAGTATGCGGCACAACTGCGTATCTTGTGTTTCGAGAACAACAGAGCTAACAAGAATTACAGAATGGCGTAGAGAGTACGGAGAGAGCTGGGGTGGGGCCTAACCCAGAGCGGGAAAATAAGTGTTGGTAGCCCCATTGTGGCGCCATGTGTGTGTGTGTGTGTGCGCGTGTATGTGTGTTTGTATGCCATGTTGCCGGATCTTCTCCTCGCATTCCTCTCAAGTCTTGTTGATCCACACACGTTCATTCACATGTGAAGCTTTGGATTTTTTTTAAATTGAGGTGTTTGAGTGTGTGTGTGTGTGTATGTTAGTGTGGGTTAAGAGTGGTGAGCCAACACTAAGTGATGTCATGTTTCACAGGTTAGTGACTTGGCAGAGGTGAGTTCCTGTTGCCTCCCCCACCACCCTTCCCTCGCCACCAGTAAGCTGGCCTTCTCTCCCTCAATCCTCCCCCCTTCCATCCACCCATCCCTCCTTCAACCAGAGTAAATCTCTCTCTCTCTCTCTCTCTCTCTCTCTCTCTCTCTCTCTCTCTCTCTCTCTCTCTCTCTCTCTCTCTCTCTCCATAAGAGGTTTCTAACACTGGGGATAAACAGTGTTCTTTGTGTTAGGTCTTCTAAGATATTAATATCTCCATCCACCCTTGAAGACACGGGAGGAGCCTTAATATTGTTTAAGGGCTCTTGTTCTAAGGAAGTAGAGCTAACATCCCTTTTCTGTTATCAAACGTAATTACTTATCGCCCACATAAAATGATGGGTGGTAATTATAACTGCGAAAGTAATCAAATGCATATTCAACTTTGACAGAGTACAAGAGTAGTAGCAGTAAACAGAAAAATCCATCATTAGCGATGTTAAAACCTCAGTACCCTAAGGTACTGTGCTGGCACCTCTACTGTTTCTTATCCTCATAGAAAACAGATAAAACACTCACCACAGTTTCCTAACTATCATTTGTGGATGATACCAAAATAAGCATGACAATTACCTCATTATAACAAAAAAAAATGCGGGAATATATAAGCAAAGCTTTCCAGTGGGCAGTCTACCTTCCTGGAGGGTGTTCTGATAGGTAGACTGCCCACTGGAAGGTGTTCCGGTAGGTAGACTGCCCACTGGAAGGTGTTCCGGTAGGTAGACTGCCCACTGGAAGGTGTTCCGGTAGGTAGACTGCCCACTGGAAGGTGTTCCGGTAGGTAGACTGCCCACTGGAAGGTGTTCCGGTAGGTAGACTGCCCACTGGAAGGTGTTCCGGTAGGTAGACTGCCCGCTGGAAGGTGTTCCGGTAAGTAGACTGCCCACTGGAAGGTGTTCCAGTAGGTAGACTGCCCACTGGAAGGTGTTCCAGTAGGTAGACTGCCCACTGGAAGGTGTTCCAGTAGGTAGACTGCCCACTGGAAGGTGTTCCAGTAGGTAGACTGCCCACTGGAAGGTGTTCCAGTAGGAAGACTGCCCGCTGGAAGGCTCTGTTTATATCTTCACAAGTGGAGGATAACATGATGTTCACTGGTGAAAGGTTCCAGCTGCTTAGATATGGAAAGATGAATATGGGTACACAATAAACTAGCCACTTCGGTGGCAAAATCTAAAATCTAATCTTCCTCTTTTGCTCTTATCCTCTTCCCTCAGCAAATGTGTTATGTATCACCTTACACAGTAAAACCAAGTGGCCAGACACTTGTCCAGTCTTACACTGCTGCTGCTCTTACTACTTTCCACACTGGACATATTGTGTGGGGGGACATCTGCACATGTGTGGGGGACATCTGCACGTGTGTGGGGGATATCTGCATGTGTGTGGGGGGACATCTGCATGTGTGTGGGGAATTAGTTGGTATGAGTACTGCATGTTGAAAATGGTATACAATACCAACTGAAGATTAAGACATGTGCAACAGTTAGGTATCTTTATTGATGAAATGTTTCATCTACACAGTAGGCTTCTTCAGTCAGATACGAAGGCAGCAGGTGTAGTAGTGAAATGAAGATGATGTAATCAGACTGATTACTGCCTGATTACATCATACTGATTACAGACTGATTATAGAGGCTAAAATGTTATGTAGTTTTAAAAATAGGCTAGATAAATATATGAGTGGGTGCGGGTGGGTGAGAGTTGGTCTTGACTAGCTTGTGCTACTAGGTGAGATGCCGTGCTCCTTCCTAACTGGTGTTGTGCCAGAGATGTGGAAGATAGCTAATGTAGTCCATCAAATTACCGTCCAATAAGCCTCACGTCTATAGTAGGCAAATTATTAGAATCAATTATAGCTGATATTATCAGAAGTCACCTTGAAGAACATAATTTGATTAATGAATCTCAGCATGGGTTTACGAGAGGTCGTTCCTGCCTGACAAATTTACTGACGTTTTTCAATAAAACATTTGAGGCAGTAGACAGTGATAAAGAATATGATATAGTTTACTTGGATTTCAGTAAGGCCTTCGATAGAGTACCTCACAAGAGACTCTTAAGAAAGGTGGCAGCTCATGGTATAAGAGGTAAAGTTCTAGCATGGATAGAGGCATGGCTTACCAATAGAAAGCAGAATTTCCATTAATGGGGTCAAATCTGAATGGGGATTTGTCACCAGTGGCGTTCCACAAGGATCAGTTTTGGGCCCATTGTTGTTCATAATTTACATAAATGACCTTGATGAAGGAATTGCAAGTGACATGAGTAAATTTGCTGATGATACAAAAATAGGCCGTATAATTCATTCTGAGGAGGATACCAATGAACTCCAGGAGGATTTGGATAAATTAATGTCTTGGTCTGAAAAGTGGCAGATGAAGTTCAATGTGGACAAGTGTAAGGTGCTAGTCGTTGGTAATGAAAATATCCCTCGAATTTATAAACTAGGTGAAGTTGAGCTTGATCATACAGAATGTGAAAAAGACTTGGGAGTCATGGTAAGCAGAAATCTAAAGCCAAGACAACAGTGCCTAAGTGTCGCAATAAGGCTAACAGATTACTAGGATTTATTTCAAGAAGTATAAGCAACAGAAGTCCAAAAGTTATTTTACAGCTCTATACATCACTAGTGAGACCTCATTTGGATTATGCAGCTCAGTTTTGGTCTCCTTACTACAGGATGGATATAGATTCATTGGAGAACATACAAAGAAGAATGACTAAAATGATTTACAGTATAAGAAATCTCCCGTATGAAGATAGACTTAGAGCATTGAATCTCCACTCTCTGGAGAGACGTAGAATGAGGGAGATATCATCGAGGTGTACAAGTGGATGATGGGCATAAACAAAGGAGATATTAATAAAATACTGAGGATATCGAACCAAGTAAGAACCAGAAATAACGGATTTAAATTGGATAAATTTAGATTTAGAAAGGACATAGGCAAGTACTGGTTTTCGAACAGAGTTGTAGATGCGTGGAACAATCTTCCGAGTAGGGTGATAGAGGCTAGGACCTTGGGTGGCTTTAAAAAGAGATTGGACAAATATATGAGTGGGAGGGGCTGGGTTTGATTAGTGTCGTGAGTACAGGAGTAAATTCTTAGGTAGTGGTGGTTTTGATAAGGACCTGCCTTGTATGGGCCAGTAGGCCTTCTGCAGTGTTCCTCCATTCTTATGTTCTTATGTTCTTATGAATGTAACCTAACCTGGCTGGGTCGGGGCATTGGCTTAAGCCGGTGGGAGACTTGGACCTGCCTCGCATGGGCCAGTAGGCCTGCTGCAGTGTTCCTTCTTTCTTATGTTCTTATATCACTACTACACCTGCTACCTCCGTATTTGACTGAAGAAGTCTACTGTGTAGGTGAAACGTTTTATCAATAAAGATACCTAACTGTTGCACATGTGTCTTAATCTTCACCTTGTCGGTATTTTATACAATTTCCAACATGAAGTTATGTCAGCTAAAAAGGAAATGAAAATCATTCATATATAGTAAAAGAAATGACATTAATGTGCATTTCGAGTTTAAAAATCAAGGCTATATATATATATATATATATTTCGAATTTTAATACAAACATCAAGGCTTTCTTCTGATTCTGATTTTGACATATCTAAATGTTATTTTATGTTCTTTTAGTCAGTTTTTTAGACGAATTTTAGAGGTTAGCAGCAACAGCCTAGGTGATCTGGCTTTGAATTCGAGGTCTGGTCTGGGAATGGGTGTGTGTGGGGGGGGGACATCTGCATGTGCCCATTCAAGGCAGGTGAAATTGCAGATCTAGAGAAGGTACAGAGAACCTTTACTGCACGTATATGTTCCATCAAACACCTTAACTACTGGGAACGCCTGGAAGCACTAGACTTATATTTACTGGAGCGCAGGCGAGAGAGATATATCATAATCTACACCTGGGAGATTCTGGAGGGACTGGTCCCTAATATGCACACAGAAATCACGCCATACGAAAGCAAAAGACTTGGCAGACGATGCAACGTACCCCCAGTGAAAAGTAGGGGCGTCACTGGTACACCAAGAGAAAACACTAAGTGTCCGGGGCCCAAGACTGTTCAACAGCCTCCCACCAGCCATAAGGGGCATTACCAGTAGACCCCTGGTTGTCTTCAAGAGGGAGCTGGACAGATACCTAAAGTCAGTGCCAGATCAGCCGGGCTGCGGTTCGTACGTTGGACTACGTGCAGCCAGCAGTTACAGCCTCGTTGATCAGGCCCTGATCCACCGGGAGGTCTAGTCATAGACCGGGCCGCGGGGACGTTGATCCCCGGAATGCCCTCCAAGTAGATTCTTGCACAGACTCCAGGTAGACGGCATTTACCTATGAAATGGTCTTGCAACTTCATTTTCATGAGTCTTTCTGTGTTTGGGTCTCATACATAGATATCTATCTATTAGGTAATTCCGGCAACATTGTTACATAGATATCTATCCTTGGAAGGTGGTGGAGCCTAGAGATTGGCAGCAGGTTACCCAGGGTTGGGCATGACGTAGGTTTACGACCCTCCTCCAGCGACAGCAATTATCACTAGAGACAATATCTCTCAATTGAGGATCGGGGGGCACATATCACCCATAGGCACCTGGCTGCAAGTGCTGCTGCTGCCCTTCTCTCTCTGGCGTGTGGTGGCCCACTGTGCAACATTTTAACCCTGCCCACTGCTTTGGATTTCTCACTTTCGTGTAGGTGGGTGTGAGTTTGACTTGCCTAGCATGGGCCAGAAGGTCTACCCCCCAGTGTTCCTTTTTTCTTGTTGCTAGGTGAGTAGGACCTGTCAGCAGGCCTACTCCAGTAGGACCTGCCTCGTATGGACCAGCAGGCTTAGAGTAGCGACCCTCTATTCTTTTGTTGTAGTCGACCAGGGAGCACTGATGCTGTGGGAGTGGCCAGAGGGTAGGAGCTTAGATAATGGTGGGTGAGAGGTAAGCGAAAAGGGAGGGAGTGGCCGTGGGCGTGAGGTAGATGGAGAGAACCACGGTGGGAAGGATGGCAGGGTGTGTGGTAGAGGAGGGATGGTGGGAAGGATGGCAGGGAGTGGTAACAAGAGCTGAGAGGCTTGTGTGTGTGTGTGTGTGTGTGTGTGTGTGTGTGTGTGTGTGGAGGGGAGAGAGGGAGGGGAAGTAAGAAGGAATAATAATAATAATAATAAGAGGCAGTGTTACCATATGCAGTCTTCTTATCTAATCTGGAGTGCATTACATCACACACACACACACACACACACACACACATACACACAACATACGTACATGTGTGGATGAACACTTCCCAAGGCAGTTTTGGTTACTACGGACCACTAATAAAGCATAAATAATAGGAGTCCTCAGGTTGTTCTTCAACTCTATATATCCTTGGTTAGGCCTCATCTAGATTATGCTGCACAGTTTTGGTCACCGTATTACAGAATTGATATAAATGCTCTGGAAAACGTACAAAGGAGGATGACAAAGTTGATCCCATGTATCAGAAATCTTGCCTATGAGGATAGACTGAGGGCCCTGAATCTGCACTCTCTAGAAAGGCGTAGAATTAGGGGAATATGATTGAGGTGTATAAATGGAAAACAGGAATAAATAAAGGGGATGTAAATAGCGTGCTAAAAATATCTAGTATTGACAGGACACGCAGCAATGGCTTTAAGTTGGATAAATTCAGATTCAGGAAGGATATAGGAAAGCATTGGTTTGGTAATAGAGTTGTCGATGAGTGGAACAAACTCCCGATTACAGTTATAGAGGCTAAAACGTTGTGTAGTTTTAAAAATAGGCTAGATAAATATATGAGTGGGTGCGGGTGGGTGTGAGTTGGTCCTGACTAGCTTGTGCTACTAGGTCAGATGCCGTGCTCCTTCCTTAAGTGAATGTAACCTGACCTGGCTGGGTCGGGGCATTGGCTTAATAAGCCGGTGGGAGACTTGGACCTGCCTCGCATGGGCCAGTAGGCCTGCTGCAGTGTTCCTTCTTTCTTATGTTCTTATGTTAATGTTCGTAGTAAAAGAGAGGTCAAAAAAAAAGAGAAATGCTGAACTTAGGATATGAAAGACGCCAGAAGGTCCAGGGCAAATCCATTTATTTCATGTGTGTGTCTGAACACCTTACTGGTGACAAGAAAGAAATGTGGTTAATTTTTATCACCTGTTTCTTTCAATCTGTAGGCAAGTGTGGATGAGTGGAACAAACTCCCGAGTACCGTCATAAAAGCTAAGACGTTGTGTAGTTTTAAAAATAGGTTAGATAGATGCATGAGTGTGGGTGGGTGTGAGTTGGACCT
The DNA here is from genome assembly GCA_009830355.1 of Cherax destructor. Classification (NCBI taxonomy): domain Eukaryota; kingdom Metazoa; phylum Arthropoda; class Malacostraca; order Decapoda; family Parastacidae; genus Cherax; species Cherax destructor. Next base: position 36,983 of record WNWK01001422.1, read on the forward strand.
GACTAGCTTGTGCTACTAGGTCGGATGCCGTGCTCCTCCCAATATGACAGCATCCTGAGGCAGAGAGGCAGATTTTTACTAAAGTACTTAAACTTACTCTAGAAGATGGGCAGTGGGACCAAGCTACACTTCCAGTCAGACTAGGAGGCATTGGTGTCCGCAAGTCATCACAGATTGCGCTACCTGCTTTACTGTCCTCATGCGTTGCATCCAGAAGGCTTATAGCAGCGATTCTCCCTGAACATCTTAGGGACAAGATTGGAGTCCAGGACCAAAATTTCATTGACGGAGCCATGATCTGGGATAATCTAACTGGCTTTGAAACCAGACCTGCTCCCCCAACAACTACAAACAATCGCACTGGGATGGCCTAATAGTGGAGAATATAGCCTCAACAATGCTTCAGAGTGTGTCAGGAAAGGATAGAGCCCGCCTCCTGGCAGTGAGAGCTACTCATGCAGGGGACTTTCTGTTGGCTGTTCCCAACTCCAGCTTTGGCACACCCCTCGACCCACAGACCATCTGAATTGGTGTTGCCCTTCGACTTGCCGCCCCTATTCTCGCCGAACACAGGTGTATTTGTGGCAGTGAAGCAGCAGACCGATTCGGGTACCATGGTCTTGTGTGCCGTAAATCCAAGGGAAAGATTGCAAGACATGAAGAGGTTAATAACATTATCAAGAGGAGCCTCACAACAGCCGGGTGCCCAGCAGTACGGGAGCCACCCCAACTATGCAGATGTGATGGCAGCCAAAAGCGTCCAGATGGTATCACCCTCCAATCCTGGACAGACGGCAAGCAGGTGGTGTGGGACTACACATGTGCATCTACCTTGGCTGATACCTATCTCCAATACACCAGGGAGGAAGGAGGGCAGCTGCCAGCTTCTGGGAGTCCCAAAAGTCTAGAAAATACGGAGAACTTGCCCATCATTATATGTTTGTTCCCATAGGCTCAGAGACCCTTGGCTCATGGGGAAAGAGTGCATCTAAGTTCCTTAAGGAGCTGGGCAAAAGGTTCATCAGGGTAACTAGGGATCCCAGGGCAGCTAGTTTTCTATTCCAGCGACTCAGCGCTGCTGTTCAGAGGGGTAATGCCTGCTGTATTTTGGGCACGCGCCCCAGCTCTGAGGAGCTGGATGAAATTTTTGCATTATAAACAGTGACAAACATGTAACAATATGTACTAAACATGTATCTCTCACACCACATGTACTGTATATGCCATCTTTATATCAACAATGTATCTCTTATATCTTTTGTACCATATTATGTAATAAAATATACCTATTGGTAAAAAAATAAAAATGTGGGATGGTAGGGGAAGTAGAATATTCAAATGGCTTCAGGAAGAAATCCAAATATTCTTCCTTGAAGCCTTTTTATTCACTCATATATATATAAGTCCTTTCTAAAATTTTCTCTTATACGTTAGAGATATATTTTTTTTCATTTATGTCAATGCAAAAATTAATAATTTTGTACCAAAAGTACCTTATAAAACTTACCTAACCTTATTATAACAAGCGCAATTTAATTTATCATAATCCAACTAAATATATTTTAGATAAGTTTACAGTAATTTAATAATAAACAAACACAATGAAATATATTTTTTTTCGTTAGGTTCAGAATGATTTTTGTGAAATTATTGTATACACAAATTTCGCTTGCTCTATTCGGCAAGAAGAGCGTTGCTATTTAAACCAAAATTGCAAGTTTTACTTATTCCACACACACACATATATATATATATATATATATATATATATATATATATATATATATATATATATATATATATATATATATTGCACATTGATTATTAAATAACACAAGAAGGTTAAATATTAAATAGTGTGTATGTGTTTTAACTAACTAGAATATTGGAAACAAAATAGCAAGCCACTGAGTGTCCTGGTCACCTCAGGTGTTTTCTCTAGGCTGGAATATTGCTGTATAATAACGACCCCTCTCCAGGCAAGCTAAACTACAGAGCTGAAGAACATTGAGATTCTTCACTGCTCTTGTAAATTCATTCAAACTCCTGAATTATTGTAAATGCTTGAAGCCCATTAAACTGTACTCAGTGCAACATAAGCGAGAAAGATATATAATTTACATTTGGAAAATTTTGGAGGGATTGCTGCTGCGCTGTATGACCCCTGTGGTTTAGCGCTTCTTTTTGATTATAATAATAATGGAGGGATTGCTCCCAGACCTGCACGCTGAAATTACTCTTAGGAGCTTAGCAACCCGTTGGCTAATCTTTTCAACATATCACTGCAAACTGGCATGGTGCCAAATAAGTGGAAAATGGCGAATGTAATACCTATTTTCAAAGCAGGTGACAGGTCCTTAGCTTCGAACTATAGACCAATAAGCCTAACCTCCATAGTGGGAAAATTTATGGAATCAATAATTGCCGAGGCAATTCGCAGCCATCTTGAAAAGCATAAATTAATCAAAGAATCTCAGCACGGTTTTACAAAAGGGCGTTCCTGCCTTACAAATTTAATAACTTTTTTCACTAAGGTGTTTGAGGAGGTAGATCATGGTAATGAATATGATATTGTGTATATGGACTTCAGTAAGGCTTTGATAGAGTCCCACATCAGAGACTATTGAGGAAAATTAAGGCACACGGAATAGGAGGAGAAATTTTTTCCTGGATAGAGGCATGGTTGACAAATAGGCAGCAGAGAGTTTGCATAAATGGGGAGAAATCAGAGTGGGGAAGTGTCACAAGCGGTGTTCCACAGGGGTCAGTATTGGGCCCCTTGTTGTTCACAATCTACATAAACGACATAGATGAGGGAATAAATAGCGACATAAGCAAGTTTGCCGATGACACCAAAATAGGCCGTCCAATTCATTCAAATGAGGACATTAGAGCACTCCAGGAAGATTTGAATAGACTGATGCAATGGTCGGAGAAGTGGCAGATGCAGTTTAATATAGATAAATGCAAAGTTCTAAATATTGGACAGGACAATAACCATGCCACATATAAACTAAATAATATAGATCTTAATACTACTGATTGCGAAAAGGATTTAGGAGTTCTGGTTAGCAGTAATCTAAAACCAAGACAGCAGTGCATAAGTGTTCGCAATAAAGCGAACAGAATCCTTGGCTTCATATCAAGAAGCATAAATAATAGGAGTCCTCAGGTTGTTCTTCAACTCTATATATCCTTGGTGAGGCCTCATCTAGATTATGCTGCACAGTTTTGGTCACCGTATTACAGAATGGATATAAATGCTCTGGAAAACGTACAAAGGAGGATGACTAAGTTGATTCCATGTATCAGAAATCTTCCCTATGAGGATAGACTGAGGGCCCTGAATCTGCACCTCTAGAAAGGCGTAGAATTAGGGGGATATGATTGAGGTGTATAAATGGAAAACAGGAATAAATAAAGGTGATGTAAATAGCGTGCTAAAAATATTTAGTATTGACAGGACTCGCAGCAATGGCTTTAAGTTGGATAAATTCAGATTCAGGAAGGATATAGGAAAGCATTGGTTTGGTAATAGAGTTGTCAATGAGTGGAACAAACTCCCGAGTACAGTTATAGAGGCTAAAACGTTGTGTAGTTTTAAAAATAGGCTGGATAAATATATGAGTGGGTGCGGGTGGGTGTGAGTTGGACCTGACTAGTTTGTGCTACTAGGTCAGATGCCGTGCTCCTTCCTTAAGTGAATGTAACCTGACCTGGATGGGTCGGGGCATTGGCTTAAGTCGGTGGGAGATTTGGACCTGCCTCGCATGGGCCAGTAGGCCTGCTGCAGTGTTCCTCCTTTCTTATGTTCTTATGTTTCTTATGTTCTTATATAAGCAAGAGGCTTGGTAAATAATGCACAATGTCTCAAGTGGGATAAGTGTAAGGGGACCAAGAGTTTTCAGCACATTTCCTTTATACATAATGGGAATTACAAACAAATCCTTAGCTATCTTCAAGAAGGAACGTGATAAGATCCTGATCAGCAGGGCTGTGGTGCACACCGTGCTCTGAGGGCACCAAGAGTTTGAACGATCAGGCCAGCAATCAGGAGGCCTAGTCTGGGACCTGGCCGCGGGGGGCGGTGACCCCCAGAAAACTTTCAGGTATCTAGGTATCCTTCAAGTATTTATGCTACACTTACCCATAACTAATGTTATCTTAATTTCTAAGTCCGTCCAATTTATCCTTCCAGTTGCCTCTGCTGCGATGAATAGGCTCTTGATCCAAGGAATGTAGACTTCCTCTTTTACCTTGGATCAAATCTGATTAAAACTTATTCCCTAGACACTATAGCCCCTTACTGGTTTAGCGCTTCCCCAAAGTAATACTAATGTGTTTGAGAGTCATGTCAGTGATCGTGTATAATTTGTGTTAACCTTCACAGCTAGTATAAACTAGCTTCCTTTATTTTAGTATGCATCGTAAAGACAAAATATAAATAGAATTTTATTAGTACGTAGTTTCATCCACATAAGGCTTTATCATGTACTTTATCAGATAGTTGAGAAAGCCTCGTGTAGTTGAAGTTCTTTTACTGTATGATTCTTTTACCACTTGTAGGCTACGCTATATACTGCAACTAGTTGGTTGGTCTATGGAACATTTTTTTTTTTTTTTTTTTTATTAACACATCGGCCGATTCCCACCAAGGCAGGGTGGCCCAAAAAAGAAAAACTTTCATCATCATTCACTCCATCACTGTCTAGCACCCTTCTGGCAAGACAGTGATGGAGTGAATGATGATGAAAGTTTTTCTTTTTCGGGCCACCCTGCCTTGGTGGGAATCGGCCGATGTGTTAATAAAAAAAAAAAAAAAAGTTCCATAGACCAACCAACTAGAATAATCTTCATTTTTTTTTTAGTTTCACCACTCCTCTGGTGGCAGGAGAGGTGTCCTGGATTTTTCCCCACTTCCCCCAAAATACCCTCAAAGCAAATGTATAATAATATTTTGGCGTACCTGTGTCTAGCATTAGGTATAATAGTAGGAGAGAAGTAAATAATGAAACTGAGTGTTATAGGAATGTAGCTAGAAACATGAGTAGATCTATCATCCACTATGATAACGTGAAGTTAGATTAGTATGTTTATGGAGCAACTTGCAATGTGAACACTGACTAATGTTGAATAACCATGCCACATATAAACTAAATAATGTAGATCTTAATATTACTGATTGCGAAAAGGATTTAGGAGTTCTGGTTAGCAGTAATCTAAAACCAAGACAGCAGTGCATAAGTGTTCGCAATAAAGCGAACAGAATCCTTGGCTTCATATCAAGAAGCATAAATAATAGGAGTCCTCAGGTTGTTCTTCAATTCTATATATCCTTGGTTAGGCCTCATCTAGATTATGCTGCACAGTTTTGGTCACCGTATTACAGAATGGATATAAATGCTCTGGAAAACGTACAAAGGAGGATGACTAAGTTGATTCCATGTATCAGAAATCTTCCCTGTGAGGATAGACTGAGGGCCCTGAATCTGCACTCTCTAGAAAGGCGTAGAATTAGGGGAGATATGATTGAGGTGTATAAATGGAAAACAGGAATAAATAAAGGGGATGTAAATAGCGTGCTAAAAATATCTTGTATTGACAGGACTCGCAGCAATGGCTTTAAGTTGGATAAATTCAGATTCAGGAGGGATATAGGAAAGCATTGGTTTGGTAATAGAGTTGTCAATGAGTGGAACAAACTCCCGAGTACAGTTATAGAGGCTAAAACGTTGTGTAGTTTTAAAAATAGGCTAGATAAATATATGAGTGGCTGCGGGTGGGTGTGAGTTGGACCTGACTAGTTTGTGCTACTAGGTCAGATGCCGTGCTCCTTCCTTAAGTGAATGTAAACTGACCTGGCTGAGTCGGGGCATTGGCTTAAGCCGGTGGGAGACTTGGACCTGCCTCGCATGGGCCAGTAGGCCTGCTGCAGTGTTCCTTCTTTTTTATGTTTATGTCGTCACCGGGCTGCACGCCACATTGATTAGCCCAGGGCGTGCAGTTATCCATGAAAAGATACAGACACCATCACACACAACAACCAGGGAAGAGTCCAGTTGGTGGGACCCCTGGCTCACATGCTCCTCAGTGCACACCTCCCTTCATACCTAATCGTTGATAAGTTTCTAGAGTTCTACTTCCCGGAACCTGGCCCTGCGCCAGGCTTGTCCGATGTTTGCCTAGTCAACCAGGCTGTTGCTGCTGATGGCCCACATATCCATCACAGCCTGGATAATCTGGCACGTGTCCGGTTTCCTCCTGAAGACTTCTTCATTTGTCCCGGCAGTTTCTGATATCTTTTGGTAAGATGTTAAAGTCTAGACCCACGGATGGTGATGCGGTGTTTTCTTATTGTGCCCAAGGCGCTCGTGCTTTTCACTGGGTTTATCGTACATTTTTTCCCTATGTCTCACTCCAGTATGTCATGACAGTGCAAATTTGGGACTAGGCCATTTAAGTAATTTCCCCATTCATATTATCATGACCTGATATAGTGAGGTTCCCATCTCACGGCTCCTCGTCACCTGCTCACTATATAAACTATACTTACCATGTACTCTATAAGCAAGACATATGTGCAACAATTAGGTATCTTTATTCCGAAACGTTTCGCCTACACAACAGGCTTCTTCAGCACAGAGGAGGCAGCAGAAGCAGTAAAGATGTAAATATGATGTAATCCTGTTCCTTATCCTCATATCGGACATAGACAGGGATATAAGCCACAGTGCTGTGTCTTCCTTTGCAGATGACACCCGAATCTGTATGACAGTGTCCACCGTTGAAGACACTGCAAGACTCCAAGCAGACATAAACCAAATCTTTAAATGGGCTGCAGAAAACAATATGAAGTTCAATGATGAGAAATTTCAATTACTCAGATATGGAAAACGTGAAGAAATTAAAATCTCATCGGAGTACAAAACAAATTCCAACCACACAATAGAGCGAAAAACTAATGTCAAAGACCTGGGAGTGATCATGTCAGAGGATCTCACCTTCAAGGACCATAACACCGTAGCAATCGCATTGCTAGAAAAATGACAGGATGGATAATGAGAACCTTCAAAACCAGGGATACCAAGCCCATGTTGACACTTTCAGGTCGCTTGTTCTATCTAGGCTGGAATATTGCTGCACACTAACTGCACCTTTCAAGGCGGGTGAAATTGCTGACCTAGAAAATGTGCAGAGAACCTTCACCGCACGCATAAGTGCGATAAACCACCTCAATTACTGGGAACGCTTGAAGTTCCTAAACCTGTACTTCCTAGAACGCAGACGGGAGAGATACATTATTATATACACGTGGAAAATTCTCGAGGGATTAGTACCAAACTTGCACACGAGAGTCACTCCCTACGAAAGCAAAAGACTCGGCAGACGATGTAACATCCACCAATGAAAAGCAGGGGTGCCACTAGCACGCTGAGAGACAACACAATAAGTGTCAGGGGCCCAAGACTGTTCAACTGCCTCCCAGCATACATCAGGGGGATTACCAACAAACCCCTGGCTGTCTTCAAGCAGGCACTGGACAGGCACCTAAAGTCGGTACCTGACCAGCCAGGCTGTGGTTCGTACGTTGGACTGCATGCGGTCAGCAGTAAGAACATAAGAAGTACAGCCTGGTTGATCAGGCTCTGATCCAACATGAGGCCTGGTCACAGACCGGGCCGCAGGGGCGTTGACCCCTGGAACTCTCTCCAGGTATACTCCAGGTAATCAGTCCATCACCCTTGAAGACGAAGTTTTGAGGTGATCAGTCCCTCAGCATTGTATACCATTTTTTATATTCACTATAAACTTCGAAATCTTGGTGGTCAAGGTAAACATTGACTGTCAAGTGTGTCATCGGAATGGGAACCAGTCCCACGGCGTTCTACGAGGATCAGTTTTAGCTCCCTCTTAATGTATATAACGATCTTGAAGAAATTATTAATAGCGAGAAATAAATTCACCGACTTAAAAATAGTCCAAGTAATGAATCTGGAGAATATCTTAGAACTTCCGAATGATTAGCATGCATTAATGCTGTGGTTGGTAAAATTTAAGATACAGTTCGGTGTATACCTGGAGAGGGTTTCGGGGGTCAATGCCTCCGCGGCCCGGTCTGTCACCAGGCCTCATGGTGGATCAGGACCTGATCAACCAGGCTGTTACTGGTGTGGAAAAATGATAAGAACTAATCCTTGGGAATTAAAATAAGTCTGAAGCTAATAAGCTGAATAATATATAAACTGATGATAGAGGTATGGGTGTGTGTGGGGAACAGTCAGTTTGCAACACTAGGGCTGAAAACAGTAAGTGTATAAAAGACATTCATCATAAAGTTACAAATAAGGGCAATGGATCAGGACAGCAAACAAAGGGAGACAGCAGGGGGAAACAAGAGACTAGCTCCCTTAAGGTTTACTATACTAATAGCAGGAGTGTAAGAAATAAGATAGATGAGCTAAGATTAATTGCAAGTGCAGGAAACATAGATATTATTGCTATAACAGAGACCTGGCTCAATCTGAAAGATAGAGAGTTGCCTTCTGAATGTCACATACAAGGCTATAAATTATTCCACACTGATAGGGTCAACAGGAAGGGTGGTGGAGTAGCGATGTATGTCAGAGACAATTTAAAGTGTTGTGTTAGACAAGATATAAAATTAGAAGCGTCAGCCACTGAATCTCTTTGGTTACAGCTTCTTGAGGGCCGTGTAAAACTTATTTTGGGTGTGATTTACAGGCCCCCAAATCTTGATAGGGAGTGCAGTAAACTTCTATGGGATGAAATTCGTAAGGCATCTACACATGAAAATGTTGTGCTAATGGGAGATTTCAACTTTAGACAAATTGACTGGAGCAATTTGACAGGAAATTTAGAGTCAAGTGACTTTCTTGATACGATTCAGGATTGTTTTTGAAACAGTTGGTGACAGAACCAACTAGAGGAAATAACCTGCTAGACTTGGTTCTTGCCAGCAGGGAAACGCTAGTTAATAATCTTGAGGTTAATGATGAGCTTGGGGAAAGTGATCACAAATCACTCAGTTTTAATATATCATGGAATTACCCTACTAATGGAAATCAAGTCTCTGTCCCTGACTTCCGCCTGGCTGATTTCATAGGACTGAAAAATTACCTGGGTAGGCTGAACTGGAATGACCTGACAGTGGGTCAGGTAGGTGGTGATTGCCAATATGACGTTTTCCAGAGAATAGTTCTAGCTGCTCAGACAGCTTATGTTCCTAATAGGGAAATCAGATCAAACAAAAATGATCCTAAATGGATGAACAATAGATTAAAACATCTCATTGGTCAAAAGAGAGGCATATATAGGCGAATCAAAAGAGGAGAGGGGCAATTAGGTAATCAATATATTCAGTTAAAGAGAGAAATAAAAAGGGAATAAGAAAAGCAAAAAGAGACTATGAGGTTAAAGTTGCGAGAGAATCGAAGACTAACCCAAAAGGATTTTTCAGGTATACAGAAGTAAGATTAGGGACAAGATAGGCCCACTCAAAAGTCACTCAGGTCAGCTCACCGACAGTGATAAGGAAATGTGTAGAATGTTTACCACTTACTTCCTCTCAGTTTTTACACAGGAAGATACTAGCGATATTCCAGAAATAATTAATTATGTAGAACAGGATGATAGTAAACTATGCACGATTAGGGTCACAAGTGACATGGTCCTTAGACAAATAGATAAATTGAAACCTAACAAATCCCCAGGCCCTGATGAACTGTATGCAAGGGTTCTAAAGGAATGTAAAGAGGAGCTTAGCAACCCGTTGGCTAATCTTTTCAACATATCACTGCAAACTGGCATGGTGCCAAATAAGTGGAAAATGGCAAATGTAATACCTATTTTCAAAGCAGGTGACAGGTCCTTAGCTTCGAACTATAGACCAATAAGCCTAACCTCCATAGTGGGAAAATTTATGGAATCAATAATTGCCGAGGCAATTCGCAGCCATCTTGAAAAGCATAAATTAATCAACGAATCTCAGCACGGTTTTACAAAAGGGCGTTCCTGCCTTACAAATTTAATAACTTTTTTCACTAAGGTGTTTGAGGAGGTAGATCATGGTAATGAATATGATATTGTGTATATGGACTTCAGTAAGGCTTTTGATAGAGTCCCACATCAGAGACTATTGAGGAAAATTAAGGCACACGGAATAGGAGGAGAAATTTTTTCCTGGATAGAGGCATGGTTGACGAATAGGCAGCAGAGAGTTTGCATAAATGGGGAGAAATCAGAGTGGGGAAGTGTCACAAGCGGTGTTCCACAGGGGTCAGTATTGGGCCCCTTGTTGTTCACAATCTACATAAACGACATAGATGAGGGAATAAATAGCGACATAAGCAAGTTTGCCGATGACACCAAAATAGGCCGTCCAATTCATTCAAATGAGGACATTAGAGCACTCCAGGAAGATTTGAATAGACTGATGCAGTGGTCGGAGAAGTGGCAGATGCAGTTTAATATAGATAAATGCAAAGTTCTAAATATTGGACAGGACAATAACCATGCCACATATAAACTAAATAATGTAGATCTTAATACTACTGATTGCGAAAAGGATTTAGGAGTTCTGGTTAGCAGTAATCTAAAACCAAGACAGCAGTGCATAAGTGTTCGCAATAAAGCGAACAGAATCCTTGGCTTCATATCAAGAAGCATAAATAATAGGAGTCCTCAGGTTGTTCTTCAACTCTATATATCCTTGGTTAGGCCTCATCTAGATTATGCTGCACAGTTTTGGTCACCGTATTACAGAATGGATATAAATGCTCTGGAAAACGTACAAAGGAGGATGACTAAGTTGATTCCATGTATCAGAAATCTTCCCTATGAGGATAGACTGAGGGCCCTGAATCTGCACTCTCTAGAAAGGCGTAGAATTAGGGGGATATGATTGAGGTGTATAAATGGAAAACAGGAATAAATAAAGGTGATGTAAATAGCGTGCTAAAAATATCTAGTATTGACAGGACTCGCAGCAATGGCTTTAAGTTGGATAAATTCAGATTCAGGAAGGATATAGGAAAGCATTGGTTTGGTAATAGAGTTGTCGATGAGTGGAACAAACTCCCGAGTACAGTTATAGAGGCTAAAACGTTGTGTAGTTTTAAAAATAGGCTGGATAAATATATGAGTGGGTGCGGGTGGGTGTGAGTTGGACCTGACTAGTTTGTGCTACTTGGTCAGATGCCGTGCTCCTTCCTTAAGTGAATGTAACCTGACCTGGATGGGTCGGGGCATTGGCTTAAGCCGGTGGGAGATTTTGACCTGCCTCGCATGGGCCAGTAGGCCTGCTGCAGTGTTCTTCTTATGTTCTTATGTTCTTATGAATAACGAATCCTTGATAGCAAAAATCTGCAGCTATGACAGCAGTGTCTGAATGTCTGTAATAAGGCCGATAGACTCCTTCGATTTATATCAAGAAGTATAAGAAGTCCCAAAGTTGTTCCATAGCTACATACATCGTAAGGTCTCATTTAGACTGTGCGAACAGTTCTGGTCTCCATACTACACTATACACGAACACGAATACTACAGAGAAGGATGACAAAGTTAGTATTAATCCACTATATAAATCTTCCCTATGAAAATAACTTGAGATTCCTGAATCTGTGCTCTCCTGTAAGACGTAAAATGATTGAAAATATGATTAAGGTATACGAATGGAAAACAAGTATAACTAGATATAAATAGGATGCTTAGGGTATCTAGGAAAAAAATCGAAACGATGGCTTTAGTTTTACAAATGCAAATACGAGTGAGAAGGGTTGGAATTGAAGACCTGCCTAAAATGAGTTTACCTGGAGGGTGTTTCTAGTATCAGCGTCCCTCCGGCCCGGTCCATGACCAGGCTTCCAGGTGGATCGAGGCATGATCAACCAGGCTATTACTGATAAATTAGACACATGTGCAACACTTGGGTATCTTTAACGAGGAAACGTTTCGCCACACACTGGCTTCATCAGTCCATACAAAGGAGAATAGTGAGGAACAGGAGTTTGAGGTAATCAGTCCCTCAGCCATGAGTCAATGTAATCAGTCCATCAATCTTGAAAAGACTGAAGCCACTGTGTGGCGAAACGTTTCCTCGTTAAAGATACCCAAGTGCTGCACATGTGTCTAATTTATCAACTTGTCGGTTCTCTGAACCATTCATCTACAAGCTATTACCGTTGGCTGTAAGCAATCCAACGAATGAACCCCAGCCTAGCTTTTCAGGTACTGATTTTAGGAATTATCCGTTTTTTCCTGGAAGACAGACAGCTAGGGGTCTATGGGTAATCCTGTTGTTTGCTCACGTTGTCTCTATACACCAGTTGATCATAAAGTTAAGTTTCGCCTCTATAGCAGACTTTTTCCAGGCGAAATATTGAATAATGTTTCCAGTTATTGCTTTTGTGTCTTCACCTACAGCTGGTTGGTATTCTTAATCTACTAGGTAGTGTTGGGTGTGGTATTCCCACATCATTTAGGTAGTGTTGATTGAGGTATTTCCACACCAACTGTCAGTTAAGCTGTTTTGTTTGAGGTATTCCCATCCATCTGTCACAACTAGGCACTGTTGCTTGAGGTATTCCTGCACTATCAACTGTCAGTGAAGATGTTTTGAGGTATTCCCGTCCATCTTCTGTCACATAAGAAAGAAGGAACACTGCAGCAGGCCTACTGGGCCATGCAAGGCAGGTCCAAATATCTTACCGGCTTAAGCCAATGACCCAACCTAAGGAAGGAGCACGACATCAGACTTAGTACATAAGAAGAACATAAGAAAGAAGGAACACTGCAGCAGGCCTACTGGCCCATGCGAGGCAGGTCCAAGTCTCCCACCGGCTTAAGCCAATGCCCCGACCCAGCCAGGTCAGGTTACATCCACTTAAGGAAGGAGCACGGCATCTGACCTAGTAGCACAAACTAGTCAGGTCCAACTCACACCCACCCGCACCCACTCATATATTTATCTAGCCTATTTTTAAAACTACACAACGTTTTAGCCTCTATAACTGTACTCGGGAGTTTGTTCCACTCATCGACAACTCTATTACCAAACCAATGCTTTCCTATATCCTTCCTGAATCTGAATTTATCCAACTTAAAGCCATTGCTGCGAGTCCTGTCAATACTAGATATTTTTAGCACGCTATTTACATCACCTTTATTTATTCCTGTTTTCCATTTATACACCTCAATCATATCCCCCCTAATTCTACGTCTTTCTAGAGAGTGCAGATTCAGGGCCCTAAGTCTATCCTCGTAGGGAAGATTTCTGATACATGGAATCAACTTAGTCATCCTCCTTTGTACGTTTTCCAGAGCATTTATATCCATTCTGTAATACGGTGACCAAAACTGTGCAGCATAATCTAGATGAGGCCTAACCAAGGATATATAGAGTTGAAGAACAACCTGAGGACTCCTATTATTTATGCTTCTTGATATGAAGCCAAGGATTCTGTTCGCTTTATTGCGAACACTTATGCACTGCTGTCTCGGTTTTAGATTACTGCTAACCAGAACTCCTAAATCCTTTTCGCAATCAGTAGTATTAAGATCTACATTATTTAGTTTATATGTGGCATGGTTATTGTCCTGTCCAATATTTAGAACTTTGCATTTATCTATATTAAACTGCATCTGCCACTTCTCCGACCAATGCATCAGTCTATTCAAATCTTCCTGGAGTGCTCTAATGTCCTCATTTGAATGAATTGGACGGCCTATTTTGGTGTCATCGGCAAACTTGCTTATGTCGCTATTTATTCCCTCATCTATGTCGTTTATGTAGATTGTGAACAACAAGGGGCCCAATACTGACCCCTGTGGAACACCGCTTGTGACACTTCCCCACTCTGATTTCTCCCCATTTATGCAAACTCTCTGCTGCCTATTTGTCAACCATGCCTCTATCCAGGAAAAAATTTCTCCTCCTATTCCGTGTGCCTTAATTTTCCTCAATAGTCTCTGATGTGGGACTCTATCAAAAGCCTTACTGAAGTCCATATACACAACATCATATTCATTACCATGATCTACCTCCTCAAATACCTTAGTGAAAAAAGTTATTAAATTTGTAAGGCAGGAACGCCCTTTTGTAAAACCATGCTGAGATTCATTGATTAATTTATGCTTTTCAAGATGGCTACGAATTGCCTCGGCTATTATTGATTCCATAAATTTTCCCACTATGGAGGTTAGGCTTATTGGTCTATAGTTCGAAGCTAAGGACCTGTCTCCTGCTTTGAAAATAGGTATTACATTTGCAATTTTCCACTTATCTGGCACCATGCCAGTTTGCAGTGATATGTTGAAAAGATTAGCCATAGGTTTGCTAAGCTCCTCTTTACATTCCTTTAGAACCCTTGCATACAGTTCATCAGGGCCTGGGGATTTGTTAGGTTTTAATTTATCTATTTGTCTAAGGACCATGTCACTTGTGACCCTAATCGTGTATAGTTTACTATCGTCCTGTTCTACATAATTTATTATTTCTGGAATATCGCTAGTATCTTCCTGTGTAAAACTGAGAGGAAGTAAGTGTTAAAAATTCTACACATTTCCTTATCACTGACGGTGAGCTGACCTGAGTAACTTTTGAGTGGGCCTATCTTGTCCCTAATCTTACTTCTGTATACCTGAAAAATCCTTTGGGTTAGTCTTCGATTCTCTTGCAACTTTAACCTCATAGTCTCTTTTTGCTTTTCTTATTCCCTTTTTATTTCTCTCTTTAACTGAATGTATTGATTACTTAATTGCCCCTCTCCTCTTTTGATTCGCCTATATATGCCTCTCTTTTGATCAATGAGATGGTTTAATTCTATTGTTCATCCACTTAGGATCATTTTTGTTTGATCTGATTTCCCTATTAGGAACATAAGTTGTCTGAGCAGCTAGAACTATTCTCTGAAAAACGTCATATTGGCAATCACCACCTACCTGACCCACTGTCAGGTCATTCCAGTTCAGCCTACCCAGGTAATTTTTCAGTCCTACAAAATCAGCCAGGCGGAAGTCAGGGACAGAGACTTGATTGCAATTATTAGGGTAATTCCATGATATATTAAAACTGAGTGATTTGTGATCACTTTCCCCAAGTAGGCAGCAGGCCTACTGGCCCATGCGAGGCAGGTCCAAGTCTCCCACCGGCTTAAGCCAATGCCCCGACCCAGCCAGGTCAGGTTACATTCACTTAAGGAAGGAGCACGGCATCTGACCTAGTAGCACAAACTAGTCAGGTCCAACTCACACCCACCCGCACCCACTCATATATTTATCTAGCCTATTTTTAAAACTACACAACGTTTTAGCCTCTATAACTGTACTCGGGAGTTTGTTCCACTCATCGACAACTCTATTACCAAACCAATGCTTTCCTATATCCCTTCTGAATCTGAATTTATCCAACTTAAAGCCATTGCTGCGAGTCCTGTCAATACTAGATATTTTTAGCACGCTATTTACATCACCTTTATTTATTCCTGTTTTCCATTTATATACCTCAATCATATCCCCCCTAATTCTACGCCTTTCTAGAGAGTGCAGATTCAGGGCCCTCAGTCTATCCTCATAGGGAAGATTTCTGATACATGGAATCAACTTAGTCATCCTCCTTTGTACGTTTTCCAGAGCATTTATATCCATTCTGTAATACGGTGACCAAAACTGTGCAACATAATCTAGATGAGGCCTAACCAAGGATATATAGAGTTGAAGAACAACCTGAGGACTCCTATTATTTATGCTTCTTGATATGAAGCCAAGGATTCTGTTCGCTTTATTGCGAACACTTATGCACTGCTGTCTTGGTTTTAGATTACTGCTAACCAGAACTCCCAAATCCTTTTCGCAATCAGTAATATTAAGATCTACATTACTTAGTTTATATGTGGCATAGTTATTTTCCTGTCCATTGTTTAGAACTGCATCTGCCACTTCTCCGACCACTGCATCAGTCTATTAAAATCTTCCTGCAGTTCTCTAATGTCCTCGTCAGAATGAATTCGTCGGCCTATTTTGGTGTCATCGGCAAACTTGCTTATGTCGCTATTTATTCCCTCATCTATGTCGTTTATGTAGACTGTGAACAAGGGGCCCAGTACTGACCCCGGTGGAACACCGCTCGTGACACTTTTCCACTCAGATTTCTCACCATTTATGCAAACTCTCTGCTGCCTATCTGTCAACCATGCCTCTATCCAGGAAAAAAATTATTCCGTGTGTCTTAATTTTCCTGTCTCTGATGTGGGACTCTATCAAAAGCCTTACTGAAGTCCATATACACAATATCATATTCATTACCTTGATCTACCTCCTCAAATACCTTAGTGAAAAAAGTTAATAAATTCGTAATGCAGGAACGCCCTTTTGTAAAACCGTGCTGAGATTCGTTGATCAATTTATGCTTTTCAAGATGGCTATGAATTGCCTCGGCAATTATTGATTCCATAAATTTTCCCACTATGGAGGTTAGGCTTATTGGTCTATAGTTCAAAGCTAAGGACCTGTCACCTGCTTTGAAAATAGGTATCACATTTGCCATTTTTCACTTATCTGGCACTATGCCAGTTTGTAGTGGTATGTTGAAAAGATTAGCCAAAGGTTTGCTAAACTCCTCTTTACATTCCTTTAGAATCCTTGCGTGTAGCTCATCAGGGCCCGGGGATTTGTTAGGTTTTAATTTATCTATTTATCTAAAGACCATGTCACTTGTGACCCTAATCGTGCATAGTTTATTACCGTCCTATTCTACATAATTTATTGCGGCGCTGTATGACCCCTGTGATTTAGCGCTTCTTTTGATTATAATAATAATAATACATAATTTATTATTTCTGGAATATCACAAGTATTTTCCTGTGTAAAAACTGAGAGTAAGTTTTAAAAATACTACAAATTTCCTTATCACTGTCGGTGAGCTGACCCGAGTAACTTACTTTTGAGTGGGCCTATCTTGTCCCTAATCTTACTTCTGTATACCTAAAAGAAATCTTTTGGGTTAGTCTTCGATTCCCTGCAACTTTAACCTCACAATCTCTCTTTGCTTTTCTTATTCCTTTTTATATTTCTCTAACTGAATATATTGATTTCTTAACTGCCCATCTCTTGATTCGCCTCTCTTTTTCCAGTGAGATGTTTTAATCTATTGTTTATCCATTTATTATAATTTTTGTTTGATCTGATTTCCCTATTCGGAACATAAGTTGTCTGAGCAGCTAGAACTATGCTCTGGAAAATGCCATATCGGCAACTATAACCACCTACCTGACCTATAGTCAGGTCATTCCAGTTCAGCCCACCCAGGTAATTCCTCAGTTCTATGAAATCAGCCAAGCAGAAGTCAGGTAGTCTTGATTACCATTATTAGGGTAATTCCATATATTAAAACTGAGTGATTTGCGATCACTTTCCCCAAGCTCATCATTAGCCTGGCAAGAACCAGGTCAAGCAGGTTATTTCCTCTAGTTGGTTCTGTCACAAACTGTTTTAAAAAAACAATCCTGAATCGTATGAAGAAAGTCGCTTGACTCTAAATTTCCTGGCTTGCTCCCATTACCTGACATATTATCCAACCTGTTGACCATGTCACCAACACCATCTCCAGGAACACGCTCCTTATTCCTATTACAGAAAGCACGGTCCATATATCTTACTTGTGAGTCACCAACCACAGTGTTTCCACACTGTCACAATTAGGCATCGTTGCTTGAGGTATTCCCAAACCAACTGTCAGTTATTGAGGTATTTCCTTTACCATCTACTGTCACAACTAGGCAGCGTTGCTTGAGGTATTCCCGCACCATTGTCAGTAAAGCAGTTTGAGGTATTCCCATCCATCTTGTCATAACTAGGCATTGTTAATTATTCCATTGGGGTCCTCCCCAATAAATTCACAGGAAAAAAATTCACAACAATAAATTCACAGGAAAAAAAGTCACTGGGAAAAAGTTACCGATTTTAACAAAGTAAGGTTAGGCTAGATTAGATCATGTTAGGTTAAGTGAGATTTGCCGACGCTCTGTCCAACTACAAACAATGGTGACATACAGGATGTCGTTCCGTCTCTTTCAGTAAAACCAAACTTTCTTCAACTTAGTGATTTAGATTGATTATATTCACAAAATAGTACAAAACTCGTGTGGGTCATTCATTACTGCTATTGATTTATTAGGAACCCCAGCGGGTGATTTGAACCTGCCTAACATGGGCCAGTAGGCCTTCGTTAGTGCTTCTTTCTTTTGTTGTTGTAGTTATATTGATGAGGAAGCGCTAAACCTGTAGGGTTGTACAACGCCTAGGGAATGGGTAATGGGCGGGATTTAAGATATGACTCAAGTACAGTAGTCAGAGAAAGCGCTAGTATGCCTAGTATGGGCCAACAGGCCTGCTGCAGTGTTCCTCCTTTCTTATGTTAAACCCGTAGTGGCCATTGCCTAGAGAATGGTAGATGCTTCCCATTGGTTCCATCAAAGAGGATAAATCCAGTTCCTTGGATCTAGAGACCTTCGCCGGTGTGAAGAGCCGTGCAGTTCCATTTCCTGGATCAAGAGCCCTTCACCAGCATCATTTCCCTTGAAGGGTTGGAAAGTTGTAGGTCCAGTGCTAATCATGAAAAAACTTTCTATTAAGACAAAATGAGAATTGCTGAATAAGAACTGCTTAGTATTAGTAGCACTCTTAACCAGCTTGATGTGCAACACCTGGGTGACAGGTATATCGAGCCAATAGGCCTATTGCAAGACTAGTTTTTATGTAGTCTTAAATACCAGGGTCATATATATTCACAGAAAGCGAAAAAAATACGAACTGAACTGTAGTGCTTCAGTACCATTAGGCGTGCGGATTAAATTATAATTCTTAACCTGTAAAAAATTAAATAAAAAAAATAATCTTGTCTGAACAAAATTAATGACATGCCGTTATCCCTCACTTACCACAGCCTCAGTAACCTCATCTTCCTTTGTCTTGTCACCGATTTGTCTGCTTCACTAAACTAGGATGCTCCCACTTAAGTGCGTTATTAATAAATGCACTTTTTTGAATAATTGCTTCAAAATGATCACTGTGGCTGCATCCTAGTTCAGGCAACTCACTTCTTGAGGTAAAAACAAAGAATAAGTAGTAAACTTTTGACATTTTATTTAATATTTTCAACATGAGTATATAAAATATATATATATATTTTATAAAATACACTGGCGCAGAAAGCCAATGATAAATATAATCATCTATTTTGTACACTTATGTACAATTATCACATGGAGGTGTAGCCGCTGTCATGGCGAGCAACACAAATAAGTTCCGGCACCTCCTCCCAACACTACCACCACTCCACACTAGAGTAATCCTCCACTACTTCCCTAGAATACTCCCTGGCATAACTCCACAGGACTCCCTACTACCACTACACACCAGCACTCGGGTAAAGACTCGAGATTCAACACTACCCAGGCTCCTAACACTGCACGACTCTTAAAAAAGTTGTCAAACGGACGTCCCTAACGAAGTAATTGCTAAGTCATGGGATGCAGTCGTCCACAGGCGTGGGTAGTCCTCAACAGTCGTCCAACGGGCGTGGGTAGTCCTCAACGGTCGTCCAACGGGCGTGGTTAGTCCTCGATGGTCGTCCTGGAGTGGCGTACGGGAGAAGGTTTGCCTGGGTAGTTGACTAGCAGGCGTAGGCCCAGAGCCTCGTCAGGTACAAGAGGTAACACGGGGGGTGCTGGCTAGTCCCTCACACGGCTAGTGCCACTGGTTGGTACTGGGCCAGATCCTCTCTTGCTGCCTGGGCACCACAAAGGTCCACACGCTGGCCACCGAAGCTGAAGATTGAGACTAGGGAGGTTATGTGTTCCACCTCCATGCTGCTGCTGCCGCAGGAGTCGCTGTCCTGGTCGAGGCTGGGGTCCTGGGCGGATTCAGAGGTACGGGACTCTGAAATGGAGGCAGTACGAGGCCGCTTTGGCAAGATGGACCACACAGCCTCCTGAGTTTCCTGTTGGCTTACACAACGACGTCTCTTAAGGGCTATCACGCGGTTATTAGTATCACTCAGCGGGGCTCTTCCTCCTTCAGTCTGTTGTTGCTCCTGTTTATCGCACACTCGGTTCTCCTTGTCCTCAACATCGCTGTTATCCTCTGTGGGTGGGACGGGTGTCGGCGCCGGAGAGAGTAGAGGTGCGTATACTGTTATGACGGGTGTAGGGGGAGCTGCGGGTGGATGGGCGTAAGCTTCAGGGTGGGTTGCACGGTGAACGTGGTAGCTCTCCTCCAGGAAGACGTGGCGGGCACGGTGCAACACTGACGCCACCAGCAGAGACTTGTGTAGAGAGGCACCAGTCCGACCTACACGTGAAGCTGCCATCTTCCCAAGAGAGATGCTGATCAGCTTCTGGGCCTCCAAACCAGCACGTGAATCACACGCCATTATTTGCTGCCAACAAACACTATTAAATAACGTTGGGTACTATCAGCACAACTCTTCCGTAATAACGTTTCCTCCTGAGGAGATGTTGTCAGTATTGTATCTGGGCTGCTTCTAGCGTCCCGCGGTGAAAGTAGGGATATATATACCTTCGGCATTGTGACGTCATGCCACAGATCTGGACCAATCAGCGCGTATGGTGGGAGGTTTGAATTTTAGCGCTGCTCATACTGCGCATGCGCTCACTATCCCGCGTGGCCGTGAATTAGGTCCCGTTAGAGATCAAAGTTGCCTGACGCGACCTCGGGATTCATTCACTGCACAGAGGCGGCGACTTGGTGACGAAGAGGCAGTTTTCGACCGTAGTTGTCAGAGACTCACCACGAATGCATTTTTCTCCTAAGAGCCAAGGATTTCACCATCTGCGTACATTTTATTTATAACACCCAACGCACGTGCTTGGCATACGTCTATACGTATCCCATGTACCAGAAATGAAGTACCTGACGCGTGCGATCGAATAAAGTGTAAATATGATGAGTACAGAGCATTTTAAGAAAGTTGCTACAAATGCGTCAGGAAGTTACTCATCCTAGCCTCGCACCGGGTCACAGCGTGCGTCCCATTATGACGTCACCACTGTTCGATTCCTTGCCTCCCTAAGAAGCATTTAGTGACGGTATATAAAGATCTCTACTTAATCAATAAGATTAGATAGAATAAACACACAACAGGCTATAACATGATTAATTGACATTAGTTAAAATACTGAAACCAATCAGTGAGGAGAGGTATATAACGTGATTGTATTGATCTATGGCGTCGCAATTATAGAAATAGGAACACGGTATTTATGTAATATATACACTTACATATTCAGCTGTGCTTTACTCCGAACACTTGAACGCACTGGTACCCACTTTGCAAGTACTTATACACATTACAAGTGTGCACACACACCTTGTCACACGTTGAAAATACTTACACACTACAAAATCTTGCACTTTAAAATCACTTGCATGCACTTTAAAAGTCTTTTCGCGCATTTGGAAAGTATTTATATACATTTTAAAAATCTTTATACATTGTAGAACTACTTATACTCTTTAAAATCACTTTCATACACTTTACAATCACTTCCACATTTTACCGGTGCACATACATGTATGAACATGTATACACGCACAAGCGCGCGCACACGACGCACACATGAAGTGTGTAAGTGTTTTCAACGTGTGACAACGTGTGTATGCACACAGTGAGTACCAGTGCGTTCAAGTGTTGGGAGTAAAACACAGCTGAATTTGTAAGTGTAGTATATATTACATAAATACCGTATTCCTATTTTTATAATTGCGACGCCATAGAGCAATACAATCACGTTATATACACTTGGCCCCTGCAACCACTGGCCTGCTGCAGTGTTCCTCCTTTCTTATGTTCTAATCACAAATAGGTGAGTATACAAACACACATACACGGGGCTAGGAGCTGTGCCTGCAATCACAAATAGGTGAGTAAACGCACATACACACGGGACTAGGAGCTGTGAATCGACCCCTCCAACCACAAATAGGTGAGAACACACGCACACTGGGTGAGAACACAAGACCAAGGCAGCGAGATGAGTACAGGAAATCACCACCGACCTGGGGGGTAGTGGACGCTAAAGGCAGGAGGGATTTTTTTTTCATTATTATTTAGCGAAGTCGGAGACATGAGTAGTGTGGGATTATTTTTCTTTTGCATAAGTAGGTACGTCAGTAGTGTGCTGCTACAGTGTGGGAGGGAAGGGGAGAGTACAGGAAGGAAGTTGTGGGAGGGAAGGAGAGAGTACAGGAAGGAAGTTAGGTGTGGGAGCGAAGTTAGAGGGAGTGCGAGGGAGGATTTTTTTTTAACAAAATTTGATGCATCCGCAGTGTACTGTTCCCCTTGTTCTACATGACTTGTATTAACGTTGGTAGATTATTATTATTATTATTATAATCAAGGGGGAGCACTAAACAACGTTGGTAGAATTACCGAGCGAAACGTTGCCACAATAAAGTGTTGTGTCCTTTTACTTAATATATGACTGTTGAAATGTGTCGGCCTGAGCTGGGAGACTTCGGTAAGGAAATGAAGATATCGTCAAGTATTACAATTAAGGTTCACCAGCTTGGGCAGGTTCAAGGGTCTCGTTCAAGCTGAACTGAAGTTATCATTACTTGGAAATTACCGTCTCTCAGGATGGTCTATCCAGTACACAGGAAAAATAAGAATATAAGAAAATTAAAAAAAAAAAAAAGAGCACTGCAACAGACCTCATGGATCATGCTAGGCAAATCTAACTCGCACCCGCTCATGTACTTGTCCAGCGTTTTCTAATAAATATGTTCTAGTGTTTGATTACGTGTCTTTCTAAACTAACTTATTTTTTAAAGCCACCCAAGGTTCTCCCTTCAATGATGCTGCTAGGTAGTTTGTTTCTCATCCACAACTCTATTGCTAAAACAGTGTTTTCCTCTTTCTACATCTATTTTTTTCCAACCAGAACCCATTGCTGGGAGTCCTGTCCTGGTCAGTTATTTTTAGCACGTTATATTCCCTTTATTCCTGTCTTCCATCTCAATATTTCAATCACATCATCCCCTAATTCTACGCCTTTCCAGAGAATGCAGATTCAGTGCCTCGCAGAAGAGATTTTTGATACATGGAATCAGCTTCGTCATCCTTATAATAATGTTGGTAGAATTACCGACAATATGTTACAAGGTAAAAGGACACAAGTGAAACTAATGCGACATTTTATTGTGGCAACGTTTCGCTCTCCAGGAGCTTGGACTAAGCTCCTGGGGAGCGAAACGTTGTCACGATAAAATGTCGCATTAGTTGCAGTTGTGTCCTTTTACCTTTGTCATCCTTCTGTGTATATTTCCCAGCGCATTTATGTCTATTGTTATATGGAAACCAGAACTGCGTAGCATAATCTTAAAAAGGCATTACCTAGGATACATAAAATTGAAGAATAATCTCAAGACTCCTATAATTGATTGGTATTTTTATTTATTTGTTGGTATTATTTTGGCCGGGTCACCATTTGGAGAAGACCCGGGCCGGACATACCGGCGAACCTACAACAACAACAGGTATTATTTACCATTGTTATATTTTCACATTTATACTTCTTGATATGTGGCCAAAAATTATATTAAGTTCATTGCGAACACTTACGCAGCATTGTCTTGGTTTTAGATGACTGTTAATCAGAACTCTTAAATCGTCTTCGCGTACAGTTTGACTGAGATCTACATTGTTTAGTTTATAGGTGCCTAGTTATTTTCTTTTTCCAACTGCATCTACCATTTCACCGACCACAACATAAACCTCGGTCATTCTGTAGTCCTTTTGTGTCCTCATCAGAATTTATTTGACGGCGTATTTTAGGGTCACCAGCAAACTTGCTTATATCGCTATTTATTCCCTCAACTAAGTAGTGTACGATGAAGAATTAGACACGTGTGCAACATCTGGGTATCTTTATTTGCAGACGTTTCGCCATCCAGTGGCTTGATCAATACAATTCATGGACATAAAGTGAAGAATGTAGAATTATATACAAAAGATGAGGTTGTCAGTCCCTCAGCCTTGGAGCTGGTGAAGATCACCGTAGTCTTGAAGAATCTGAATAACAAGTATGAAGCTTGGCACTTACGTACCGGCGTCATGTATATAATTCTACATTCTTCACATTATGTCCTTGTATTGTATTGACAAGGTCACTGTTTGGCGATACGACTGCAAATAAAGATACCCAGATGTTGCAGATGTGTCCAATTTTTCATCTTGTCGGTATTATATACCATTCATGTCCAGTAAGTTATTTATATATATTGTGAACACTGACCCCTGTGGAACACCACTAGTAACGAGTCTCCACCCATTTATGGAAACTCTCTTGTCTATTGATTAACAATGCCTCAGTCAAGGAGTTAATTTCTCAGCCTATTTCGTGTGCTACTACTTTCTTCAACAATCTCCTGAAATCCATATACATAATATCGTATTCTTTATCTTGGTCTATCACTTCAAATCCCTTCATTAACAAAGTTAGTAGATTTGCAAGGCAGGAAGGAACGCCCCTTCGTAAAATCGTGCTGCGATTCATTGATTAAATTATGTCTTTCAAGGTGGCTTCGAATTTCGTATGCAATTATTGACTCCATTAGCTTTCCTATAACTGAAATTAGGCTGATAGGTCGTTATCTATGGTGTGAAGGTAACGACCTATCTCCCGATTTGTAAACAGGTATCACAATTACCATTTTCCACTTCTCTGGTGGTGCGATACCTGTTTATAGTCATGTGTGAAGTTCCTAGCTAGTTAATGGTTTACTAAGTTCCTCCACAAGGGTCATACAGCGATAATAATAATAATACAAAACAAGCACGTAACTCGTACGAGTTATACAGCTATATTCACTGAAAAATTATATCTGTAAAGGGAAGTAGTGGAAGAGAGGATGTGTAATGGAAGCGCTGACGTTGAAGACAGGATATGAGTTAAGGACAAAAAAGTAGGAAATGTGAGTGAGCATGTGAGGAGCAACACACGTACCCTGCAACGAGACATCACTAACACGTACCCTGCAACGATACATCACTAACACGTACCCTACAATGAGACATCACTAACACGTACCCTGCAACGAGACATCACTAACACGTACCCTGCAACGAGACATCACTAACACGTACCCTGCATCACTAACACTTACCCTGCAACGAGACATCACTAACACGTACCCTGCAACGAGACATCACTAACAAGTACCCTACAATGAAACATCACTAACACGTACCCTGCAACGAGACATCACTAACACGTACCCTGCCACGAGACATTAAGACGTGTGTTGCCACGATGTAACACCTCCATATCATACGCTTGGTATTACCATTGAGGATGTACTAACGTCACTTGCTCGTCATGTTATATACATGGCTGCGATGTTCACATGACATCAGTTTTTCACCTGGCAGCGAAGCGAAAGGAATAAAGAAATAATTTTTTATTATTGTACAGATGAGGTGAAGAGGGCAGACTTCATAATACTGTTTTAAGAGAATATATAGAACACACGAGGCAAGCACAATGATTACTAGTGAAGGCACAGCCTTAGCATTTATTTTCCCGAAATGCACATGCATGCTAGTGGCTTTCTTTGTACTTAACAATATTTTATTACATGTAAACTACAAATTGTATACTACACAAAAATAGTTTTTTTTTGGTGACGTTGATGTCATTTTGTAATTACGATTATGATAAAGGCTAAACCCGTAAGGGGTGAGGTTGGGGAATAAGGTGATTAGGTTTGATCCAAGGAAGGAGAGACCATTATACGATATAACAAGGAAATTACGTGATGTAGATGAGAAACTGGGTGATGTCAGTAGAGGACAACATTTAAGGCAAGTATGACTCAGACGGACGACCTTCTGCTGGTGTTCGGCCTTAACTTTCCCAAACCTGTCTGGCTACACCCACATCATAGACTTTCCTATAACACTACACTACGTACACTCAACTATTAAACCACTAGGTGAGTTCACCTAGTGTGTACAAGTATATTCAAATGTTTGCGGTGGAACAATATTATATTTGTGGGGTAAACGCCAAACCCGTAGGGGTCATACATAGCCTGGGGAATGGGAGGTAATCAGAGTGGAGCCAAAGAAGGCAAGAAGTCCAGCTCCTTAGATCAAGAGTCCCTTACCAGCATGAAGGAACTTCCTTGAGGATGGGGAGGAAGAAGGTTAACTCAATAATTTAAATAATTCCGAGGAATTTTTTATATATGTACTAGTTTATCATAAAATGTCACTTATTGTTTAACTATAAGACACTGATATAATCAACTGCCCCGCAATCTCACTACCCTCTAACATTCAGTTCATCTCACCACTAAGAAACAACACCAGATTTGAAAATTTAAAGCCAATCTGAAAAGGCAAACATTTGCAACATATTACTGCAGTGTACTGTATGACACCGAAAATAAACCTGAAACAATATTATATTAACGGAGAATGCTAAAACCGTATGGGGTTATACCGCGCCTAGGAAGTAATCTGGTTTGATTCGAGTAAGAGTGGGTAGCTCAAAGTCATTGGACCAAGAGCGCTTCAGAATTAATACACCTCCTTTTAAACTGGGACAGAGGGAAGCCGAAGTCAGGGTCGTGAGGAGGAATTGGGAAGAGTACTACGGCGTGGCTGGGCGAGGGCGGCGCGAGGCTAGTGCCGTCAGGGCGTAACACACACGCACACACACGTTATGTTGATATTTTGCTCCTACCTCCTTACACACACTCCATACCTGCTTCACACACATAACACCGCACACCATATCTGGAATGAATGCCCTTTGTAGTGCCGACACCTGCTGCTTACACATGCTTGGAGTCAGTACCCGTTATGGCGCCAAAGTTTAGAGATTTAGGTCAGCTGATACTCACGTGATTCAAGGCTAGGGAGATGGAAGTGAGGGAGGAGCGATGGAAGTGGAGGAGCGATGGAAGTGAGAGGGGAGATGACTGTGAGGGAGGAGCAATGACAGGAAGAGCGATGGAAGTGAGGGAGAGAAGCGATGGAAGTGAGGGAGGGGCGATGAGAATGAGGGAGGAGCGATGAAAGTGAAGGAGAAGCGATGGAAGTGAAGGGGTAATAGAAGGGGAGGATGGAAGCGAGGGCTTGATATATCCATGGTAAGGCCTCATTTACATTATGCTGCTCAGTTCCGGTCTCTATGTTAGAGAATGGACATAAATGCGCTGGAAATTATAATCAAAACTAAGCGCTAAACCACCAGGGAATGCGCTGGAAAACATACAAAGAAAGACCAAGTTGATCCCATGAATCAGAAATCTTTCCTACGAAGATACACTGAGGGCATTGAATCTGCACTCTCATGAAAAACGTAGAATTAGGGAAGATACGATTAAAGTGTACAAATGGAAAACAAGAATAAACATTGTAGATAACATGATTATAATCAAATAGTAGATAACATGATTATAATCAAATAGTAGATAACATGATTATAATCAAATAGTAGATAACATGATTATAATCGAATAGTAGATAACATGATTATAATCAAATAGTAGATAACATGATTATAATCGAATAGTAGATAACATGATTATAATCGAATAGTAGATAACATTATTATAATCGAATAGTAGATAACATGATTATAATCGAATAGTAGATAACATGATTATAATCGAATAGTAGATAACATGATTATAATCAAATAGTAGATAACATGATTATAATCAAATAGTAGATAACATGATTATAATCAAATAGTACATAACATGATTATAATCAAATAGTAGATAACATTATAATCAAATAGTAGATAACATTATAATCAAATAGTAGATAACATGAAAATATCCAACCAAGACAGGACTCGCAGCAATGGCTTGGCGTAAGACACAATTTATATTTAGAATGGATATAGGGAAGTACTGGTTTGGCAATAGAGTTGTAAACGATTGGAAACAAACTCTGAGACAGCATCACTAAGGAGAGAACCTTAGGTTAGTGGGACGGATTGTGAAGGACCTGCCTAGTATGGGCCAACAGGCCTGCTGCAGTGTTCCTCCTTTCTTATGTTCTTAAATGTAGGTTAAACGGGCACATGAGCGGTTTTGAAGTGGATCTGCCTAGCATACCTGGTTCAGTAGGCCTACTGCAGTGTTCCTTTATTCTTACATTGAAGGGGGGTATGGAAGTGGGATGTCAGTAAGGAAGAGGAGAGAAATTTTTGGGGTAAATTTAACCTGCCTGGTGGGGGAGCCACCTTCATGCTGAAACTCTTGATCCAAGGAATATGAGAAGTCTTCCTGTTCCTTGGATTAAGTCTGATTACCTCCCATTTCCCCAGGTGCTGTTTTAACTCCTGCAGGTTTAAAAGATGATTTCGTTTGTATTAACCTGAAGGGTTGATAACCCAGGATAACCCACTACAGCCATGTCATCAGGCTGGCTTATTTCCACTGGGGCCCTTTAATCCTCTCCCACACCAGTCAGTGGACATTCAAGTACATATTTTACTTAATTACTGGTAGGTGAAGAGGGGCAAAAGGTATAAGGAAACATGCCAAATGATCTTTCACTTGGGGGATCAAACTCCAGTCCCTGAATGTGAGCTGAGGTCACTACATTTGAAGTCATGTGCACTTAATGGAATATAATAACTACCCAATGCTGTGTTTCACATCTTCACTGTATTAGGTTCAAGTAAGTCTTCCTAGCATGGGTCAGTAGGACTACTGCAGTGCTCATTTTTATTTTTAAAAAGATTATATTTTATCTAGTTACAGTATATTCATAAAAAAAACCATTAAAACATGGATGGAAATGTTAGGCATATTTCCTTACACCTGCTGCCCCTGTTCACCTAGCAGTAATGAGGTACCTGGGTGTTAGCAAACTGTTGTGTTGTCGTATCCTGAGTGAGGATTAAAGGACCCCAATGGAAATAAGACAGTCTTCAAAAACTACTTTGATTTTATTGGGCTATCCTGAGTTAATCCAAACAAATTCATTTCTCATGCAAACTGGGATTTTTCACTATCTTAAACATAGCAAATTATTTTAACAGACACTAGCCTAGACAAGCAGGCATAGGAACTGGTCAGTCAGCTGCCCAGACCAGGAGACAGGATCTGACCAGTCAGCAATCCAAACCATCAGACAGAACCTGACTAATCAGCAGCATAGACTAACACAAAGGACCTAGGTTAGGTTAGGCAAGGTTTGTCATTAAGCAGGACAAATGCCTCCTGATGTGGGTCTTAGTCTGACATGATGATCTACCACTGGAGCTTTAGATCTGACCAAGGCCTTCCACTGGCTTACCTGTCTACCCCTTTGAAAATTAAAGATAATTAGGCCATACCGAATCAGCATTTTATGATTACATTCATGCTCAACCCACAGGGGTCATAAAGAGCCTAGGAGGGAAATGGGAGGCAATCAGATTTCATCCAAGGGGAGGACAGGATCAATTTCTTGGATTAAGAGCTCCGAGGCACCTCCCTTGAGGGGTGACTATTCAGCAGCTGCCCAGACCAATATAGAATCTGATGAGTCAGCAGCCCAAACCAGCAGACCTGATTAGTCATCAGGATCAATAGACAGACCCTGGTAAGCAGATGTAGGAATTGGTCAGTGGTTTCCAGCCTAGCCTAGACCATTTATTTTTTAATCATGATAGAATGTTCTCAATTGGCAGCTGATGCCAAATATTATGTAGTGCAGATATAGCTGTCAGGTTCTCAGAACTTTCTGGATAAAAATTGGATGGAATAAAGAACATTCATAACATCCTGAGATTTTTTTTATAAATATCTCCAAAAAGTGACAGTTTTAAAACCATATCAAGAATATCACAGATAGTTCTGGAATTATACAATTCACATTTACCAAAACAATCAAAAATGTTTCATAATGAAAATTCTTTGATTATCCTGGCCATAAAATTTCATATTTTACAATAACAATAAGTAGTGCATTAAGTTATAATTAGAAACAACAGCTTGAAAATATTAAAATGTTATTATCCAAGTGGGAAAATCTTATTGCATAACTAAAAGCCAATCTTCTGGTTCCTCTGTGTTAAATACATAGCAACCAACATTCCAAATTCCACTGGTTTCATTTCACACTACAATCTTACACTCAAAACTGTCTGATGCGTAGAGTCATTTACTTAAAACAAAATATAAAAATATTTGACAACAAGCATAGAAATTAATATTTTGTATCTACTGTATTACAATTAACCTTGGAGACAGTTTTCCTCAAAAATATAAAGCAAAATTTACTTTAGAACTTGGGTTTGTCATGGCCAATATACCCTCATCAAACACTTGTCAAGGCCAGACTTAACCATGTTACCCAAAACAGCTCAGCAATCAAGTTTCACCAATTGTAAAGCTAAGACACCACCAATAAGCTTTATATCTGTATTATTCCAGGAATACATGACATTATCAGGCTTCATCAGTTATCATCACACATACTATGTAAGGCTTTATCCAAGTCACCAAACATGGTGTACAATAGCACTGCCTCAGCTTCAATTATCTTTATTTAGGATTCCCCTGAGGTACAGTACTAAATTCCAGTCATGACCAAGCTTCACTATTGCTAAAGATATATATAGTATGAAGATTAAGTGTTTACATGCCAATGAATGCACGAACAGCAGACACGAAAAACCACAATCATGGTATGGTTACAATTTACTCAGTACAGCACTTTCATTGAAATGCTACGACAAGATATTAATTAATTTTGCTAAACTATCAGCTAAAGATACCCCAAATCATCAAACACATCATGCAAATTTTGTCATGACCTTGCACCAAAATACATCTGTACATCTGCCAGGATTAATGCATGATGAGGGTTACTAAAGAAGTAACAATGGAGCAACAGAGATTGATATATAGAAAGCACGTGAAAGCAATCTAGACCAAAGTTGTTTCTAGTTACAATGAAAGCCGGCATATGCGCATCCTTATTGGAACACCATTTACATCACCTCTCTATTTCAGTAGCACTACTGCTGTTTTTGGCAAATGATGCCCTGAAAACAGTATACTAACCAGGGTACTGAAGCCAATGAACAAGTGCCTTGTACAATATAAAAACTCAACAGTAACAAAGCCTGAAGGTTACAGCAATACTTGTTGTCTTTAAATTAAGTAAATGATCTAAACTCTTCAGATATTCAGTCAGCATAAATATCCTCTGTAACATGTGGTTGCCAAACCAAACCAGATTCACCCAGTTTCCATGAGCTTTTTTGCAATATGAAGATGGAGATAATACCCACTATCATTGCCAAATGCAACCTTACTGCATGCAATAGGACAGAAATATTGTATTATTCAGTATTCATAGTGGTCGTTTCAGCTGGTGAACCCAGGCCATAATCTGTAAATATATCATATTCTTGTCGTGAATTAGCGAGAGCCCTAAGGACGTGATGGAGAGTAATATCCTGTGGAGGTACCACAGAAGTTTCAGTGGCTGACTGCATGGTATCTCCCCAGGCCTGGGAATGAGATGACCGCAGCAGGTCTTCCATAAGCCTCAGCACTGCCTGTTAGAGGAAAACAATCTTAAACATTGCTTATTTTTTTTCTTTTTCTTTCTTTCTTTCAACACGTCGGCCGTTTCCCACTGAAGCAGGGTGGCCCACAAGGAAAAACGAAAGTTTCTCCTTTTACATTTAGTAATATATACAGGAGAAGGGGTTACTAGCCCCTTGCTCCTGGCATTTCAGTCGCCTCTTACGACACGCATGGCTTACGGAGGAAGAATTCTGTTCCACTTCTTTTTAAATTTAGTAATTTATACAGAAGGGGTTATTAGCCTCTTGCTCCCAGCATTTTAGTCGTCTCTTACAACATGCATGGCTTACAGAGGAAGAATTTTTTCCCACTTCCCTATGGAGAACATTGCTTATTCTGCTCTGAATTAATAGCTTCAGGAGATTTAACACCAAATAGAACCTCCTGTGATGCTAACCATAAAAAGCCATAACACTAAGATTTGCCCGTCTACACTGGATTATTTTAAACCAACAATACTCGTTAAGCCTAGGTGGTAGGTTGGTAGACAGCAACAACCCAGGAAGGTACGTACTACCGTCCTGCCAAGTGAGTAAAACGGAAGCCTGTAATTGTTCTACATGATGATAGGATTACTGGTGGGTTTTTTTCTCATAACCATGCAGGATAACAGGTATATTTTGCTACTCCTACTTACACTTAGGTCACACTACACATTCATGTTCATGCATATATATTTACACACCCATCTGGGTTTTCTTAATAGTTCTTGTTCTTCTTTATTTCTTCTTCTCTCCATGGGAAAGTGGAAAAGAATTCTTCCTCCGTAAGTCATGCGTGTCGTCAGAGGCAACTAAAATGCTGAGAGCAAGGGGCTAGTAACCCCCTCTCCTATATAAATTATTAAATTTAAAAAGAAAAACTTTCGTTTTTCTTTTTAGGTCACATTGCCTTGGTGGGATACAGCCAGTTTGTTAAATAAAAAAAAACAAGTTTTTAATTAGTAGTCACATTTCTCAACTTTCTTACAAAGTGGTTTTTGACACTCAAATTAATGTCACCATTTTCATCTCTTGCTTCCTATTTTCTAAATAATCATGGTACACACCTTCCACATTGTGGCACAAGCAGCATCAGCAGTATAGCCAGTTGCAACTTCTTCTGGTGCAAGGTTGAGCCTGAGCTGTGAGGTAAGATGTCTAACCCACTCGCATCCACTGGCTGTTTCTACATCTTCCCATGGCAAAAAGTCTACTGGAAGTTTCTGTAAAGCTGAAGCATGGAATTAGTAGCCTATATATATGAAAAAGTAAATATTTTTTCATAAGTTGTTAATGAAGAATCATTGGCCCAAGAAAATAATGGACTTTTTATTTTGACCCCAGTGGCATTCTTCTATCTAGGCAGGGTGACCCAAAGAAAAAAATGCATTTACCATCATTCAATCACAGCCTTGTCAGAAGTGCACTGACATCAAAATTAAGATTACCCTCTGACTGCGACATCCCTCTCTCTCCTTCAGAGGTCAGACACTGCCCTTCCTACCTCCAGGACTCAAGTCCAGTGAACTGGTTTTCCTGAATCCCTTCATAAAAGTGACCATGCTCAAACCCCAACAACACACCATAAAAAAGCACTTGCCTCTATTAGCTCATATCTAATGTGCTCACACAAGCCTGTTGGATGTTCAAGCCCCTAGCACTCAAAACCTCCTTTACCAGCCTCCCTCCAATACTTCCTGGGATTACCCCTACCCCTCCTTCCTTCTCACTTTGAGATTTACATACCCTCCTACTCATCCTGTTGTGCTCCACCCTCTCTGACTGCCCATCCTCAGCCTTCTGAATTATACTTTTGGCAAGCTCACACCTAATCTCCAAGCTATGAATTTGCCCTCAATCACATCTCCATTGCCTTTATCTCTATCTCTTTCACTCACTTTGTCTTGTAGCCCAGATGCGACTCACTTTTTGATAATTTCAAGAGCACTATCATGGGGCATGATAGTGAAAGTCTTTGTCTTTCTCAGGGACCCAATTAAAGACTCGTAACTCCTTCCTGGGAAGAGTGAGTGGGTGAGATGTGAAGCAATGTAGTTCTAATCACTTGTAAGTAGAAAAATGATTGTTTGGACTTGCTTTCAAAATTTCATAGAAGTACAGTGGACCCTTGCTATTCGAACACTCCAAAACTCACCCTCATTCCAAAATGCTGTTCAAGTGCTGTTACCAAACGAATTTATTCCCATAAGGAATGATGTACGTAATTAGATTAGTCCATTTCAGTCCCCCAAAAATACACTTATAAAAGCACTTACAATAATAAACTTACATAAAAGGGTGAGTGTTGGAGTGTTCGAATAGCGAGGGTCCACTGTACTATGAAAGTTATGGCAAAAGTTAGAAGAGTAAAAAGATCTTGGAAAGGGCCAATCTATAACACTAGAAACATGCCCAAATCCATCCACTCTTTCAATGAGAAATGTTAACCACTTCATTGGCCGTGCCGTAGTACTACAGTTTTGTGGTCATTGTCCTTGCCGTAGTGCTACACCATGACCTCAGCTCACTCAGATAAGCTGTGAGTGGTAAATCTGGGTCTAGATATGAGAGAATTTTCTCATGCATACAGTGCATAATGACATGAGAAAAATTTGAAAATTTTGAAATGAGAATTTTTTTCGCATAGTGCATAGTGGGACCATGTTTTTGGTTTAAAACAGCGACTTTGCGGTGTATTTTCGTATTGTTTTTATGATTGTAATCTTGGTTTCCTGGTCTCATTTGATAGAATGGAAGATATATTACAGAAATAGATATGATTTTGATTAGTTACACTACTGAAAATAGCTTGAAATTGAGCTCAAAGTAGTGGAAATGTCAGATTTTTGCGGATATTCAAGTGTAAACAAATCACGTCACTCGTCCAATACACTGCCAACTGGTGGGTCTAATATGCACTCATGAATGCACTGATATTATTTATACAATTATTATAGGTAGTAGGTTGGTAGACAGCAACCACCCAGGGAGGTACTACCGTCCTGCCAGGTGACTGTGAAACAGAAACCTGAAACTGTTTTACATGATGGTAGGATTGCTGGTGTCTTTTTTCTGTCTCATAAACACGCTGGATAACAGGTATATCTAGCTACTTCTACTTACACTTTAGGTCACACTACACTGGCATACACATGCATATATATACATACATACACACATCTAGGTTTTCTTCTTTTCTTAATAGCTCTTGTTCTTTTATTTTCTCTATTGTCCATGGGGAAGTGGAAAGAATCTTTCCTCCGTAAGCCATGCGTGTCGTATGGGCGACTAAGATGCCGGGAGCAATGGGCTAGTAACCCCTTCTCCTGTACAAATCTACTAAAAACGAAGAAGAAAAACTTTATAAAATTGGGTTGTCTGAATGTGCGTGGATGTAGTGCGGATGATAAGAAAGAGATGATTGCCGATGTTATGAATGAAAAGAAGTTGGATGTCCTGGCCCTAAGCGAAACAAAGCTGAAGGGGTAGGCGAGTTTCAGTGGGGAGAAATAAATGGGATTAAGTCAGGAGTATCTGAGAGAGTTAGAGCTAAGGAAGGGGTAGCAATAATGTTGAAGGATCAGTTATGGAAGGAAAAGGGAATATAAATGTGTAAATTCAAGGATTATGTGGATTAAAATAAGGGTCGGATGCGAAAAGTGGGTCATAATAAGCGTGTATGCACCTGGAGAAGAGAGGAGTGTAGAGGAGAGAGAGAATTTTGGGAGATGTTAAGCGAATGTATAGGAACTTTTGAACCAAATGAGAGAGTAATTGTGGTAGGGGACCTAAATGCTAAAGTGGGAGAAACATGCAGAGAGGGTGTAGTAGGTAAGTTTGGGGTGCCAGGTGTAAATGATAATGGGAGCCCTTTGATTTAACTTTGTATAGAAAGGGGTTTAGTTATAGGTAATACATATTTTAAGAAAAAGAGGATAAATACGTATACAAGATATGATGTAGGGCGTAATGACAGTAGTTTGTTGGACTATGTATTGGTAGATAAAAGACTGTTGAGTAGACTTCAGGATGTACATGTTTATAGAGGGCTACAGATATATCAGATCACTTTTTAGTTATAGCTACAGTGGGAGTAAAAGGTAGATGGGATACAAGGAAAATAGAATCAGTAAGTAAAGAGAGGTGAAGGTTTATAAACTAAAAGAGGAGGCAGTTAGGGTAAGATATAAACAACTATTGGAGGATAGATGGGCTAGTGAGAGTGTAGGCAATGGGGTCGAAAATGTATGGGGTAGATTTAAAAATGTAGTGTTAGAGTGTTCAGCAGAAGTTTGTGGTTACAGGCGAGTGGGTGCGGGAGGGAAGAGGAGCGATTGGTGGAATGATGATGTAAAGAGAGTAGTAAGGGAGAAAAAGTTAGCATATGAGAGGTTTTTACAAAGTAGAAGTGATGCAAGGAGGGAAGAGTATATGGAGAGAAAAAGAGAGGTTAAAGAGTGGTGAAGCAATGTAAAAGAGAGCAGATGAGAGAGTGGGTGAGATGTTATCAGCAAATTTTGTTGAAAATAAGAAAAAGTTTTGGAATGAGATTAATAAGTTGAGGAAGCCTAGAGAACAAATGGATTTGACAGTTAAAAATAGGAGAGGAGAGTTATTAAATGGAGAGTTAGAGGTATCGGGAAGATGGAGAGAATATTTTGAGGATTTGTTAAATGTTGATGAAGACAGGAAGCTGTGATTTCGTGTGTAGGGCAAGGAGGAATAACATCTTGTAGGAGTGTGGAAGAGCCAGTTGTGGGTGTAGGGAAGTTCGTGAGGCAGTGGGTAGAATGAAAGGGGTAAGGCAGCTGGGATTGATGGGATAAAGATAGAAATGTTAAAAGCAGGTGGGGATATAATTTTGGAGTGGTTGGTGCTATTATTTAATAAATGTATGGAAGAGGGTAAGGTACCTAGGGATTGGCAGAGAGCGTGTATTGTTCCTTTGTATAAAGGCAAAGGGGACAAAAGAGAGTGCAAAAATTATAGGGGAATAAGTCTGTTGAGTGTACCTGGTAAAGTGTATGGTAGAGTTATTATTGAAAGAATTAAGAGTAAAACAGAAAGCAGGATAGCAGATGAACAAGGGGCTTTAGGAAAGGTAGGGGTGTGTAGACCAAGTGTTTACAGTGAAACATATAGGTGAACAGTATTTGGATAAGGGTAAAGATGTTTTTGTGGCATTTATGGATTTGGAAAAGGCGTATGATAGGGTAGATAGGGGGCAATGTGGCAGATGTTGCAGGTGTATGGAATAGGAGGAAGGTTACTGAAAGCAGTGAAGAGTTTTTATGAGGATAGTGAGGCTCAGGTTAGAGTGTGTAGGAGGGAAGGGGACTATTTCCCAGTAAAAGTGGGCCTTAGACAAGGATGTGTGATGTCACCGTGGTTGTTCAATATATTTATAGATGGGGTTGTAAGAGAAGTGAATGCGAGGGTCTTGGCAAGAGGTGTTGGGCTAAAGATAAAGAAGCAAATACAAAGTGGGAGTTGTCACAGTTGCTTTTGCTGATGACACTGTGCTTTGGGAGATTCTGAAGAGAAGCTGCAGAGGTTGGTGGATGAATTTGGTAGGGTGTGTAAAAGAAGAAAATTGAAAGTGAATATAGGAAAGAGTAAGGTGATGAGGATAACAAAAAGAATAGGTGACGAAAGATTGGATATCAGATTGGAGGGAGAGAGTATGGAGGAGGTGAATGTATTCAGATATTTGGGAGTGGACATGTCGGCGGATGGGTCTATGAAGGATGAGGTGAATCATAGAATTGATGAGGGAAAAGGGTGAGTGGAGCACTTGGAGTCTGTGGAGACAAAGAACCTTGTCCATGGAAGTAAAGAGGGAATGTATGAGAGTATAGTTATACCAACGCTCTTATATGGGTGTGAAGCATGGGTGATGAATGTTGCAACGAGGAGAAGGCTGGAGGCAGTGGAGATGTCATGTCTGAGGTCAATGTGTGGTGTGAATATAATGCGAGAATTCGGAGTTTGGAAATTAGGAGGAGGTGCGGGATTACCAACGATTGTCCAGAGAGCTGAGGAGGGGTTGTTGAGGTGGTTTGGACATGTAGAGAGAATGGAACGAGACAGAGTGACTTCGAGTGTATAAATCTGTAGTGGAGGGAAGGCGGGGTAGGGGTCGGCCTAGGAAAGGTTGGAGGGAGGGGTAAAGGAAGTTTTGTGTGCGAGGGCTTGGACTTCCAGCAAGCATGTGTGAGCGTATTTGATAGGAGTGAATGGAGGCATATGGTTTTAATACTTGACGTGCTGTTGGAGTGTGAGCAAAGTAACATTTATGAAGGGATTCAGGAAACCGGCAGGCCGGACTTGAGTTCTGGAGATGGGAAGTACAGTGCCGGCACTCTGAAGGAGGGGTGTTAATGTTGCAGTTTTATAACTGTAGTGTAAAGCACCCTTCTGGCAAGACAGTGATGGAGTGAATGATGATGAAAGTTTTTCTTTTTCGGGCCACCCTGCCTTGGTGGGAATCGGCCGATGTGTTAATAAAAAAATAAAAAATAAAAAAAATTATTACAATATTGCATAATAATAAATCTTCTGTTTGTTTTCTGTTGTGAATAAAAATTCTTTGTGTGAATAAAAATATAAAAATGGAATTCATTTGTAAAGCCTGGGAATGTAACTAATGAACAAAGGAAATGTTATTTTAGTGCCAGGAACACCTGCATTGTTTATTCTGGACCCTATATTGAAACTGGAATATTTTGAAATTTGTGTGAAATTGGCCGAATTACTAATTTCTGATCACTTTACTGGGTAGTTGAAATAGTTGATTGGGCAATATCTTATGCTCAATCAATAAAATGGAAGGCATGCTAGCGAAATAGTTAAAAATTTTGTCAACTGACACAATGTAATTGGCCTAAAATAGGACTTAAAGTGGGCAAAATCACCGATGTGTAAATATTGCTGATACAGCAAAATTCGCAAAAGCATAATTTTGTCAATTTTCCATCAAATTTCGTACGTTTTGTCTTATTACCTTCAGAAAAAAATTCTCTACAATTAAAAAAAAAAAAAAAATCTTGGACAGTGTGGACCAGTTTCAGATTGAGGGTCTGGACAGTGAAAGGGTTAAAGGCCTACTGTACTGTACTGTATGGTAGGCACAGAGAATAGCATTCCAAATGATGCACCATGGCTGTCAGAAAATTGTAACTTTATTATAATAATTCATGACTTTGTGTGTTAAGTACAGTATTCTTAAAATTTTTGGTTTTAATCTTTCCTGAAATACTAAGCATGTAAGGGGACCTACAAATATAAATGCTGTAACGATCTTACCAGATAACTTGCATTTTGGTAAAACTTCCCTCTTGTCATCAAAAGTGACTACATCAATATCCTGCAGTCCACTCTGGCCTTTTGGTGTCATCTGATCATGATCTTGTACCAGTTTCTCTAGACTACCCAGGTGTGATAAAGTCTTCTCAGGCCTTGTAATTACTGAAGGGAACAACATGTCTGCAAGAAAGTCAAAATTAAATGATGACATTACCAAAATTTTCGGTGGGAAACGGCCGACGTGTTGAAAGAAAGAAATTACCAAAATTTATTCACAATGCTTTCTCCTAATAGCACTCACTAAGCATCAATAATCTAAAGAAAGATAATGAAGAAAATAATGAGGAAAAATAATTGGAGAAGCAAGCTTTAAACAATTATGGTGATTAAACTATTAACATGAATGTATGAACAGAAATGTATGCAAGTATACATTAAACTCTTATAACACAGTTTCACACTGAGCAACTTTGTTGCAACATGATTCAAAAAGAGCAGCCAAATATTTTAACAGTACACAAAAATTCTGATATTACATGCCATAAATCGGAAAAAAGGGTTTAACAGATGAAATGCAGATAGTAAACTTCTTTAACTTCTTAACTTGCTTGCTGAGTCATGTATGATGCCCCACAGCCTCCAGCTTTTTTTTTTTTTTTTAAGGAAGATGCATGGAAGTTTCCTGCCAGCTGCTGCCCCTGTTCATTTATATTATCAACATAGTGGCAATATTCTGAGGTGGAGGTGCATCCATCCCTAGCCAAAACACATTGTGTAGCCAAGCAACCCCCTTACTTTCTTCTCCACTAAACACATTATTGGCTCCCATACACAAATTATGTGAAATAAAATCTGTAGACAATTCAGATATACACTGAAGTTAGAAAAAGAAATCTGCAGTTTCACAATATTGCTGAGAGCCAAAGTCAGCACATATCTTTTTTTTTTTTTTTTGTATGTACAGTGGACCCCCGGTTTTCGTGATTTTTTCGTTCCAGAATGCTGTTCAAGTGCCGTTACCAAACAAATTTATTCCCATAAGGAATAATGTAAATTAGACTAGTCCTTTTAGACCCCCAAAAATACACTTACAAAAGCACTTACAAAAATACACTTACATAATTGTTTGAGTTTGGAGCATCACGAACACCGGGGGTCCACTGCATTTTGAGTTTTTTGTTTTTTATATTTTATGTGATTTTTTTTTGTTTTACATGCATGCATGAGTGCATACGTGCATGTGTCTACTAATTATCAATTTGAGTTTGGAAGGCTGTCAAGTGTAATTTAATCTTCAGTAAAATATTATCAGCTGTTATTTATTCAAAACTAATGGTCAATTAGTTCCAAAGTAATGGAGTACACAACTACACAGAAGCAATGGTGAAAAGAATCATGAATAAAGGCATAATTGCATTAAAATACAGCATGTAATCTAACCTGGGCGGTAGCCCATGTTAGATTCTGGGCTACCGCCATAAAGCAAAAATCGCTGAAAAGTGAAACATAGCCTTTTTTCACTTTCAAATGCATACAAAAGCCTGATAACATGTTTACACTACCATATATTAAGTGTGCAATAGAGCTAGACCTAAAAAACTATACAAAGAGACAATGCACAAAGGCTGTAAACAGACTGAGGAAAATGGTTTCAGTTGCTGAGCTGTTAAGGGCATTGGCTGAAAAAACGCCGGAATAGCGGAACACATGCCGAATAAATAAAAAAGGTATAACTGAAAACCACTTTATCAGTGAAATGCCACAGAGCAAAATGCCGTAAAGCGGGGGCCCTCCTGTATGTAGACTACTGCATTTGATACAGGGGCCTCCAATAATCTTAACAGGAAAGTACTGCTGTGTGCAACAGTATTAAAAAAAATATTAGCAAAAATGATAATGAAATAAAAAATTTAAGTAGGTTTGCACACCTGTAAGTAACAGCTGTCTAGGCGATATTGGTGTATGAGCATGTCGTCTCGCCCAAGCTACTATCTTGTTCACACTCCACCTTTCGCTACCATCCACCTGACACTGATGCAGGTGGCGTTTAACTTCTCTTGCTCTGTGAAACTGTAAAAAATTGGTATACCTTTGTAAAGTGGAGGAAATTCAATCATCTATCTGCTAACTATGAGATAAACATTCCCTTTAGTGCATCATTCTAAAGAATCTATCCCACCAATAGTAAATGCTCTCCCTAGGGAGTAGGACATAAATAAAAACACCTACAGGAGCTAAACCAAAACAATTTGTTTAAATAAATGTTCCAAGTGCAAACATCTAAAAATGACAAATATTTAATGATGATTCTCTGTACACAATTAGATTGCAAATAATTTTTTCATTAGATGTTTCTCACCTATCCTTTAGAGTGTAGGCACTACCATACTTCCCCCCTCCAACTTATTCTTTATACACTACTGTTCAAGGCAAACACATTTTACTGAAAACTTGAATAGAAACTACACACTCACTTCTGCTGCACGTTGCTTTCCTAGTGGCCAGTGCAGAAATTCATCAAGAGATCTAGCACAAAAAGGTAACACTCGAGAACATTCATGGTGGGATACGACCAGTGGTAGTGCTCGAACCCAAATATAAACACACATATCAGCTGAAGAACATCTTTTGCACACTGCTTCCAACTGTCTGGTAAAACATATGAAAAATAATTAATTCTTCAATTCGTTTTTCAAGCAATATGATGTTATGAAACCTCAACTTTTAAAACTAGTATACTACTTTAATATTGACCTGTTAGTATGAGAAAGATTTCTAAAGTAAACACAGATACCCACATGTTCAACAATAAAAAAAAGTATTAAAAAAATAAATGCAGGCAGATATCTATTAATTGTTGTATTAAACTGCAATTAATAAACACCAGCAGTCAATACAGATGGATCTTCATTTAATAGTATTTTATTAATCCATTTCTTGTATTCTAATATTAAATTTTCCAACTAGATTGAAATTTCCTCTAATACACCGAAATGCTTGTATTGCTCATTTTTGTTGCCCAATTTTTCATAACTATCGCTCCACTCTCTTAATCCCACCCACTACAATATTATTATTACATTCATGAGGGATAAACCCTGAAGTCATACAGCACCAGGAAAATAGGAGGCAATCAGGCTTGATGCATGGAAGGGGAGGTTAGGTCCGATTCCTTGAATTAAGAGTTCTTCAGCATCAAGGCACCTCACTTACTATAATTCTGACTGCTTCATTATGCTAAACTTTACTATCTGTTTTACACCACAAACCACAAGCTAACATTATTTTTTTTATTCACTGGGTGACTGCTAACCTGTTTGAGTCATACAGCACCTGACAGAATAAGAAGCATTCAAGTTTGATCCAAAGAATGGGAATTCAGCCCAATTCCTTGGATCAAGAGCCTATCACTACTGGCATCAAGGAAAATCCCTTGAGAGGACTTACTGGCTGATTAATTTTCCTTACCTGACCTGCTCCTCCCATTCCTGAGAAGCACTGCTAGCAACATCCTTGTTTACAGGTTCTTCTGAAGTTTTCTCCACTTTCACCGCTGCTATTTTCACTTTGTCAGAGGACGATGCATTAACAGATATATTTTTAATTAGAGTATTACTTGTGACTCTGGTTAATACATTTGTAATAATAGGAGATGCAGAGGTGACCTCTGCACTTGTGTTAAGGGTGAGGGGTTTGAGCAAGCTACACACTGTAGTAGGTGTTGCTGTGACAATGCTGCCTCGGAGTAGTGATACACCGGCTACAGTCACATCATCTGTGGCAGTGGATGCACTCTTTACTGAATTTGATATAGTTTTTAATGTTCCACTATTTCCTACTCCTCTCACTACAAAGGGAGGAATTTGTAAAACCGTTCCTGCCTCCACTGCATTACTGCACACCACCAGTGGAGAAGGCTGTGTCATGGCTGTCTTTCTTTTACTCATTCCCTGCTGCAGGCCACTTGACCCAGTGGCTTGTTGACCTTGTATCATCATACATGGAGTATTACTTGAAGCCTGCGTAATATTTGTAGTGGATGTGATAACACAGTTACTGGATGATGGGCCTGAACATGTGGCAATGCTAGTTACTACTTTACTGGAGGGTGAGGTAGTCTTATTTTTATGTTTACCTGCTGACACTAACTGGCCATTATTGGTTATAAACCTAATGTTTGTAGCTGATACTGGTCTCTGAATAATTTTGTTTGATGTGTTGATTGTGGTTTGCATATCTTTAACTAATTTGAGTGGCATTATTTGTATATTTGACTTTAAGCCTACAGGTGTTTGAGTATAAGTTATCTGACCTTGCAGATTTTGTAATATGTCAACAGAGCCATCCTTCAATCGTTTCTTGCTAAGAAGTTGTTGAACTAAGGCATGTTTTTTATCTTGGACAGCTTTCACCAAAAGTTGTTGCAAAGGACTTTGCGAAAGTCTGCCAGAGGACAATCGTGTCACTGTCTGTTTGGGCTGTGTGATAAGGGTGGGTTTAGGTACACTCTTAATACCACTGGTTGATGGCATTAAGCTTATTGATTCTTCATTATTTATTATCACTTTTTTCTGGGGGGAAAAATTCAATATTCTAATTGGAGCACCACAAGCATTTGTGTTGTGATTCAGTTCAGTCTTCACTTCTGAATTCGCTACTTTGGGATCTTCCTTTCGCTGTGCTAGAAATTCACTTGGCTCTTGCTTCACAACGATGGTCTTGGTCTCACCTTTCTGTTGGTTCTCTGGGACATGCACTTTAATTATTCTCTGATTAATATTTTGATGGCTAATTACGTGTTGATTTTCTTGCTTATTATCAGCTGCAGATTTATTTTCTTGTTTATTTGTACCACTTTGAGCAATCTTAAGTGCTAAAGAGTACATATGAGCAGGGATATAATAAGGCACAAGGC
This sequence comes from Cherax destructor, assembly GCA_009830355.1. Lineage (NCBI taxonomy): Eukaryota > Metazoa > Arthropoda > Malacostraca > Decapoda > Parastacidae > Cherax > Cherax destructor. The sequence goes on from WNWK01001422.1 coordinate 80,828, forward strand.
GCCCATCTGGCTGCCGCACATGTATCTTACACACTTTACTCTGAACCCCATTGATGTTCGTCATTTTGACTCCCATTTGGTTCTTTAATGGCTTAAGTTCTTGTGTTTTGTTTTCTTCTGTTCCATCAACTTTAATTTTGGGTTCTGTTGCACTAATTGTTTGTCTCTTATCATCTTTGCTTTTTGTTAAAGTTGTATCATTACTAACAAAACAGTGAGGGTCAGTAGAGGGATACAATTTATTTACTACCACAGATTCATTTACCTTTTCACTCGCACAATTATTTTTTTCAGAGCTACATAACACTTTCCATTCCTTTTCTTTCTTGACAGGGGTTTCCTGTTTTGTACATCGATTAAGATTTATGTTGTCAACATTGTGGACAATTGTAATATTTTCTTCAATTTGGGAAGATACAACATTAGTTTTCAGTTCTCTGGCAAGAGTAGCAGGACAGTCTTCCTGTTGCACTGTTCTCTCCTTAGCTTGTGGGGATTCAGCAATATTTGTCGAGCTCTCAGGGTCCAGTTCATACACCCAAAGATCGTACCAATTCTCTTGACCTGGTCAAAGTGAAAATAAGTTTATGTTTTCATTTGAAATACTAATTGGGAAAAAATATCAGAATGACTATTTCAATATACTAATTAATGAACAGATGAAAACTATGTATGGTTTGCCCAAAAATACTATCAGATTAACTTGAAAAATGCAAGTTTCTGGTGAGCCATTGCAAAAATGCCTCAAGTACTAACTTGTGAAGAAAAATGGACCAACAAATAAACAGTACAGGGGATGGGTTTCCTGTCTCCTATGGTCTACCGTAGAGTTAAGCCTTATACAGTTATGCCAAAACACTGCATCTATTAAGAAAATTACCAAACTATTGGGGCTATAGTATTTCACTACCTTTTTTTTTTTTACCCTTTGATGCCTCTGCACACTTTCTCAAGCAAACTTCATAGACATGTCACGGCCAATTCAGAAAGCAGATTTTTTTTAGCAAGTGTATTAAAAAAAAAATGTGTGAAAAATATACTGAGAAATGAAATAACAGATGGATGATGGAATTTAATGTTGATAAATGCTAGTCTTGAATCCTGGAGGTGAGAAGTACAATGCCTGCACTTTAAAGGAGGGGTCTGGGATATTTGCTGTTTGGAGTGACATCTGAACTGTCATATCTGCGCATTTCTGCAAAGACAGTGATTGTGTGTGAATGATGCTGAATGATGGTGAAAGTGTTTCTTTCTTTTTTTTTTTTGGGTCACCCTGCTTTGGTGGAAGATAGCCAACGTGTTGAAATATACAGATTGTAACAAAAAAATTTGAGTATCATACAGAGAAGGGGATCTTTTAAAAGTTATTAATAAAAATTGTCACTAGATAATCTAAAGAAAATTGTAAGAAATGCATATGCTACAATGGCTAAATATAAAATAACTTTTAAATATATGGGTGGAGAATGGCTTAAAAGGCCATTTACAAGATACATAGATGAGGCAAAAATGAAAATACATGCAGCTGCTGAGTGGTGTCCACATCTCAAACATGTAGATTAGATAGGAAAGGTCCAAAGAGCTACCATACGGATATCAGAACTAAAAAATAAAAATGAGTTTTGAAGAAAGGGTGAAAAATCTAAAGATGCTTGCACTGGCTAATAGGTGGAAAAGAGTAGATAGGATAATAACATACAAAGTTATAAAAGGATATAGAACAGATGAAGAATTTTTGCACTCTATCTTCAACAGGCTTATTATACCTACTTTAAAGAGTACTAAACCTGTAAGGGTCATACAGTGCCTAAGGAATGGGAAGCAATCAAGTTCGATCTGAGGAGGTGAGAACTAGTTCAATTTCTTTGATCAAGAGCACCTCATCGACATCAAGAAAAGGGACCTTCAACAAGAATAATAGGCCACAGATGTAAATTAAGAAATGGAGCTCAAAGGATGCAAGGACTTTTTGAATGGTGGAAGAATGGAATATATAACAGGAAAAAGGATATAGTAAGTCCTACAACTATTTATGGTGCCCCGTGACCTGATCGCTAAGGGGTTTAAAGCTCTCGCTTTACACGGCGAGGGTCTGCGTTCGATTCTCAGAGCGGGTAGAAACATTGGGCGTGTTTCTTTACACCGGTTGTCTATGTTCACCCATCAGTAAAATGAGTACCTGGGAGTTAGTCGACTGGTGTGGGTCGCATCCTGGGACAAGGACCTAATTTGCCCAAAATGCTCTGCATAGCAAGCGGCTTTCTATATACTAGTAGTATGTCACTGATGTCAGCTAGACCTCCATACCATGTACATTTTTTTTTTAACAAGTCGGCCGTCTCCCACCGAGGCAGGGTAACCCAAAAAGAAAAAAAATCCCCAAAAAGAAAATGGGCTAGTAACCCCTTTTCCTGTATAGCTTACTAAAAAGAAGAAGAAGAAAACCGTCAAAGTGGGATGTTTGAATGTGCGTGGATGTTGTGCGAATGATAAGAAAGAGATGATTGTAGATGTTATGAATGAAAAGAAGCTGGATGTCCTGGCTTTAAGTGAGACAAAGCTGAAGGGGGCAGGAGAGTTTCAGTGGGGAGAAATAAATGGGATTAGATCAGGGGTTTCAAATAGAGTTAGAGCTAAAGAAGGAGTGGCAATAATGTTGAATAATCAGTTATGGCAGGTAAAGAAGGAATATAAATGTATAAATTCAAGGATTATGTGGAGTAAAATAAAGGTTGGATGTGAAAAGTGGGTTATAGTAGGTGTTTATGCACCTGGAGAAGAGAGAAGTGTAGAGGAGAGAGAGATTTTGGGAAATGTTGAGTGAGTGTGTGGGGAGTTTTGAACCAAGTGAGAGAGTAATTGTGGTTGGGGATCTTAATGCTAAAGTGGGTAAAAATGTTGTGGATGGAGTAGTAGGTAAATTTGGTGTGCCAGGGGTAAATGTAAATGGGGAACCATTACTTGAGCTATGTGTAGAAAGAGGTTTGGTAATAAGTAATACATATTTTATGAAAAAGAGGATAAATAAATATACAAGGTATGATATAGCACGTAAGGAAAGTAGTTTGTTGGATTATGTATTGGTGGATAAAAGGTTGATGAGTAGGCTTCAGGATGTACATGTTTATAGAGGGGCAACGGATATATCAGATCATTATTTGGTTGTAGCTACAGTTAGAGTAAAAGGTAGATGGGACAAAAGAAAATGGCAACAGCAAGTAAGAGAGGTAAAAGTGTATAAACTAAGGGAGGAGGAAGTTAGGGTGAGATATAAGCAACTATTGGCAGAAAGGTGGGCTAGTGCAAGTAGGAGTAGTGGGGGGGTTGAAGAGAGTTGGGATAGTTTTAAAAATGCAGTATTAGAATGTGGGGCAGAAGTTTGTGGCTATAGGAGGGTGGGTGCAGGAGGAAAGAGGAGTGAGTGGTGGAATGAAGAAGTAAAGGGTGTGATAAAAGAGAAAAAGGTAGCTTATGAGAGGTTTTTACAAAACAGAAGTGTTAATAGAAGAGCAGAGTATATGGAGAGTAAAAGAAAGGTGAAGAGAGTGGTGAGAGAGTGCAAAAGAAGAGCGGATGAACGAATGGGAGAGGCTCTGTCAAGAAATTTTGCTGAAAACAAGAAAAAATTTTGGAGTGAGATAAACAAGGTAAGAAAGCCTAGGGAACGAATGGATTTGTCAGTTAAAAACAGAGTAGGGGAGTTTTAAATGTTGATGAAAAGAGGGAGGCGGTAATTTCATGTACTGGTCAGGGAGGTACAACATCGTTTAGGAGTGAAGAAGAGCAGGATGTGAGTGTGGGGGAGGTGCGTGAGGCATTACGTAGAATGAAAGGGGGTAAAGCAGCTGGAATTGACGGAATCATGACAGAAATGTTAAAAGCAGGGGGGGATATAGTGCTGGAGTTGTTGGTATTTTTGTTTAATAAATGTATGAAAGAGGGGAAGGTACCTAGGGATTGGCAGAGAGCATGTATAGTTCCTTTATATAAAGGGAAGGGGGATAAAAGAGAGTGTAAAAATTATAGGGGAATAAGTTTACTGAGTATACCAGGTAAAGTGTATGGCAGGGTTATTATTGAAAGAATTAGAGGTAAGACAGAGAGTAGGATTGCAGATGAGCAAGAAGGCTTTAGAGTGGGTAGGGGATGTGTAGATCAAGTGTTTACAGTGAAGCATATATGTGAACAGTATTTAGATAAAGGTAGAGAAGTTTTTATTGCATTTATGGATTTAGAAAAGGCATATGATAGAGTGGATAGGGGAGCAATGTGGCAAATGTTGCAAGTGTATGGAATAGGTAGTAAGTTACTGAAGGCTGTAAAGAGTTTTTATGAGGATAGTGAGGCTCAGGTTAGGGTGTGTAGGAGAGAGGAGATTACTTCCGGTAAAAGTAGGTCTTAGACAGGGATGTGTAATGTCACCATGGTTGTTTAATATATTTATAGATGGGGTTGTAAAAGAAGTAAATGCTAGGGTGTTGGGGAGAGGGGTGGGATTAAATTATGGAGAATTAAATGCAAAATGGGAGTTGACACAGTTACTTTTTGCTGATGATACTGTGCTTATGGGAGATTCTAAAGAAAAGTTGCAAAAGGGTTAGTGGATGAGTTTGGGAGAGTGTGTAAAGGTAGAAAGTTAAAAGTGAACATAGATAAGAGTAAGGTGATGAGGGTATCAAACGATTTAAATAAAGAAAAATTGGATATCACATTGGAGAGAGGGATTATGGAAGAAGTAAATGTTTTCAGATATTTGGGAGTTGACGTGTCAGCGGATGGGTTTATGAAGGATGAGGTTAACCATAGAATTGATGAAGGAAAAAAGGTGAGTGGTGCATTGAGGTATCTGTGGAGACAAAAAACGTTATCCATGGAGGCAAAGAAGGGAATGTACGAAAGTATAGTGGTACCAACACTCTTATATGGGAGTGAAGCATGGGTTGCAAATGCTGCAGCGATTAGGCGGCTGGAGGCAGTGGAGATGTCCTGTCTAAGGGCAATGTGTGGTGTAAATATTATGCAGAAAATTCGGAATGTGGAAATTAGGAGAAGGTGTGGAGTTACTAAAAGTATTTGTCAGAGGGCTGAAGAGGGGTTGTTGAGGTGGTTTGGTCATTTAGAGAGAATGGATCAAAGTAGAATGACTTGGAGAGCGTATAAATCTGTAGGGAAGGAAGGCGGGGTAGGGGTCGTCCTAGAAAAGGTTGGAGGAAGGGGTAAAGGAGGTTTTGTGGGCGAGGGCTTGGACTTCCAGCAAGCGTGTGTGAGCGTGTTAGATAGGAGTGAATGGAGACGAATGGTTTTGGGATGACATCTTTGGAGTGTGAGCAGGGATTTGAAGGATCAGAAACCAGTTAATTGATTTAGTTGGACTTGAGTTCTGGAAATGGGAAGTACAATGCCTGCACTTTAAAGGAGGGGTCTGAGATAGTGACAGCTGGGAGGGACTTTTCTCAGCTGTCGTATCTGAGCTCCTCTGCAAAGACAGTGATTATGTATGAGTGTGGTGAAAGTGTTGAATGATGATGAAAGTATTTTCTTTTTGGGGATTTTCTTTCTTTTTGGGTCACCCTGCCTCGGTGGGAGACGGCCGACTTGTTGAAAAAAAACAAAACAAAAAACAAAACATGAATGTGTAGTGTGACCTAAGTGTAAGTAGAAGTAACAAGATGTACCTGAAATCTTGCATGTTTATGAGACAGAAAAAAGACACCAGCAATCCTACCATCATGTAAAACAATTACAGGCTTTCGTTTTGCACTCACTTGCCAGGACGGTAGTACGTACCTCCCTGGGCGGTTGCTGTCTACCAACCTACTACCTAGGTTTTCAATATTCATAGTGATAATATGTTGAACTCCACAGCTTTTATTATATACAATTACCTATTTGAGTTTGTGGTAGTAACAGGCCCTAGCTCTTGGGCCTGTCTCTTAACTTTTTACCAACTCACAAATTATCTTGATCACATCTGAGCCTGTCTGCAGTCAACTTCCAATGCATCACTGCACAACTTTTTACTTCTATTTATGATAAATCTTGATGTCTCCATGACTAGTTTGGGTTTTCAGCTTTCACCACTGTTTCCTTATTTTGGATCCTTTCCTGATAAGATCTGTCCTTTGTCTATCCTTTCCTAGACCCCCCAGAATATTTTCTATGGCATGTTTGTGTCAACTCTTTCTGTATGATCCTTTAGGGACAAGAGCTTGCTAACAAACTTCATATGTTAAATTTTTTTTCAACACACTGGCTGTCTCCCAACGAAGGAATGTGATCCCAAAAAAGAAACACTTTCACCATCATTCACACATAATGAGGAGGTGCCCAGATATGACAGTTTAGATGTCACTCCAAACAGCCAATATCCTAAACACCTCCTTTAAAGTCCAGGCATTGTACTTCCCACCTCCAGGACTCAAGTTTGGCTAACTAATTTCCCTGAATCCCTTCACAAAATATTATCCTGCTCACACTCCAACAGCTTGTCAGGTCCGAAAAACCATTCATCTCCATTCACTCTTATCTAACATGCTCACACATGTCTACTGCATGTCCAGGCCCCTTGCACACAAAACCTCTTTTACCTCCTCCCTTCATCCTTTCCTAGGACGACCCCTACCCCTCCTCCTCTCCACTACAGATTTATACACCCTCCAAGTCATTCTATTTTGCTCCATCCTCTTTAAATTACCAAACCACCTCAATAACCCCTCTTCAGCCCGCTGAATAATACTTTTTGTAACTCCACACCTCCTCCTAATTTCCACACTACGAATTCTCTACATAATATTTACACCACGCATTGCCCTTATACATGACAGCTCCACTGCCTCCAGCCTCCTCCTTGCTGCAGCATTCACAACCAATGCTTCATACCCATATAAGAGTGTTGGTACAACTATACTCTCGTACATTCCCTTCTTTGCCTCCATGGATAATGTTATTTGTCTTCACCACTCACTTTTTTCCTTCATCAATTCTATGGTTAACCTTGTCCTTCATAAACTCATCTGCTGACAAATCTACTCCCAAATATCTGAACACATTCACTTCTTCCATACTCTCTTCCTCCAATGTGATATCCAGTTTTTCTTTAACTTGTTTGATACCCTCATCACCTTACTCTTATCTATGTTCACTTTCAACTTTCTTTACACACAGTATTTTGAAGCTCAACACCTGGAAGCAGTTATATAAAACTCATCCACAATGAATACATAGCATCATCACATATAACTTATGGTAAGACAGACACTTGGCACACTATGCCTTTGAAGACAGTTCTACATATGAACTTGGGAAAAAAATGACTTACCCAACCTCCATAGTCCTGTTAGAGAAAGAGGATCATCTGGTCGACTTAGCACCAATGGGTGGAGGAGCTTCACTTGCTTGTTGCGAGTGTCTGTGAACTTCAAAACTATATGGATCTTGAACTCCCCCCAACCTCGCCGCGTCAACACAAAGGGAGGATGTCTGGGGGTGTGAGTGGTATATTACTAACAGGAATATATGAGGCAATTCAGAACATTTTTTCTATTTCTCTTATCATGACAATTATTAGTTAAAAAAAAAAATATGAAAATGTTAAGATTTTTTTTTTTCAACAAGTCGGCCGTCTCCCACCGAGGCAGGGTGACCCAAAAAGAAAGAAAATCCCCAAAAAGAAAATACTTTCATCATCATTCAACACTTTCACCACACTCATACATAATCACTGTCTTTGCAGAGGAGCTCAGATACGACAGCTGAGAATAGTCCCTCCCAGCTGTCACTATCTCAGACCCCTCCTTTAAAGTGCAGGCACTGTACTTACCATTTCCAGGACTCAAGTCCAACTAAATCAATTAACTGGTTTCCCTGAATCCCTTCACAAAATGTTACCCTGCTCACACTCCAACAGATCGTCATGTCCCAAAAACCATTCGTCTCCATTCACTCCTATCTAACACGCTCACACATGCTTGCTGGAAGTCCAAGCCCCTCGCCCACAAAACCTCCTTTACCCCTTCCCTCCAACCTTTTCTAGGACGACCCCTAGCCCGCCTTCCTTCCCCTACAGATTTATACGCTCTCCAAGTCATTCTACTTTGATCCATTCTCTCTAAATGACCAAACCACCTCAACAACCCCTCTTCAGCCCTCTGACAAATACTTTTAGTAACTCCACACCTTCTCCTAATTTCCACATTCCGAATTTTCTGCATAATATTTACACCACACATTGCCCTTAGACAGGACATCTCCACTGCCTCCAGCCTCCTCCTCGCTGCAGCATTTGCAACCCATGCTTCACACCCATATAAGAGTGTTGGTACCACTATACTTTCGTACATTCCCTTCTTTGCCTCCATGGATAACGTTTTTTGTCTCCACAGATACCTCAATGCACCACTCACCTTTTTTCCTTCATCAATTCTATGGTTAACCTCATCCTTCATAAACCCATCTGCATCCATCCCAGCCTGTAATTGTTTTACATGATGGTAGGATTGCTGGTGTCTTTTTTCTGTCTCATAAACATGCAAGATTTCAGGTACATCTTGCTACTTCTACTTACACTTAGGTCACACTACACATTCATGTACAAGCATATATATACACACCCCTTTGGGTTTTCTTCTATTTTCTTACTAGTTCTTGTTCTTATTTCCTCTTATCACCATGGGGAAGTGGAACAGAATTCTTCCTCTGTAAGCCATGCGTGTCGTAAGAGGCGACTAAAATGCCGGGAGCAAGGGGCTAGTAACCCCTTCTCCTGTATATATTACTAAATGTAAAAGGGGAAACTTTCGTTTTTCATTTTGGGCCACCCCGCTTCGGTGGGAAACGGCCGACATGTTGAAAGAAGAAAGAAAAGATTAATATTTTTTTTAGGATGCATATGCAGAAGAAAGTGCAGGAAAAGGAATGTGCTGAGTTTTTAATACACTGTCCATTTCCCACCAAGCCAAGGTAACTGGAAAAAAAAAAACTGATTCATGTTGATACCATTATACTCTTGATGCACTCCCTTTTTTTGCCTCCAGAGAAACCCTTTTCTTTCCACAGATGCCTCAAAACACCACCTAACTTTTTTTTCTTTGTCTATTCTATGGTTCCACTCATTTTTCATAGACCTATCTGCCAACCTAGTTAAATTCATCCTTGACACTTTCTTTCTTGTAACTCAAAGAACAATACCGAGAGATACAACTTAATTAATGTTATGACAAGTATTAAATGTATTAATGACTGCATTAAGAGGACACACAGATAGATAACAAGGATTAAAAGGTAGTGATAAAAAAAAAAAAAAGTGGATTCCATAGCAGGTCTACTAAAAGGATAGGAAAACATTGAAAGCTACAATATTTAGAATGCTTCCAGTAATTCACTGGTGGCTGCAAATGGACAGCAATGTTGTAAAAATTAATTTTCTATTAACATTAACTTAAACAGAGCACTACACTTTAATGAAATGGTCTTATGATGCAAGAGGTGACATGATGTTTATACTAGCATTTAGCATGAATAGAAGATTAATTTTTTTTACATCACTTATAAAATTAAAGATTGTTTATATATTTACTGTATTATTATTTTCCTGGCAATGCTTTTATGTACTGGTATATTCTATGGAGTTCACAGTTAAGAACCATAGAGAAAAAACTGAGGACCATACAATATCAGTACAACAATATTTGACTCCATATTAGATATGATACCCAGCTTACATTAGTCAGTAACTTCTGCTGTTTGACCAACTCATTATGCTTACCAACAAATTCGGTTATATGAGAAGCCAAATATAGCTTCAACCCAATTCATTTCAAATTCAAAAATCATAAAACTGTGCAGATTAAAATAAAAAATCTTAATTTACTGCATAATTTCTTAAAATATTTAAGACTAGTAATGATAATAAAATTACTATTAACAAAAAAATTAGTATGTGATATGGTACATTGATACTGGGATCGTCATTGTTAACAGTGACTATCATCACATGTTTCTGTTCTACAAGTCCCCTCCTATACCTATATTTCAACTAAAATTAAATTAATTACAACCAAGGATGCCATTTTACATGACAAAAGAGCACAGAGTTATACAGTTGAATGCAGAAGACCTAGGTTCATGGACAAGGGTGATAAACAGTTATTCTGATACTGCTGTATACACTATTGTATTTAGAAATATCTCTACATTCCTTACTTAAGTGTGATAATATGGTGTGGGGCATAACTGTGATCGAGAACAAAGGTGACAGAAGAGATGAAGGAAGAAACATCTTCACCCTGCAGCGGTGCCCTCACGTACACCTGCCACTTGTACCTCAGCACTTCAGCACTACTTTCATCAGCATGTGCAGTTATATACTGATATGTGTTTCCAACTATCACCCTGAAGAGAAAAAATATTACTTAGGTAAAACAACACAATCTGCATGAGAAATACTATAAATAAAATTACTGTATGTGCCAAAAAATCTTTATGGGACAGACAAAAAATATGCATATTCTTTTTGCTGTACGTACCTGGTTTGTTTTATTTTACATTTGAAAGCTAGATTGCATCAGTTAAAAACATTAAATTATATTTTTTACATTACTTAGTTTATCCATCAATTTTTTTTTTTCCAACAAGTCAGCTGTCTCCCACCGAGGCAGGGTGACCCAAAAAGAAAGAAAATTCCCAAAAAGAAAATACTTTCATCATCATTCAACACTTTCACCACACTCATACATAATCACTGTCTTTGCAGAGGCGCTCAGATACGACAGCTGAGAATAGTCTCTCCCAGCTGTCACTATCCCAGACCCCTCCTTTAAAGTGCAGGCATTGTACTTCCCATTTCCAGGACTCAAGTCCAACTAAATCAATTAACTGGTTTCCCTGAATCCCTTCACAAAATTATTACCCTGCTCACACTCCAACAGCTCGTCAGGTCCCAAAAACCATTCGTCTCCATTCACTCCTATCTAACACGCTCACACATGCTTGCTGGAAGTCCAAGCCCCTCGCCCACAAAACCTCCTTTACCCCCTCCCTCCAACCTTTTCTAGGACGACCCCTACCCTGCCTTCCTTCCCCTACAGATTTATACGCTCTCCAAGTCATTCTACTTTGATCCATTCTCTCTAAATGACCAAACCACCTCAACAACCCCTCTTCAGCCCTCTGACAAATACTTTTAGTAACTCCACACCTTCTCCTAATTTCCACATTCCGAATTTTCTGCATAATATTTACACCACACATTGCCCTTAGACAGGACATCTCCACTGCCTCCAGCCTCCTCCTCGCTGCAGCATTTGCAACCCATGCTTCACACCCATATAAGAGTGTTGGTACCACTATACTTTCGTACATTCCCTTCTTTGCCTTCATGGATAACGTTTTTTGTCTCCACAGATACCTCAACGCACCACTCACCTTTTTTCCTTTAGTTAATTAATGTAAAATTGTAAATTTCTTTATATACTTTCAAGAGAAAGGATATTATTATGCTCAACATTTTAGCTTAAATGAAATAATGATTTATCTATTAAGCACAAAAAAATATGATCTTACAAAGCTTCACTATACATACGTATTAGGGATGTTGAGTACTATTGGTAATGGCGTGCATCAACTAATTTTTATGCTAAAAGTATTGGTATTGATGCTGGTGGTTACTGGCTAATTTTGATAGTACTACAGTGGACCCCCGGAAATCGGACATAATTCGTTCCAGAATGCTGTTCTAGTGCCGTTATCGAACGAATTTGTTCCCATAAGGACAAATGTAAATTAGATTAGTCTGTTTCAAACCCCCAAAAATACACTTACAAAAGCATTTACAAAAATACACTTACATAATTGTTCGAGTTGGGAGCAGTACGATTTCCGGGGGTCCACTGTATTGATATTGGCAAAAATTTTGGTATGTTAATCCTTTGACTATATGTCATGTAGATCTACATCATGAGCTCACTCAGATAAGTTGTGAGTGGTAAATTTTGGCCTAGATATGTGCAGTGAGTGTGCACAGTATAAAAAATTCTGCCTCATGCAGTGTATAATGGAAAAAGCAAAACTCTGACCTTGTTTGGTTTAAAATAAAAACTTTGAGGGGGAGGGTTCTAGGATGGTTTTTATGGTTTTACTAGCTGTTCCTTGGTATCATTTGATAGAATGGAAGACATTTCTACTGAAATAAAGATGATTTTAGTTGGCTCCAGACTGGAAGTAACTTGAAAATCTGTCTCAAAATAGTGGAAATATTCAGTTTTTGCCATTATTCCTGAGGATGGGTAAGCCCTCTCCTACACCCTCTGGTCTGTTTTATGGGTTTTTACTTGGTCTGATTCAATTATTGATACACAACAGAAAGACACGGATTCAATCCTGGGTCGGGTAGAGACATTGGGCATCTTTCCTTACACCTGTTGTCATTGCTCACCTAGCAGTAAATACAATGTATGAACCTAGGCAATAACAGATTGTAGTGGGTCACAGCCTGGGATGGGGGGTTGGGTGGGGTAGTATATCTTAAATAGGGATTGGCTTTGAAATGAGATGTGGTAGGATAACAGCTCTTAGCCTGCACACTGAACAGTGTAAAAGAAATAATGAAACAGACAGCAAAGGAACTCCTGCAAATCAAACAAAATGTAAAGCAATATAGTTGATTAACAAATAAAATGGAAAAAATTAAAACAAATGTCACTAATTACAGAAAATATGCATCTGGTAGAAATTTTACATTCAGAGATATAATAACATAGTAGAGGTCTTCTATCATTTTACAAATATTACTGTACATCAGTAAGGTATATCCATGGCTGAGCTTGCACTAGATATTCTTAATTGAGAAACTGTGAAGGAAGGGTGAGAGTTCTTATCATATTAGTCTAAGAAATTATGTTGTGTCAATATATTTTTTTGCAATTTATAATGAGGACTCAAGAACCCACCAGATACTAAGATGGATGGTCTGGTTACAATTCTTGTTACTGTCGGAGATGAATAGCTGTGGTGATACCAGAATACCAAGTGCTGATTACTATGTAAAATACAATTACTGATAATGGAGAGTAAGGAAGCTGGTGACTCAGAAGTGACTGGTGGCTTACTACATTTTGTAAAACCTGGTGATTTTTCAAAAGTTAGTCAGTGGTAGAGTGCTGGAGTGGAACCAGAGTAGGGAAACCTAATATAATTAGTGATGAAAACTTTTGAATTAATATTTAAAACCCTTACGTCATCTAGTGGATTTATCTGTTCCCACTTCTTACATTTTCTACCCTATACAGAAATAAAAACCAAACTCAACGATTTTAAACTAAATTCTATCAGGAGCATACCAGAAGAATACAGTACTGCCAAGGCTGTCTTAACAAAAAATAGGAAGCTACTCATAATAACAGATTATCTTAGAATATAGTAAACATGGAAATCCTAATTCTTAATTCTAGAAACCATTGCTCATATACAAAGATGCAAAACTGAAATCTATTCACCTTCTTTTGCTTTGGAATCGCTGATGTCGGCCTTGGAATATAGGTAGAGGATTGTCGGGTGGCTTAGGAGGAAGGTATTTTGGGCTTGGAGGTCTTGAAGACTTCATATCTTGATTTTTCTCATCATTTCTGTCAGAGCCATCCTTTGACTGATTATTTACAGTATTGTGAGTTTCCAATACACTATTACTAACATCCTCATTGCCACTGAAACAATCTTTCACAGGCTCCTCCTTTATTGTTGCTACACCAACACTGTCTCTATATTCTCCTTGAGGTAATCTACTGGTGACAGCAGATAAATTGTGAGAGGGGGAAATATTCTGTAGTGACTCATGAAGCGGAGGATCCATTGTCTCACGCTTGACTGTAGACTTTCCCAAGTGCTTCCGGACAGCTGGATGAAGCATTGCCTTATGTTTTTTCCCAACCTCTCCAGTCTTAAAAGATAAAGATAAAGGAATTAAATACATACATAAAAATAAAAGTATAACATGTTTTGTTTATATACCATATTTAAAAACCACACTGAAGAAAAAAATATTAAATATAGCTTGTGTCTTAAAAAAAAAAAAAATTAGTAGTTAGGTAAGTGGATGAAAATTTACTACTGGTACTAACGGTTTTGGTACCCAATGACCCATACTTTAGTTGTGACAACAAAAGTTTTTTTTTCTTGGGTCACCCTGCCTCGGTGGGAGACGGCCAGTGTTTAAGAAAAAAAATGAGGAGGGAGTCAGTGAGAACCATGACCCAAATGGTACTGATATCTACTTAGCACCCACAAAATAGCCATAGATTTACTGCACAATACTGACGAATAGTATCTGAAATAATTATACACACAATAGCTCAATTTCCTGCAATTTGATGTTGGCTCATGACTCTGGATTTGGATATCACTGTTTTAAGGTTGAGTAAATACAAAACTGGTTTTCATGTAGAGTACTGTACATTCAGTAGCAAAAACAGTTACAGTGATGACTTAACAAGGTAACTAAATCTGACCAGGGCTTGGTCCTAAAGTGGTCATTCACTGAATTAGATATACTATATACATAAATGCATACAGTAGTAATGTATACAGAATTTATAAAAATATAGCAAACCAAATTTAGATAAAAGGTACCCACCTTGTTAACAGCATAATAGTTGAGAGATACACAGTAGCGGAGGGTATGAAGGCACTGCTGCAACCGTAAAATTCGATTATCAATCTCTTCCATCTCTGCCTGCTTCTCATTCAAGGCAAAATTAAATTCCTTATCTACCACCTTTATAACACGTTCACTTAATTCATCCTGAGCTGGAGGAAAAAAAAAATCTACTAATTAACCAAGTAAAAGAATAGAGATTTAGAAAGAGGTACTGAAAAAGCAAAGCTTTAATGCCCATTTTCTCTTGAAAAAGCAATTTAATTTCTCACCTGGTTTGAATAATTTCTTTTACTTAAAGAACAATAGAGGAGTTTGGTAATTCAGTGCTTTAAACATCTACAGTTTCTGAAATCATTGATTTGATACTGTACTGTCATTATCAACTTGCTATTATAATGACCTATTCAGTCATATTATGTATACAGAAATCATCACAGAGCAAGAAAAACTATTCAAAATATTGTATAGTATTCATATTCCACAAACCATATCTTTAATTTGTTCTAAATCACAGCAAATTTAGTCAAAAGGGAAATTATCTCCATTTTTGCTGAAAGAGATGAGATAGGCCAAATAATTACATATATGGTTCTGCCACAAGATTCTATGCAGTCCACAGCAACTTAAAATATTTATAAATAGAAAAACTAATAAACCCTCATTTTCGGTCACTTAAAGTTAAGGATTTTGTTGCTGATAAATTTTTTTTCAAAATTTTAATTCTAATCTTTTTATTTTTCAGATATACACTTCAGTTATGGATGGAAAAAGGAAAAGAACAGTGCAGAGTATGTGCTGCCTGTTTAATGAAGAATGGGGCGTAAAGTACTTCTTTGTACAAGCAGGTGGTAAAGCCTCGAGTTGTATGCCATGAAACCGTTGTGGTTTTGAAAGAGTACAATGTATGTCGGCACTATGAGACTAAATATAAACCAAGTTATGTATTCCTAATTGACAGGAACACAGCATTCGGAAAAATTTGAATCAATGCAATGCAGGTTGCTTTTCCAACAAGGTTTTCTTATGCAGAAGAGAGCTGAAAATGAAATTTTAACCAGGGCCAGTTACAAAGTAGCTTACAAGTTAGCTAAAAAAAGGAAAGCCATTCACTGATAAGATCTGATCAAAGAGTGTATGATGGAAACAGTGAGAGAGTTATGCCCAGAATAAGCAAATCTGTTCAAAATCCTCAGTCTTGCGTATAATGCTGTTGCTTGTAAAATTGAGGATACAGGAAGCAATATCTTTCATCAAATTGCACACAAAGCACAAAATTTTAATTTTTTTCTCTCACACTTGATAAATCAAATGATGTGAGTGACACATCACAATTCATAGTATTCGTCCGTGGTGTCGGCAATCAATTTAATGTCACACAAGAATTAGCATCAGTGCATAGCATGCACAGCACAGGAACTGGAGAAGACATCTTCAGAGAATTGCAAAAAACTACGTATATCAGAATATAACCTGAAGTGGAATAAACTACAATGTATGACAACTGATGGAGGAAACAGCATGTCTGGGGTGAAGAAAGGTTTGGTTGGACAAATCAAAAAAGCTTGTGGATTTTCAAAGCCCATGTTTCTGCATTGATTTATCAATCAGCAAGTATTATGCAGTAAATATGTGGACGGTAGGGAGGTACTACCGTCCTACAAAATGAGTGTGAAACATAAGCCTGTAATTGTTTTGCATGATGATAGGATTGTTGGTATCTTTTTCTGTCTCACAAACATGCAAGGTTGCAGGTATGTCTTTCTATTTCTACTTACACTTAGGTAACACTACACATGCATGTACAAGCATATACAGTGGACCCCCGGTTTTCGTGATTTTTTCGTTCCAGAATGCTGCTCAAGTGCCATTACCGAACGAATTTACTTCCTTAAGAAATAATGTCACGTAGGTTAGTCTATTTCAGACCCCCAAAAATACACTTGCAACAGCACTTACGAAAATACACTTACATAAATGTTCGAGTTTGGAGATGCACGAAAACCGATGGACCACTGTATAGTAACCCCTCTGGGTTTTTCTTCTATTTTTCTTCCTAGTTCTTGTTCTTGTTTATTTCTGCTTATTTCCATGGGAAAGTGGAACAGAATTCTTCCTCTGTAAGCTGTGTGTATCGTAAGAAACGACTAAATGCCGGGAGCAATGGGCTAGTAAACCCTTCTCCTGTATAAATTACTAAAAACAAGATAAGGAAAAACTTCATAAAATTGGGATGTTTGAATGTGCGTGGATGTAGTGCGGAGGATAAGAAAGAGATGATTGCTAATGTTATGAATGAAAGGAAGTTGGATGTCCTAGCCCTAAGTGAAACAAAGCTGAAGGGGGTAGGCGAGTTTCAGTGGGGAGAAATAAATGGGATTAAGTCAGGAGTATCAGAGAGTTAGAGCTAAGGAAGGGGTAACAATAATGTTGAAGGATCAGTAATGGAGAGAGAAGAGGGAACATAAATGTATAAATTCAAGGATTATGTGGATTAAAATAAGGGTCGGATGTGAAAAATGGGTCATAATAAGTGTGTATGCACCTGGAGAAGAGAGGAGTGTAGAGGAGAGAGAGAGATTTTGGGAGATGTTAAGCGAGTGTGTAGGAACTTTTGAGTCAGGTGAGAGTAATCATGGTAGGAGACCTAAATGAGGAGAAGCGTATAGAGAGGGTGTGGCAGGTAAGTATGGGGTACCAGGTGTAAATGATAATGGGGAGCTTTTTATTGAACTTTGTATAGAAAAGGGTTTGGTTTTAGGTAACACACATTAAATGGCACCTCAAGCTTGAAACCTCAGTTCAGCAATATTTTGAAATTAAAAAACCCATTCCATTATTCCCATTAATCTTGTGACAGCTTTTCTTATCTGCAGTTCAGTAACTGATTATACTGTCAGAGAATTGGCTTATGTTTGACATTTTTACTCATTATATATCATTTCTCAGTGTAAGCATGATACTGTTTCTTCCTAATTGTTATATTTCTCTTTTGTTCTGAATCACATGCTGATTACACAAAGGATCCAATTAAAACTTATTCATTCATTTAAATTTAATTCATTCATTTATACTTATTTATAAGACTTAATTTTTTACTTTGGCCCGCAAAAATGTGTAAAATATACGATGTGGCCCTCGCAGTGAAAAGTTTGGAGACCCCTGATATAAGCAAACATTATTTATATTTTGGGTTGACTCCAATAATGTCCACTTTTAAATGATCATGGTTAAATGTTTAAAGTCACACAACGGACACTAATATACTATATGATATATGTTATATACAATACTCAACGAATACATTCAGAATGATGTGCAATAAATTAGGCTTTGTAGAAAAAGGTAGGATTTATAAATGAGATGAGTAACACATTTAAAAAAATTGTGTACAGAAGCATGGAATATCACATTATTTTTAACTTTAGAGGCACCTTTCAATTGGGCTACTTAAATTGATGCTTCCCTGTAGCAATAAATTGAAGATATATAAAAAAAAAAAGTGGAAATTGTAAGCTTTCTTAATGCCAAAATTATTTCACAGGTTGTATGAAGTTAAACAGCATGCAGCAATGATAGTGATTGCTCGTCTTTGCAAAAAAAAAGTGGCTTCAGTTCCCAGATACCAAAAGAATAACAAAGTGCTAATTCCTGAATTACGTACTAGTTTTGTCCCTGAATCATTTTTCTTACTGTATTATACGTTTATCAGCAAAAAAGCTAATAATTCCAATAAATTTTTTAGAACTGTATCCTCTACTCTCTCGAGTATGTCTTCAACTGTAAATGTTGCAATACACTTGATAAGTTATTGGTGTTGGGCAAAGCATAGAATCTTTGAGTGCTTAAGAATGTACATCACTTTCATGTACTTTACGTGGCTCTGAATAATGCCTATTTGAACGAAGATATTTTCAAAGACTAATTTAACAATAACTTTATACAGTGGTACCTCGAGTTACGATGGTCCCCAAAATCGCCCTTTTATGTAAGTTTATTTTTTTAAATGCTTTTGTAAGTATATTTTTGGGGGTGTAAAAGGACTAGTCTATTTTACATTATTCCTTATGGGGATAAATTCGTTTGGTAATGGCACTTGAACAGCATTCTCGAACGAAAAAATATCGTAACTCGAGGTACCACTGTACCTTCATTGAAAAATTTCAGTAGTACTGGGATGCTTGAGGACAGTAAAACTAACCTACTTTTAGACAACTGCAGGGATCCACCTCATCCTCCTGAATTAGGCAATTTTATTAATGATTATTGCATTTGAAGCTTGAAACTTCATGCAAACAACCATGATTAGGGAGTTAAGAGACAAAAAGTAAAGTGTCATTATTGTACACTTTTTTTTTTTAATAAACCTGGCCAATCATTACAAAGTGTGTGGTAAAATTTTGGCCTGCTATAAAGTTTATTTACAGTGATAATGATGATGACAAGTTTACTGGGTTTCAAGATGTACCATCAATGAACTCTCAACTTGTGCAGTGTGTTCCAAGTACTACAGTAAATCAGGTACCTCCATGACCAATGATGGATGACAGAGGGATGGTAACATTGTGATGCAGATGTTTCAAGTACACATGTCAATGACACTTGAGCAAATCCCTAATATGGTTTTTTAACCCTGAGCCTAATATTTTCTCACAGGATTCTGAGGATGAGGATACTTTATCAAGATCCAAGGCAGACATGTACTGCATCTCAAAATTTTTGCAAAATTCACAAAGAAAAGCTTATCTTATTATTGCATTGTTATTAAATGCTATCCAGGCATATTTTAATAGCATAAGAAATGCAAATGGCAAACAGGCCACCATGCAAGGTATTTTACAGTCTCCAGATGGTGTCAGAGGTAAAGCAGTGGCTTTTTTTTAAAAGCCATAGCCTCATTCCAAGCTTTGTAAAACATGACACAGAAGATGTTTCCATTGACAGAACACCCCAGCCACTCTCAAGCATGGCAGATGAATCAATCAACAGCACACCTACTCATATACCACAGTCATTATTATGCATCATCTTTCTACAGCAATAAGGTCCAATAAGTAAGGAACATAGCATGATTTTTCAAAGTACTCAGTACTGCATACACATGATGTTTTAAGCAAGATTTTGATTTTACTTTGTCATGTTTTGGGCTCCGACTCCAACTTTCCGAAAAATCCAGACTTTTGACGAGTCAGGTCATAATCATTTCTGAAAATTGGAGCAATATTTATTTTTCTTTAATAATTTTACTTTACTATTACTTTAGTATATCAGTTCTAATATCAACAAACAAAATATATGCAGATTCCACTAAATATTACAGGACTAGTGACAACTTTATTACTGTATTAACTTTTAGACAGTCACATTTGTAAAAACCCTCGAATCTAGCTTCCAGCTGCAAAAGGATGTTCAGATTTGAGGACCCTATTACATCTGTTAAAAATGAGATGGGGATGAAGGTCTTTTATTCAAGTTTATATTCTCAAATATACATATTAAGCATTACCAAAGAGTTCCATCGAGTCACTAACAGAAAAAAGACAAATCTAACTTGATGCACCAAGCATATCTTACCTCTCTTGTGCATCTCTCTCATTCGCTTGGCATCTGGTGGACGGGTGTAATCTGGATCCTCAGTGCTTAACATTCTCTTAGAACCAGGAACCTGAGAGCTGTCTCCATTCTCTTCTTCCTCCATCTTCTTGACATTATTATCAGCACTGATGTTACAGTAACTGTGGCCCTTTTAAAATAATCATCAATCATTACTGTATTCATCTAAATATATTTAATCAAACTATTTTGTATACAGACACAGTATAACACAGCAATACAAACACTTCACAGTAGTAGGAACAAGATAAAAATATACATATACATTTACACAGAAAAATCTGAAAGTACTTTGTTCATTATTTAAGACTAGGTTTCAGTTACCTTCCTGCTTATTGCTATTCCTGTTAATTTTATACTGTACAATATTTCACATAATTTAAATTTTCATGAAGATTGACGTGTATAAAGAAAACAAAAGTTTCTTTCATAGGACAATTAACTATAAATGATTAATTTGTGAGAAAAATATCCGCTTGCAGACTTAAACACCAAAAAGTGACGCTTGTAAACTAATCACTTCCATTTTGTAGCGCTCTTCTTTAGATCTTTTCTACCATGTTCACATGTGTTTTATAGATACTGGTACTACACAGATGTATATTACAATTTTAACCTAACATATACGTATGTTGAATAATTTTATTAACCCTTAAACTGTCCACACGTAGATATACGTTCACTCGCGTAGCTGACCGAGTATTTTGAGAAAAAAATAAATTGTTCGTTTTCTTTAAAATGAAGAGTGCATTTTGTTTGTCATTCCCACATTTTGTAATACTACACACACTGAGTGCACAGACCCATTCTCTAATCTCTAGGCAACTCAGGCTTATCGTGGCAAGGTTAAAAGCATTTGAAAAAAAACGTAGATCTACGTTCGGTCAGCTACGCGAGTGAACGTATATCTACGTGTGGACAGTTTAAGGGTTAATATCTCTCCATCCATATATTTGAAAGTTTTTACAATTCATCAGTGTAGCATACAAGTTTCTCAATTTTTTTTATATGATTTTTCATAGAAAATCTTTTACAATAACTCCTAGATCACTCTATCTATCTGAAGCATTTATTCAATATTTTATCATACAACCCATATTTTTGATGGGGTCTGTTTCTACTATCTCCCATCTCCTTCACACTGCAATTTTCTACATTAAATGCCATCATCCAACTTTTGCTTCATTTGCTCAGTATATCGAAATTGTCATGTAAATTTTTATTAATTTTTATTACTTATTTTGCACAAGATTTTTGTAACATCTGCAAACATTTATATACGGTAGTTTTTTATTCCTTTCGGCAAATTATTGAAATACGTACAGCAAATTAAAGATATTATTGAGGCAAGCATGCATCCTTTTGGCACCATGCTGAGAGTACATTCTGTACCACAGGTTGTGGTAGGACAACCAGTGGTACTTTGTGTACTGCATTTCCTATCAAACAAAAAATCTCTCATTATTGTATTTGTTTTCCATTTATTCCTCCCGAGTTTTGTACAGATACGCAACATTAGAAAACTTTAATTAGATTAAGTTTTGCTCCCCCGGAGCTTTATCAATACAATCATTGGATTAATGACCTTCCAGGTTGGCGAGATGTATCCTAATAAGTTTCCGAATGTTGCATGGGTTTGTGGCTCAGTAGGCAACACTCTTGCCTCACACACTGAGTGTCTGTAGTTCAATTCCCAGCATGGGTGAAAACATTGGGCATGTTTTCTTACACCTGCTGCTCCAGTTCACCTAGCAGTAAGTAGGTGTGGGTTGCATCCTGGGGGATAAAATTAAAGGGCTCCAATGGAAATAAGACAGTCCTTGATGACACACTGACTTTCTTGGGTTATCCTGAGTGGCTAACCCTCTGGGTTAAAAAATCCGAACAAATCTTATCTTGTTAAATACAGTGGTACCTCGGTTAACGATATTTTTTCGTTCCAGAATGCTGTTCAAGTGCCATTACCAAACGAATTTATTTCCATAAGGAATGATGTAAAATAGACTAGTCTTTTTAGACCCCCAAAAACACACTTACAAAAGCATTTAAAAAAATAAACTTACATAAAAGGGCGAATTTGGGGACCATCGTTAACCGAGGTACCACTGTATGTCTATTATATTCTTTTATTCACTATTATTTTGTGAATTTTACATAAAAATACTATTTATCTATAAAGGAAAAAAAGTTACACAAAAGTATCTACCTGGAGTCTACCTGGAGAGAATTCCAGGGGTCAACGCCCCCGCGGCCCGGTCTGTTGACCAGGCCTCCTGTTGGACCAGAGCCTGATCAACCAGTATGATAAGATTTTGTTCGTATTTTTAATCCCGAAGGGTTAGCCACCCAGAATAACCCAAGAAAGGGTGTGTCATTGAGGACTGTCTGTCTTATTTCCACTGGAGTCCTCAATCTTCTCTTCCAGGATGTGACCCAAGCCAGTTGACTAACACACAGGTACCTACTTACTTGCTAAGTGAACAGGACAACAGGTTTAAGGAAACACGCCCAATGTTTCCACCCTTGCCGGGGATCGAACCATGGACACTTAGCATGTGAAGCGAGAGCATTACCTACCAGGCCACGGGTAACATTAAATGAAATACAGTATAATACATTACATTTACACTATTAAAAACCACATATAGTATTATGTGTGTTATTACAAATCAATTTATTTCAGAGTATATATGGCAAATAAATGACTAGGTTAGAGTAGCACATAACAATGTGTAACTGATTAGATTGTTAGTGAGCAGAAACTGATAACGGATTATGCTATGTTTGTGAATAGGAATTTATAATTGATTAAATTATGCTAGTGAACAGGAATTGATAATTAATTAGACTATGTTGGTGAATATGAACTGACAATTGATTAAATTATGTTAGTGAATAGGTACTGATAATTGATTAGGTTAGTGAATATGAATAATTGATTAGTTAGTGAATATGAATAATTGATTAGGTTAGTGAATATGAATAATTGATTAGGTTAGTGAATATGAATAATTGATTAGGCTAGGTTACTGAATATCAGTGAATAACTGAATAAGTAACGGTAGTGAATATCAGTAGATCACTGTTAGGTTAGGTTAGTGAATATCAACAGATAACTGAATTACGGTTAGAACTTAACTGATTAGGTCAAGTAAGTTCATGTCATTAATTATACTATATACAGCTGGAAGTCCTTTTTCCATTATAATGGTCAAAATAACTTTCAGACATCATGAATGACAACAGACATCTTGGGAATATGACTAAAGACATATGTGGATTTAATCTATTGATTCTGCCATTACAGTATTTGACATTTTTCTGAATAGGCCTAAAGCAGTAGACCCAAAATGGGCTTATCATATATCAATGCCCCATAGATATAAATCATTCCATTTATCTGCAGTCATTAATTACACTTCAGTCACGTAATTATTGCAAATTAAAATTAATGTTATTAATTTCCAATGGTAAACAAACTTTTATTACGTTAAATAAATTATATTACCAATAAATAAGTATAAAACAATACTTACTACTATTATAAATGTGAAAAATGCAGTTTCCCAAGCTTACAGTTGAGTATATTGAGATAATGCCATTTAAAAAACAGAAAAATATATTTACCGCTAGATAATGTGAGGCCAACCCAAACATCTTGCCTGAACCCCCCACACCAACCCTCTCAAAAATAGATTTGTACGCCTCAAGTGAAGCCCTGAGGGAAGCCTCACCGGGGTGGCTGGAAGCCCTGACACTTGTGCTCCAGTGGTGATCATAATTGGCAGTGGCAGAAGTGGAATGGAAGTAAATTAATGGGAAATAAGACGAGCGTGGAGGCGGGCGAGGGCCGGCCCACACATGGCAACACAGGCTCTAGTCAACACAATAATATTTATGTATTCTCTTATCTTTTAATATAATAAAATATTCGGTACACTGGTATATATAAGAGGCAATTGTAATAGCATTTCTAGTTTTGTCTTTTACTAACATCCTGTTTCATTTCACATTCACATACTGTCAATCAATTAATGTATATATATGTATATATATATATATATATATATATATATATATATATATATATATATATATATATATATAATAAATATATATATATATATATATATATATATATATATATATATATATATATATATATATATATATATATACATACATACACACTCAGAAGTATCTCGGAGTGTGTATATACCCATATATCTGTGTATATACATTATTTTGGTCAGGGGGAAGCGTTAAATCCTTAGGGCCCGTACAGCGCCTGGGGTAAAGGGAGGCAATCAGTTTCGATCCAAGGGAGGATATATCCAGTCCCTTGAATCAAGAGCTCCTCACCTGCGTCAAGGCACCTACCTCCCTTGAGGGGTCGGTGTTATACACCAAGAGGTGTCTTTCAGCGTACATACACCCGAAAGTGTATATCTCAGTGTATATTAACCCAGAAGTCTCTCATAATGTATATGCTCGGAGATGCGGATCTCTGTATTTATACACCCAAAGATGTGTATCTCAATATTTACACACCCAGAGGTATGTCTCTCAATGTATATACCCCAGAGGTGTCTCTTAGGGTATATACCCGAGGTATCTCTTAGGGTATATACCCGAGGTATCTCTTAGTGTATATACCCGAGGTATCTCTTAGTGTATATACCCGAGGTATCTCTTAGTGTATATACCGAGGTATCTCTTAGTGTATATACCTGAGGTATCTCTTAGTGTATATACCGAGGTATCTCTTAGTGTATATACCCGAGGTATCTCTTAGTGTATATACCGAGGTATCTCTTAGTGTATATACCTGAGGTATCTCTTAGTGTATATACCCGAGGTATCTCTTAGTGTATATACCCGAGGTATCTCTTAGTGTATATACCCGAGGTATCTCTTAGTGTATATACCGAGGTATCTCTTAGTGTATATACCCGAGGTATCTCTTAGTGTATATACCCGAGGTATCTCTTAGTGTATATACCCGAGGTATCTCTTAGTGTATATACCCGAGGTATCTCTTAGTGTATATACCCGAGGTATCTCTTAGTGTATATACCCGAGGTATCTCTTAGTGTATATCCCCGAGGTATCTCTTAGTGTATATACCTGAGGTATCTCTTAGTGTATATACCGAGGTATCTCTTAGTGTATATACCGAGGTATCTCTAGTGTATATACCCGAGGTATCTCTTAGTGTATATACCCTGAGGTATCTCTTAGTGTATATACCCGAGGTATCTCTTAGTGTATATACCTGAGGTATCTCTTAGTGTATATACCGAGGTATCTCTTAGTGTATATACCCGAGGTATCTCTTAGTGTATATACCCGAGGTATCTCTTAGTGTATATACCCGAGGTATCTCTTAGTGTATATACCCGAGGTATCTCTTAGTGTATATACCGAGGTATCTCTTAGTGTATATACCCGAGGTATCTCTTAGTGTATATACCCGAGGTATCTCTTAGTGTATATACCCGAGGTATCTCTTAGTGTATATACCCGAGGTATCTCTTAGTGTATATACCCGAGGTATCTCTTAGTGTATATACCCGAGGTATCTCTTAGTGTATATACCCGAGGTATCTCTTAGTGTATATACCCGAGGTATCTCTTAGTGTATATACCCGAGGTATCTCTTAGTGTATATACCCGAGGTATCTCTTAGTGTATATACCCGAGGTATCTCTTAGTGTATATACCCGAGGTATCTCTTAGTGTATATACCCGAGGTATCTCTTAGTGTATATAAGCCAGAGGTGTCTCTTAGTGTATATAAGCCAGAGGTCTCTCTTAGTGTATATACCCCAGATGTGTCTTAGTGTATATACCCCAGAGGTGTCTTAGTGTATATACCCCAGAGGTATCTCTTAGTGTATATATACCCATAAGTGTATCTCAGTATATATACCCACAAGTGTATCTCTCAGTATATATATATATATATATATATATATATATATATATATATATATATATATATATATATACCCACAAGTGTATCTCTCAGTGTATATACACCCAGAAGTGTGTACCTCAGTCACTTATATGTGGTTGCAGGAGTCAAGTCTTAGCTCCTAGCCCCGTCTCTCAACTTGCGACTTGCCAGATTCACTTTCTCCTAGCCTCGTGGGTCCTATTGCACCTCTTCTTAAAACTGTGTTTGGAGTCTGACTCCACCACTTCTTCATTGAGGTCATTCCACTTCCCGATCACCCTGCGACAAAAGAAATAGTAAAATTTCACCCAGAGATGGGAGAAATTTAGGAGTGCATGCAGAAAGCCTAATACTTCCTGACATCCCTGTGACTCGTCTGTCTTTAGCTTCCAGCTGTGTCCCTGAGTACATTTTCCGCCTTGTTTTGTTATAGCTGAATATTTTGTCTTCCTTCATCCTTGTGTCCTTCAGTGTCTTTAAATTCAGTTCTTTTAGCCTTTTTCATAACTCGTACTCCTTAGATCTTGAAATAGTCACGTTTCATATTTCTGCGTTTTCTCCAGTTTCTTAACATGTTGCCTCATGTGTGGGTTCCATACTGGTGCTGCATACTCCAAGATGGGTTTGACATAAGTTGTATAAAGCACCCTGAATGATTCTTTGTTGAGATTCCTGAAGGCCACTTTCTGATTTGCTAGGTCAACATTAGCTACAGAGGTTATTCGGTTAATGTGAGCCTCTGGTGATATGGTATGCACTATGCTTACTTCCAGATCCTTCTGTTTCAATGAGGACTACATTATAATCATAGCTAACCTACAGGTAGGTAACCAAGCGCTAAACCCATAAGAATTATTATAATCAAAAGAAGCGCTAAACCACAAGAGTTATAAACCCATAAGGATCATACAGCAAATGAGGTCTACAGCCTCCGTCCGTCAAGTCTATACTCTGTCCAGTTCTGGCCCTTTTCCCATCTTGCATTTCCTGGGGTTGAATTCAAGCAACCATTAATTGGACGAACCCTTTAGTTTGTCCAGATCCTTTTGCAGCCTTTCCATCTGTCTGTCTAGATTCACATTAGTTTTACATCAGCAAATAAGAGATGTCTGACTTAATTCCATCTAACATTTCATTCATGTAAATCAGAAACAGGACAGGTCCCAATACCAATCCTTGTGGTACACTGCTTATTACTCTTCCCAAACAATCACTTTGCTTCCTTTCCATGGGGTACTTCTTGTTCAGCACTTTGCAGACTTGCCATTTTCTGAGCTCCCCTCCTTCAGTCGAATTACCTGGTCTTTTACTAAATTTCTCAAGTGTATATACCCAATGTACATCTCTCAGTATCTCCAAAATTCTTAACATAACCCTAATCCCACCTGACTCTGAAAAAGCCAGTGACATGCCCATGAACAGTGTCCTGTTCCTTCAATTATTATAATCAAACCTAAGTGCTAAACCTATCGGGGTCATACAGCACT
Organism: Cherax destructor; assembly: GCA_009830355.1. Classification (NCBI taxonomy): domain Eukaryota; kingdom Metazoa; phylum Arthropoda; class Malacostraca; order Decapoda; family Parastacidae; genus Cherax; species Cherax destructor. Next base: position 108,531 of record WNWK01001422.1, read on the forward strand.
GCTCCAGGACCTTGAAAGGTTTAGATTTACAGCACGATAATGCAAATGCTGTTTGACTTATTTGTAGAAATAGCCTCAATTATTGTGCCTGCACTAATTTGCTTCTGCTGCACATTGTTGAATAACATGGGTTTATAACTTTTTTTTATTAATACACATTATTATAATCAGAACCAAGTACTACTTAGCCCACAAAGGTCTATTAATACATTTAACTTTTTTAATGCACCAACCATCTCTCACCGAGGTAGGATAACCCATAAAAGGATGAAACACATTCGCCATCATTCAGTCAGTTTTGCCAGAAGCAAGCTGTCATCACAGTTCAGATGGCTCTCTGAACTGCAATATCTTCACCTCTACTTCAGTGAAGGCACTGTACTTCCCACCTTCAGGACTCACATTTCTAACCAGTTTTCCTGAATCACTTTAGAATTGTTGCCTTGCTCACACTCCGACAGCAGTGTCATAAAAACCACTTGCCTCAAATCATTTCAGTCCAACACATTAACACAAGCCTGTTGGATGTTCAAGCCATTGACCACTCAAAACTTCCTTTACCTCTTCCCTCCCACCTTTATGACAAGAAGCAAAGGAATTTTTCTAATTATCACCGTGCATAACTATAACAAGACATTATATATCTAACTTAGCCTAGTGACAACATACACAAAAACCTATGTAAATCAATGATAGAGAGAGACCATAATGTTATAGACTTTATTTCAAAGAGGTTTTCTTTGGTAACTTTTGCACTGTACAATTCAGAAACTTGAAAGAAGAGTACACAACATTTTTATTCGCAAAAATACAAGTTACTAGATAAACAAACAATTTTAATATTATCCTTGAATGACAACTTCTTCATATAGACAAACAAAACTGAAAAATCTTTAAATCATTACAAAGGTTTATTACAGTATTTAACATTGATTGCCTTGTATAAAATTAATTCTTTCCTTATCAATAAATTTCACTATACAGTAGCAAAATTTTACTAATCATTAATCTAAACAGCTCATACGAGAACAAAAATTACAAAAAACTTTTTGGGCTTGAAAATGACTGCTAAACTGCACATTTAGTCCATTAATGGTTTTAAAACAATCCTGACAAGTATGAAGAATTTAAGAGAGCAGGTTTAAAGTGTACAGGGAGATGTTAAAAAGCCTTTGCTATAATCGTACATTTATTCACGACTATCAGTTCTTAAAATAATAATGACTTTTTCACCAATACGTTACATCTATTTACATTTCTTTGAATTCATACTTTGTGAAATGGCAAACAAGCAAAATTCAGTGATTACTATTTTTATGAGTGAATGCTAAACCTGTAGAGGTTACACACTGCCTGGTAAATAGGAGGCAATCAGGTTTGATCTTAGAGTATAATTTCTTGGATAAAGAGCCCCCTCACCGGTATCAAGGCACCTCCAATGGTAAAACATGCTCATATAGTGTTAGACAATAATTTTAACACTCCCTCACTTTATGCATTTTTGCTGATATGTGACAACCTATTTCTATCGGTAATTTCGTATATGCAATTTACACTTCTACATAACATTGTTGTTACTTAGGTAACAAAGGATTACCAGTTTATAAAAAGAGCTGGAAGTTCAGTTCAGAATAGAAATGATTTATCGTGTTCAACATAGTGAGAAACTATCCTGCATCCCTCTTTCCCTTTCCTTAACCTAAAATGCAATTACACACAAGGCAGGGTAGGGTGTATAGAAAAGGAAAGACATAATTTTATAAATGAGTCATACAAAGAAAGGCAACCAAAAAAATTAAAATTTTTATTGCAGTATATTATGTACATCAGTTACAACTTTAAAAGTCTTGGTCTTCTGTCAATTTTCTTCCTGAGTATCAATTATATGCTAATGCTTCATGGTGTTACTGAAACAGTGCTACCATCAACTTATGTTTTTCCTGTACACATGCATCTATTCTTGAATTTGGTCTGAAAGAGAGTTACCATTATTAGGTTTAATTTTAGAACAAATGTAATACAGTAAAAAAATTAATGCTTTTTCAGCGATTAATTGAGCACTGCAGCCTTTCTTGGGCTAAAAGTAAGAAAAATTATAAAACATTAAGTTAAAATTAGCAAAGCAGCAAAGGTGGATGGGATAAAACAGATGCTAATGTTTGGTACAACTGTTCAGTGTCTATGAAAGAATTTATGTATTCTAGGTAAAGCATATCGTAAACTGTGACTAATAGTATGAATAGAAAGAAGAATCACAAAAACAAGTATACTTCAATGTGAGAGGGATATCTTTCTTTCAATGAACCGGCCATATCCTACCAAAGCAGGGTGACCCAAAAAGAAACCCCTCTGGGTTAAAAATATGAACAAATCTTAAAATCTTCTAGTACACGTCTGCCAGTATATGCCTGTCAGTACACACGTATCAGTACACATAATCTGTCAGTACACGTCTGCCATAACACATCTACCAATAGCGACCAGTGAAGAGGTGAAGCCAGGAGCTGTGAATCGACCAATGAAGTTTCTCTTTTAACTTTAGTAATGTATAGAGGAGAAGGGGTTACTAGCTGAGAGGAATATATGAGTTAAATGAGTTCACTGAAGTAAGGAATAATTAGATAATGGAAAGGGAGCTGTTTGTTGTATTCACTGCTTAGGCAAAGGCTTACATAAGGATGTACTGTGGAGCAATGAGGCAAGTGAACTTAAGTCAGTGAAATAGTGTATGTTGTTGAAAGCTGTCCAGATTTTATAAATCTTTTTCTTTCAACATGTCGGCCGTTTCCCACCGAGGCAGGGTGGCCCAAAAGAAAAAACGAAAGTTTCTCTTTTCAAATTTAGTAACATATACAGGAGAAGGGGTTACTAGTCCCTTGCTCCCGGCATTTTAGTCGCCTCTTACGACACGCATGGCTTACGGAAGAAGAATTCTGTTCCACTTCCCCATGGAGATAAGAGGAAATAAGAACAAGAACTAGTAAGAAAATAGAAGAAAACCCAGAGGGGTGTATATATATATGCTTGTACATGAATGTGTAGTGTGACCTAAGTGTAAGTAGTAGTAGTAAGATGTACCTGAAATCTTGCATGTTTATGAGACAGAAAAAAAAGACACCAGCAATCCTACCATCATGTAAAACAATTACAGGCTTTTGTTTTACACTCACTTGGCAGGACGGTAGTACCTCCCTGGGCGGTTGCTGTCTACCAACCTACTACCTAGGAATGGGGTGAGGCAAATCCTAGGATGTATGAAGGAATGGTTTAAGTAAAGGTGAGATTTATACAAGACTGTATGATGTTGACATGATGATTAATGCATTTAAATATCCTTCAATTGCCCTGAATTATACCTTTAATATCACACCATGTCTATGCATCACCAAGAATATGCATCACACTGAAACAAGTGTTGGCATTATACCCTGGACCATTGCCCTTTTTTGAAGCCATTGTTAAATGTCTTTCCATGGTTATATAATAATATTTGGGTGCTATACAAACTTGCATCAAACTGCATCACATGGCTTCATGTCAAAAAGTTCACATCATGGAAAGGAGCAATGTGGCAAATGTTGCAAGTGTATGGAATAGGTAGTAAGTTACTGAATGCTGTAAAGAGCTTTTATGAGGATAGTGAGGCTCAGGTTAGGGTGTGTAGGAGAGAGGGAGATTACTTCCCGGTAAAAGTAGGTCATAGACAGGGATGTGTAATGTCACCATGGTTGTTTAATATATTTATAGATGGGGTTGTAAAAGAAGTAAAAGCTAGGGTGTTGGGGAGAGGGGTGGGATTAAATTATGGGGAATTAAATGCAAAATGGGAGTTGACACAGTTACTTTTTGCTGATGATACTGTGCTTATGGGAGATTCTAAAGAAAAGTTGCAAAGGTTAGTGGACGAGTTTGGGAGGGTGTGTAAAGGTAGAAAGTTGAAGGTGAACATAGATAAGAGTAAGGTGATGAGGGTATCAAATGATTTAAATAAAGAAAAATTGGATATCACATTGGAGAGAGGGATTATGGAAGAAGTGAATGTTTTCAGATATTTGGGAGTTGACTTGTCTGCGGATGGATTTATGAAGGATGAGGTTAACCATAGAATTGATGAAGAAAAAAAGGTGAGTGGTGCGTTGAGGTATCTGTGGAGACAAAAAACGTTATCCATGGAGGCAAAGACGGGAATGTACGAAAGTATAGTGGTACCAACACACTTATATGGGTGTGAAGCATGGGTTGCAAATGCTGCAGCGAGGAGGCGGCTGGAGGCAGTGGAGATGTCCTGTCTAAGGGCAATGTGCGGTGTAAATATTAAGCAAAAAATTCGGAGTGTGGAAATTAGGAGGAGGTGTGGAGTTACTAAAAGTATTTGTCAGAGGGCTGAAGAGGGGTTGTTGAGGTGGTTTGGTCATTTAGAGAGAATGGATCAAAGTAGAATGACTTGGAGAGCGTATAAATCTGTAGGTGAAGGACGGCGGGGTAGGGGTCGTCCTCGAAAAGGTTGGAGGGAGGGGGTAAAGGAGGTTTTGTGGGCGAGGGGCTTGGACTTCCAGCAAGCATGTGTGAGCGTGTTAGATAGGAGTGAATGGAGATGAATGGTTTTTGGGACCTGACGAGCTGTTGGAGTGTGAGCAGGGTAATATTTTGTGAAGGGATTCAGGGAAACCAGTTAATATAGTTGGACTTGAGTCCTGGAAATGGGAAGTACAATGCCTGCACTTTAAAGGAGGGGTCTGGGATAGTGACAGTTGGGAGGGTCTCATTCTCAGCTGTCGTATCTGAGCGCCTTTGCAAAGACAGTGATTATGTATGAGTGAGGTGAAAGTGTTGAATGATGATGAAAGTATTTTCTTTTTGGAGATTTTCTTTCTTTTTGGGTCACCCTGCCTCGGTGGGAGACGGCCGACTTGTTGAAAAAAAAAAATCTTACAGTACATGTCTGCTTAAAAAAAAAAAAAAACTAATCTTTCATGCTTCAAAACTCAGCATAATAAAAACTGTCTTTCATATACCTTTGAAGAGTTTCTAGAGTTTCTCTACTCTCTGACCCCAGCCATGGGCCAGGCTTGTCTTGTGCTTGCCTGGTCAACCAGGCTGTTGCTGCTGGAGGCCCGCTGCCCCACATATCCGTCACAGCCTGGTTGATCTGGCCCCTGGTGAAGATACTTGTCCAGTTTCCTCTTGAAGGCTTCTACACTTGTTCCAGCCGTGTTTCGGATATCTTCTGGTAAGATGTTGAAGTGTCTGGGACCCCAAATGTTGATACAGTGTTCCCTTATTGTCCCCATCGCACCCCTGCTCCTCACTGGGTTTATTTTACACTTCCTCCCATATCTCTCCCTCCAGTATGTTGTTATGGCAGTGTGCAGATTTGGTACCAGGCCCTCGAGTACTTTCCAAGTACACTGTATATTATCATGTATCTCTCTCTCCTCTGCTCCATTGAGTACATGTACAAGACTTGAAGGCGTTCGCAATAATTTAGATGTTTCACTGACTCAGTGTGAGCCGTAAACGATCTCTGCATTTGTTCCACCTCTGATATTTCTCCTCTTTGAATGGGGCCATCAGCACTGAGCAATATTCTAAGTGAGGGAGCACTAGCAATTTTGAAGTGCATCACCATCCCCATTATTTCCCTTGTTTTGAAAGTTGTCAATACCCACCCCGTCATCTTCCTGGCTGTTGCGATCTTTGTCTTGTTATGGTCTTTAAAAGAAAGATCAGCAGACATAATCATTCCCAAGTCCTTTACATGTTCCTTTTGTTCTATTTGGTGACCCTCTTGAGTTTTGTATATAGTGTTCCTTTTGAGTTCTTCATTCTTTTCATACCTAAGCAGCTGAAACGTATCACCATTGAACATCTTGTTGTTCTCCACTGCCCACTGGAAAACCCTGCTTATGTCTTCCTGTAAATTTTCAGTGTCCTCTACCGTAGTGACTTTCATGCTTATTTTAGTGTCATCTGCAAATGACGATACAAAAGTATGCTGCGTGTTTTTATCTGTCTGCTATGAGGATGAGAAACAGCAGAGGTGCCAGGACAGTGCCTTGGGGCACTGAGCTTTTGACCTCGCTGATGCTGGATCTTGCCCTGTTCACTACTACTTTTTGTGTTGTGTGTGTTAGGAAATCGAAAATCCATCTGCCTACCTTCCCCGTAATGCCCATGACCCTCATTTTGTGCGTTATCACTCCATGATCGCATTTAACAAACGCCTTTGCAAAATCTGTGTAAATCACATCTTGCACAGCAATATTTCAGCCATTTCACAAATTAGGTGCAGTGCTCCACATGATTAAGATCATGTTATAGTACTGTAATGCAAAGTGAATGAACAAAATTATACTGCAATTTAAACTTATCTACTTCCTTTAAGATAGCACTTTTAATGGTGATGGATATCAGCTGTCAGGATGCACAAGGTACTTTAGAATATCTTAATACAACTCTATATGTTGCAACAAAGATGGCAAAAAAAATTAAAATTCAAATCTTTCTTTCAACAAACCGGCCGTATCCCACCGAAGCAGGGTGGCCCAAAAGGAAAAACAAAAGTTTCTCCTTTTAAATTTAGCAATATATACAGGAGAAGGTTACTGGCCCCTTGCTCCCAGCATTTTAGTCGCCTCTTACGACATGCATGACCTATGGAGGAAGAATTCTGTTCCCCCAAAAACTTATCAGAAATTCTTATTTTTTTTTTTATTAACACATCGGCCGATTCCCACCAAGGCAGGGTGGCCCGAAAAAGAAAAACTTTCATCATCATTCACTCCATCACTGTCTTGCCAGACCTATGGAGGAAGAATTCTGTTCCCCCAAAAACTTATCAGAAATTCTTTTTTTTTTTTTTTTTTTATTAACACATCGGCCGATTCCCACCAAGGCAGGGTGGCCCGAAAAAGAAAAACTTTCATCATCATTCACTCCATCACTGTCTTGCCAGAAGGGTGCTTTACACTACAGTTATAAAACTGCAACATTTACACCCCTCCTTCAGAGTGCCGGCACTGTACTTCCCATCTCCAGAACTCAAGTCCGGCCTGCCGGTTTCCCTGAATCCCTTCATAAATGTTACTTTGCTCACACTCCAACAGCACATCAAGTATTAAAAACCATATGCCTCCATTCACTCCTATCAAACACGCTCACACATGCTTGCTGGAAATCCAAGCCCTCGCACACAAAACTTCCTTTACCCCTCCCTCCAACCTTTCCTAGGCCGACCCCTACCCCGCCTTCCCTCCACTACAGATTTATACACTCTCGAAGTCACTCTGTCTCGTTCCATTCTCTCTACATGTCCAAACCACCTCAACAACCCCTCCTCAGCTCTCTGGACAATCGTTTTGGTAATCCCGCACCTCCTCCTAATTTCCAAACTCCGAATTCTCTGCATTATATTCACACCACACATTGACCTCAGACATGACATCTCCACTGCCTCCAGCCTTCTCCTCGTTGCAACATTCATCACCCATGCTTCACACCCATATAAGAGCGTTGGTATAACTATACTCTCATACATTCCCCTCTTTACTTCCATGGACAAGGTTCTTTGTCTCCACAGACTCCGAGTGCTCCACTCACCCTTTTCCCCTCATCAATTCTATGATTCACCTCATCCTTCATAGACCCATCCGCCGACATGTCCACTCCCAAATATCTGAATACATTCACCTCCTCCATACTCTCTCCCTCCAATCTGATATCCAATCTTTCGTCACCTATTCTTTTTGTTATCCTCATCACCTTACTCTTTCCTATATTCACTTTCAATTTTCTTCTTTTACACACCCTACCAAATTCATCCACCAACCTCTGCAGCTTCTCTTCAGAATCTCCCAAAAGCACAGTGTCATCAGCAAAAAGCAACTGTGACAACTCCCACTTTGTATTTGCTTCTTTATCTTTTAGCCCAACACCTCTTGCCAAGACCCTCGCATTCACTTCTCTTACAACCCCATCTATAAATATATTGAACAACCACGGTGACATCACACATCCTTGTCTAAGGCCCACTTTTACTGGGAAATAGTCCCCTTCCCTCCTACACACTCTAACCTGAGCCTCACTATCCTCATAAAACTCTTCACTGCTTTCAGTAACCTTCCTCCTATTCCATACACCTGCAACATCTGCCGCATTGCCCCCCTATCTACCCTATCATACGCCTTTTCCAAATCCATAAATGCCACAAAAACATCTTTACCCCTATCCAAATACTGTTCACCTATATGTTTCACTGTAAACACTTGGTCTACACACCCCCTACCCTTCCTAAAGCCCCCTTGTTCATCTGCTATCCTGCTTTCTGTTTTACTCTTAATTCTTTCAATAATAACTCTACCATACACTTTACCAGGTACACTCAACAGACTTATTCCCCTATAATTTTTGCACTCTCTTTTGTCCCCTTTGCCTTTATACAAAGGAACAATACACGCTCTCTGCCAATCCCTAGGTACCTTACCCTCTTCCATACATTTATTAAATAATAGCACCAATATAATATACAATATAATAACATCACATTTTACCTGGATAGGAATAACTGAAGTGCACTCTTTGTCTGAGATGGGAAGAGGGGCTGGGTCACAAGACACGTTAACATCTTAAGACATCCATGCAAGTCCCAATCCAAAGTAAATTTTTTATCCTGAAAAATAATATTTAGCTATTAAAATCTAAATATTTTAGGCACATTTCTCCCATTACAAAACTATAATGTAATCTGACTAATAATAAGCAATATCAATAAATCTAACAATCTTTTTAAAACACCGGCTGTCTCCCACCGAGGCAGAGTGACCCGAAAAAGAAGAAACGCTTTCACCATCTTTCACTCCATCAGTCTTGTCAGAGGCATGCTGATACTAAAGTTAAGATACCCCTCCAAACTATAATATCCCCACCCATCCTTGCTTTAAAATAATCATCAATGGATCATCTAAATGATTAAGACCTGTGAATGGAAGCACTTGCCATGTTCCCTGACAAATGAAATAACAAATACAGCCTCTCCTCACTTAACGACAGAGTTCTGTTCCCAAGATCATATTGGTAAATGAATTTGTCACTAAGTGAGGAGCATACTATAATGGTAGTTGGTTTGTGTCAACCATCTTTGATATTGTTTTAATGTCACCTTTGCACCATTTATAACATTTCTGGTATATTTTTAAATGTTTATACAGTAGTGTACTGTGTATTGCAATAAACAGAATAAAGGAAATTAGCTCTAATATACATTATTTAGGTATGCATACTGGTTAGAGCCCGTCGTAAGTCCAAGTCGTCGGTAAACGAGTGTGTCGCTAAGTGAGAGGCTGTAACAATAATAATTATACTTTATAGTGGAACGAAGGCGGGGTAGGGGTCGGCCTAGGAAAGGTTGGAGAGAGGGGAGGGGGGGTGGTAAAGGATTTGTGTGCAAGGGGCTTGGACTTTCAGCAAGCATGTGTGAGCATGCTAGATGGAGCAAGTGGAGACAAATATTTTTTATGACTTGACCTGCTGTTGGAATGTGAACAAAGTAACAATTATGGAGGGATTCAGGGAAACTGGCAAGCCATACTTAGAGTCCTGGAGGTGGGAAGTACAGTGCCTACGCTTTGAAGGAGAGTCGTTGATATGTTGTAATTTTTTAACTGTAATGTAGGAACGCCTCTGGCAAGAGTGATGAGTGAATGATGAAAATGTTTCTTCTTTCTTGGGTCACCCTGTCTTGGTGGAAAATGGCCGATATGTTAAATACTTTACTGTATTAAATCCACCTGATTTAAGATATAGGTTGAAAATAATTTGGCCTTCTGGCACTAAACCATGCCATCTTACTGACACAGTACTGTTAATTCCACAAATAAACATGGACTTCAATTTGATCACACATTATAAGTCATTCATTTTCTTCTTAATAATATACATAAGCTTTCAATACTGATACCCACAAAGAGAGAGTTGAAGCTAAGTTCATTTTAGCTTTCAAGATTGTGGAAAACTCATCCCAATACTGCATAGCAAAGTGGGAAGTGTTGTGGGCAAGTACAAAGGTAAAAGAAGGAAGTTATTGTTGGTGTATTTAATCAGTTTCAGTTAGTCATAGAAAGAATCTGCACTATTATTTCAATTAGCAGTTATACCAACATGAACATGTCCATCTAAAAATCATAGTTAATTTTTTTTTACTCTGCTTATTTATCTAAATACTGAGGTATAACTGTGCATATAGTCAATTTATATTAAATGAATTGTCACTGAAAGCATGCTCATTGTAACATGTCTGATAACATTACCTCACATTTAATAAGACCTAGATGTACAAGAAGATTATTTGTAACAACAGAAGATAAATCTCCATTCTGGGCAGCAGCAAATACAGCTTTGGCTATATGTTCTGTCGCATTCTTCACAGCTTCCTGTACCTGAAGGAAAAATAAAAGTTTGACATTAATAGAGGGATAGCGTGAGGAGAGGAGGATTAATATATACGTATTAATGAAAATAGGAGGAGGAAGGAAAAAGGGGGGAGGGAGGAGGAAGAAAAGGAGCGACAATGGGAAAAGAAGAGATGATAAAGGTTTAGTGTGATAGACCTATATTACAACAAACTACAGTATTCATGTTTCACAACCGATGTATACATTGCATAAATTTACATCTCTTGAATTCTAAGCACAAAAACACGTACAGAAACACATCATACCTCATTATTACTTGCAATTGCTATTGATGCAGTTCGCATAAACATGCCAAAACAGTTGAAAATGAACTCTTCATTGGATCCCCCTCCCATTCTCCTAGCTTCTTCTTCTAGCTGGGAGGGACCAGAATTTCCTAGTCCTAGCAGTCTTCCTGCTGTTGGCTGCTCATAAAACTCAGCTGCTGTGCACTAGTCAAAAACAAAGAACAATTATGAATGCACTATAAAGTGCAATCTTATTGTTACAAACCAATTGATTACAAAAGTTTTAAAGTTTAATACAGTGGACCCCCGGCTAACGAACACCCCGGAAATCGTACAATTATGTAAGTGCTTGTGGAAGTGTATTTTTGGGGGTCTGAAATAGACTAATCTACGTGACATTATTTCTTAAGATAGTAAATTCGTTCGGTAATGGCACTTGAGCAGGCTTCTGGAATGAATTTTGTTTGTTAGCCGGGGGTCCACTGTACTGTACTATCACTCCTGAGACTTTCTTTGTCTTGTTTTAGCAAGAGGCAGAAAACACTCATAAAGGAAAGTATGATACAAATAATCTAAATATAATATACAGTAAAATTAATCTTTTGAAATTCCATTATTCAAAAAATGTCCTGAATCTGAAATATCAAAATTACGAATCTTTCAGACAAGTAAAAAATCTTAACTTAAAACTGAGAATCTCTATTTCTGATGTTCTCAAGAAAATGCTTTACAAAATTTTCACTTCAGAATGAACCTTGAAATTTTGACTTTTATATAACAGGGAACATTCTAAATCTCCTATGAAAATTTTAAAAATCAGCGAAACAATCTCCCCAAGCAAATGCTGGAAGTAAGATACTGGTAGCAGAGAAACCATTTAATATCAATGTCTTTGTTTCCACTTGTTGGTTTTGCTATTGTCTACCCTAGCAAATGATGACTACGTATTTTGAGCTTTTGGTAAAAAAAAAAAAAAAAAAAAAAATTATATGAGAATACCTGCCTAGGTGGGATATGGCTGGTTCGTTGAAAGAAAAAAAAATTCTTTAACAAGTAAAAGGGTTAACACAATTTTTTAAGACATTGGCCAGCTCCCACTGAGGCAGGGTGATCCAAAAAAAGAAACTTTCACCATCATTCACATTATCACTGTCTTGCCAGAGGTATGTAGATATGACAGTTCACATGTCCTTCCAAACAGAAAATGTTCCCACCCCTCCTTTAGAATGCAGGTACTGTACCTCCTGCCTCCAGGGCTCAAGTCCAGGTAATTCGTTTCCTTGAATCCCTTCATGGGTTACCATACTCACACTCCAACAGCACATTAAAGTCATAAAAACCACTTGCTTCAACTCACTCCTATCTATCATGCTCACACATGCCTGCTAGATGTCCAAGCCCCTCGTATACAAAACCTCATTTACCCCCTCCCTCCATTTTTTAGGATGACCCCTACCCCACCTTCCCTCCACTACAGATACTATAGTACACCCCTCTAGGTCATCCTAGTTTGCTCCATTCTCTCTAAATGTAAAAACCACCTCTATAACACATCTTCAGCTCTCTGGGTAATGCCTTTAGTAATCCCACACCTTCTAATCTCCAAACTATGAATTTTCTGCATAATAATTACACCACATATTTTCCTCAGACACGATATCTCCACTGCCTCCAGCCGCCTCCTCCTCGCTGCAACATTTAAAACCCATACTTCACACCCACCTAGGTAGTAGGTTGGTAGACAGCAACCACCCAGGGAGGTACTACCGTCCTGCCAAATGAGTGTGAAATGTAAACCTGTAATTTTTTACATGATGGTAGCATCGCTGGTGTCTTCTGTCTGTCTCATAAACACGCAGGATAAGTATATCTTGCTACTTCTACTTACACTTAGGTCACATTACACATACATGTACATGCATATATATACACACCCCTCTGGGTTTTCTTCTATTTTCTTACTAGTTCTTGTTTATTTCCTCTTATCTCCATGGGGAAGTGGAACAGAATTCTTCCTCCGTAAGCCATGCATGTTGGAAGAGGCGACTAAAATGCCGGGAGCAAGGGGCTAGTAACCCCTTCTCCTGAATACATCACTAAAGTTAAAAAGAGAAAATTTTGTTTTTCTTTTTGGGTCACCCTGCCTCAGTGGGATACGGCCGGTTTGTTGAAAGAAGAAGTAGTAAGCCTCTGAAGGAGGGGTGTTGAAATGTTGCAGTTTTTTAACTGTAGTGTAGGCATGCCTCTGGCAAGACAGTAATGGAGTGAATGACGATGAAAACATTTCTTCTTTTTCAGGTCACCCTGCCTCGGCGGGAAACAGCTGATGTGCTAATAATTAAAAAATGCAAGTCACCATATAGCAATTTGATAGTTTCATATATCCAGGCACATACATTAAGCATGATACAGTATATTGCACAAAAACATAAATTACTGTACAGTATAAGGATTTTTCCTGACAAATACAGTATAATGCACTACCAACTTTTACAGGCTGCACTGCCATTTCTGTTCTTTTAAGTGGGCTAACTCCAGATTCCACCACCTCATGTACTTCTTCATCCTCTTCTTCTTCACTTTCATCCTCATCTTCGTCGTCGTCCTCCTCCTCCTCTTCATCATCTCCTGATTCCTCACTGTCATCGTCTTCTTCACCACTATCAGGAGATTCATCATTTTCCAAAGTAGCAAGGGCATCTAAGCAGCCTATCTCTTGCAGTATATAAACAAGATTCTCTCGACCTTCTTCACCTGGAATGAGATTAAGGAAGATCTAAACAATCATAATATGCTTTAGCTTTTAATAATTGTGGCACAAATAAATGTACATTACCAAAAGACTGCCTCCCTAAAGCAAAACATAGATATACAGTGTATATACAAGTTTATTTTATTTTAGACCAAAACTAACATAGCAACCTAGCCTTAATAATATTTTTTTTAACACATTGGCCATTTCTCACCTAGGCAGGGTGATCCCCCCAAAAAAAAAAAAAAAAAAAAAAAACTGACACCATCACTCACTGTCACTATCTTCTCAGAGGCATGCCAATAATGCAGTTCAAAAACTGCAACATATCTCTTGCAGTATATTTGTGTATGATGTAATCTACCTAAAATTTTGCACACTGGTAGCTATATTGCTCTACTTTTCCTTAGAGGAAAAAGACTGCAAAGTCAAAGAAATATTTAAAAATGTTGAATTGGCCTTGAGGACTTGCCTAGCATGGACCAGTAGGCCTACTGCAGTGCTCCTCCATTATGTTAAAAACCATGGGTAGCTTTAAAATAGGTTGAACAAATATGAGTGAGAAAGGTTGGATCTGAGATGGATCTGCCAAGCATGGGTTAGTAGACCTACTGCAGTGATCCTCAATACTTTACTTTTTTTTTTAACACATCGGCCGCATCTTATTGCTGCAAGTGCATTAGAAATAAATGAGTGCATATGTAATGTACACTTAAAACAAGTACAGCACCTTCAATCAAGGAATATAAACAAATATTACATACCAAACTGGTTACCATCCAAATTAAGTGTTTTTAGATTCTTTTTGTTGATCATGGCATCAGCAATGGCAAGGCCACCTTCAATTCCAATTTCGTTGCTGTCCAAGTATAGTTCCTGGAATAAAATTTATTTTTTAAGAATATTATTAAAATAAGCACATCTTATTTATAATAGCTTACACATTTGCAGCAAATGTCAATAATTTACTTTTAACATCAACTAAATCATTAAAAATACTAATTTATAATCAAGAACAACTAAATAACAATGTTAACCAAACATTTCTTCTACATTAGGGGGATTACCAATAGACCCCTGGCTGTCTTCAAGAAGGCACTGGACAGGCACCTAAAGTCAGTACCTGACCAACCAGGCTGTGGTTCATACGTCAGTTTGCATGCGGTCAGCAGCAACAGCCTGGTTGATCAGACCCTGATCCACCATGAGGCCTGGTCTCAGACTGAGCCGTGGGGGCGTTGACCCCCGAAACCCTCTCCAGGTAAACAGGTCGGCCATCGCTAATCCGGTAATCAGTTATCCGGTTCCATCAGTAATCTAGCACTAATTTTGGCTACCATAATTTCAAATTTCATCATTATACTGACTCAGAAATTGAGCAGATGGTTGTAAGTCCACAGCAGCAAGCCAGTGGACGAGAAAGCAATAATGAAAATGAGGAAGATGTAGCAGAGTCTATTGATAGGTTAATTAAGTGTATTCTAACCTAATCACTCTGTAATCCGGCAAACTCACTAATATGGCACACTACAGGTTCCAATGATGCCGGATTAGTGATGGCCAACCTGTACTTGGTTAAAGAAAACAATAGAACTCAAGGTTTTTACTCAATCTGACAGCCACTGATGAATTAATAAAACATTCACTGCAGGCTGATTTTGAATATCAAAGATGAAATAGCAGGACAATCTACATCAGAAGTTAGTTTCATTTACATTCAAGTGGTAGCACTAGTATCAACCATACATTACCATTACACAATAATAAAGTGGACCCCCTGGTAGCACTTGTATCAACCATTCATTACTATCACAAACACCATCAAACTACTGGGATAAATACTAGACATACAATCATCCCATTCCAATAATAAACATTTGTCCAAGCTCAATCATCTTTCTTTGACCGAAAATCACACTTAACATTTCAAGCACTCTTTTTTGCCAATTTTATGGTTTATTATAAAAACAAGTCTCAGTCTTGTCTCAGCTCCTAGCTTGCTATCAATGTTCTACCCATGTTATCATACTTTCCAAGACAACCATATCCTGTCCACATATTCCTGCTTTTCCATGGTGAATAATAATTATTTCAGTTTTATTTGACTATTAGTATACCGTTTCTTGTTTGAATATTCATCAGCAACATCATCCTGACACAGGTCTTTTCCAGATGACCTGCTCACTGCCAAAAGAGGGTTAGTGATATAAAACTGGAGATACTGATAATGGCTCAATGGTTTGAACTCAATGGATAATTGCCATCAAGCAATTTGGTTGTCATTGACACTATGGCTGGGACACAGCAAGTCTTCTTGTACAAAATGGGGTGTAGCAGTTTGCTAGTCAGCAATGTATGGATAGTGTCTTTAGTATAGTGTTAGAAACTGGGCAGTTTTTCTGAAAACTAAAACTTAAGGCTAGCACTATCTTTGGGCCTCAAAGCACTAGGGTGACTGCAGGTCCAATATCCACCACCTATGGATGTAAACAGTATTTGAAGCAAATGGTGTGTATAGTATATTTGTTACAAATGTTTAAAGTGATGTTTAATTTTCACAAGATTGTCCGCATATTAAGTACTGGGGGACTCAATGATGACATCTCAAATCTCAATAGAGAAAAAATGTAATCACTGTCCTTGTGGCCAGGACCTTAGATCAGGCCTCCTAAACTGATAAGGAAATATTACAGGAAAAATAACTATAGAAAACTGTCAATTATAATTGGGGTTACGTTCCTGAAAATTTGCATGTAATCTTAGTTATTAATCTGAAGAACACATGGGAAAAGCAATGTTACATTCTTGAGACCTCCAAAATATCCATTTTTTTTTTTTTAAATTTAACCATATTCCACCAAGGTAGGAGTGACCCAAAGTAATCAACACATTCAATTATTTTTAAAATATCCTAACAAGTCAAAAATAATACATTTCTAACTTTACATTCTAATGGACGTTGCTTGTTGACATGGAAGTGCATGGAGTGTTAATGTGGCCCTTACTGAGCTGAGCTGAATGTAGTGAAGGTCGTCATCACACAAAGAATCGCTACATGTCAACAAATGTGAATATAAGAGCCACATTTCCAACTGGGCCTGTTAAAGTTGTAATGAAAAGTGAATTTCACCCAGGAAGTCAGGCAACACCAGTTTCAGAGGTAGGCAAAAGAAAAAAATCAAATTACCCTTAATTTTTGGTGATCGGAGGACAGTGCACCACCGATGAATTTTGCACCAGTAGTTTTGATAAGACAGTCTCCAAAATTTATAATTTCGAGGTTTTGCATGGAAGGCAACTTCTCTGCCACAGCCCGAGCTCCCTTAGGGGTAAACGTGCTGAAACAAAATATATCATGTATGACATGCAGAGCACCTGAATCATTATATTTTTTGTTGGTGGGACAATTGAATAACATTTTAAGTCAACATTATGGGATGAAGTTCACAAGACGGATGTCCAAGAACTATGGAAAATCACAAAACATTATGGAACGATCAATGACCTTTGCAGCAATGCAAGAGAATTTGAACCATCAAGATTCGCAACACAATCAGGAGGCTACAAGTTATCTTAAGTAAGGAATCACTGAGTACAATAATTCTGACAGTGACTGTCACAACAAATACTTCTAAAGACAACCAACTTTAATACTTTTATTACTGAAAAATGCTTGTCTTCATGCTGGTAAAATACGATATGTACACAATACATGTGCATTTCTCTTATAATTTTCGTTTCTAATTTTTCTTGTAATACACTACATTAAGGAAATTTTTTGTAGATGACCAAACTATTAATTCTGTTATGATTACTCCTTTTCCATTACAGTTTAATCACAAAAATATCAAGCTCTAATGGGTATATACAGTACTGTTACTTACTTATCATTCAGGTTAATAATTCTTAGATTTGGGTTCATACTGAAAGCTTCAGCCAAGGCTGCAATACCTTCATGGAAAATCCCATTCTGGGGCATTGCTACTTCTTCTAGGGTGCCCACTGCTTTAAAAAATTCTGCAAATACTTTTGCGCCCTCCTTTTCTAGCCTGTTGCGTCCCGAAATGAATACCTGTAAAGGACATTTTACATCATATTTTTTATTATTATTTACATTTCATTTATTTCAAGTATTTTTGCCCTTGAGGAAAATAAAATTAACTTAGCCTGAGTGGTTTTATGAGGATGTCATCCAGGTAATTACTTTACTGTATCAAGAACTGATATGAAACTAGAATTAGGATTCATTTAATATACGGGAATTTTTTTGTTTGACAATTATTTTGTTTTGTAACTGTACTATCCCTAATTTGGTCAAATACTGCACATTTTGGTCTGGGTGGTATAGATAAATGCACGATTTCCTCTCCTTTATACGTAACTTTAGCCAGCAAATACTTACAATTCCTAGTGAGAAATCATACCTTAAGTTTGAGGGGTGTACCAGCTGAGTTGGCATTTGCTACTAGTTTCATTAATGATTCAGCCAACATAGTGCCTCCCTTTATACCGAGCCCATTATTGTTTAGACGAAGTTCCTGCAGAGAATAGAGAATAAATAGGCTTTTATATCTGATAAGGAATATCAAAGTATGTAAATGTCAAACACAAACTTTCACTGTGGAGGAGAACATACCTAGAACTAATACTATATGCAATGTCAGAATGGGTAAAGAGAGCATTTTGTAAGATGTGCACATGACAAGAGTGACTTGATATTATTAGGCCAGGTGTTAGTCCATATTTTCTGAGAATGTGTTGCACAAGGTGATACAATGCAACAATCTCCCCTGATTCTTTTGGATGGTGTTTACTGTGACTGCTGCTTCTAGACATCTTTCCACATCTGTCTTCATCCGCAGTTACTAGTCTGTCATTGTTACACAACACAAGGTTTAATGAATTTGCCGCAATGAATTACTTGCGTTGCTGATGGCATAGATGGTATGGCGTACCTAAATTCTCTAGTGAATATAAAATGATGTTTCACCCATATATGTCATTTGTGCACATAGTACAGACATCCATTTTGATGTCGCAGCATTGTGTTTTAGGTCTAGTGGGGTCATGGATCGTTTTTGATGTCATAAAATTTAGATGGTTTGCCTGCTTGATAAACCTGGTACTGAATATAGTCATGGAGAATTCCAGTTAAGAATATTCTGGGAGCTCTTAAAGTCGAAGAATCTGGTTGCTATTCCCTAGAAGCAGAAAACTTCATCATAATCCAGTCTAGTTATCTTAGTTATCTAGCTATACACAAATAACCCACATAGGAAAACAAAACTTATGACAACATTTTGGTCCAACTTGGACCATTAATTTTTCACACAGTGTGACTAATTAATGGTCCAAGTCAAACCAAAATGTTGTTATAAAGTTTCTTTCTCCTACACAGGTTATCTGTGTAGTGTTCTTATCTAGCTATGATAAGTAGACAACGTCTCTGTAATAGCGTTTACATGATCTAATCTCTAGAACTTACAGAACAGACTGAACATAGTGAAACATGCCAAACATTTTAAAAAGTATAAATACATTAAAACCACGAGTCATTATATGAGAATAAAGCTCTCAACTCACCTCTAAAGAGTAACATACTGGAGAACTCATAAATTCCACCATTCCTTCCACACCAATTGGCCCCAAGGCATTATCACTCAAGTCCAATTCCTTTAACTTTGCCCCTGCACGCATTAAACCAGAAAAGAGGTGACGCTGAAAGAATGAAATGTACAACATCATGAGAATACTCTGGTGGTATGTACTAAAAAGGGGAAAAGTATAATTTACCACTGAACCTCCCACAACCTAACATTTAAACCTGAATGTATTAACAAAACAAGAAAATATTTTAATCAAGGTCTCTTTACACTTTACAAAATACAATGTACGTATATATATTCAGCCTGCAAAATTAATAGAACCGAGTAAGTTTATTTAGGTACAGGTACACATAAGTACAATTATCATGATGGTATAGTAACCGCTGAATCTAACTTAAGATCCATGTTTTGTGAGATGATATTGTGCTAACAAAATTGCAGCCTTCAAATAACTTGCGTGCTACTCACTAGTGCATCTGGAATCTCCGTTTTCAGCCTGCCAGTGAAGAGATCCTTCCAGTGAGCACGTTCAAACTCAGGGTGAGCAGCTAGGGCCTCACCCATCACCTCTGCTGCCTCCACACCAAGAGTGTTGGCTTCCAACTGTAAACATTGTAGATTCTCTGTGTTCCGGATGGCTTCGGCTGCATTTCTGACTGTGGAGCATAGTTATATACGTACTGTATATAAAATGTGGTGACAATAAAACACTATGGGTTTCTGCATGCACAACTAAATGGCACCCATCTCTGTACAGACATTGTACCATGCTGAAATAAATTATTATTATTATAAAAAGACAGGCAAGACTAAAGCATCCAGTCTAATGGTAGTCAAGTGCAAGGGAGACAGCTGTTTGTCCTCTCCTCCCCTCCCCTCGTTCCCTTAAAGTGCCTTGATGTCGGTAAAAAGCTCTTGATACAAAGAATCAGAGCTACCCTTCCCTTCCTTGGGTCAGTCCCATTCAATCTCATACCTGACACATTACATATCCTCTACAGGTTTATTGCTTACCAATGATTTTTACATAATAACCGTACCTCCAAACTAGGAAGAATATTTTCAAAGATAAGGATATGGGTGTGCCAAAGTATCAGTATCAATGGGTACCAGCCAATTTTGATGGCATTGATATCGGCCTAAAATTGAGCATAGGTATAGGCAAAAAATTTAGTATCGTCCCATTCCAAATTACTATAATGTATTTGTTGGGAAAACGTAGCCCAAAGAGGTCACAGCACCTGGAAATACAAGGAATCGTGGTTTCAATTCTTGGCTCAAAGGTCCTTTTGAAATATTTTTTAGTTGTAAAACCTCAATGTAATGGACCAATAGGAAGAAAAGGGGTCTCTAGCAATGCCGGCTGTCTGATAAATCCAAATAACAATTATTCCATGACTGTAACAGCAAAATTCTGGAAACAAGACTTGGCCTGTTAAACTTGAAATCAATTTACCGGCTGTAACAATAGTAATTAAATCTGATAGCATCCAAATGGGAAGGGGGGGCATCCAATTAGAGAGGGAAATAAGATAGTGATTTGGGGCATACAATCAAGGAGTTGGCCCCGGACATCACCAGACCTCTGCACGCCACTGACATCGAGAGAAACATATAACTCTCTTGAGCATACTGTATGTCTACGAGACTTTAGAGTGTATGGTCAGCATTCAGCCTATAGTTCCACCACCTATGCTGAATGACCCACATGGGTTTAGCACTTCATAAAATACAGTTAAGCTTAACATATCCATATTTTATACTTTATGTTTTCTTACATGAATCCCAGGATCAATTTCTGAATGTTGCCTGTAATTAGAAAGAATTCTGTAACATTAATGAAGTGGCTCTAATCATAAACTTATTAAATAAGTACATTTCTGAGCAGGCAAATGAAAAACAAACAGCCATGACACATCTGGCAGGGCAGTGTCTAGAAAAGATCAGGGGATGCTCAAATCTGCATATTCCACTCGTTGCAGGACTGCAACTCTCTGAACCCATGTTGTTTTAGTAGGAAGTGAAAAATTTCTAAAGGTCATACAGCCTTGGAAATGGGTGGCAATCAGGTCAATTCAAGGAAGGAGAGAGAGGTTACAATTCCACAAATGAAGAGCCCTTCATTGACTTCAAGGCACCTTACTTAAAGGGAACATAGGCCAGTAGGTCTAAAGTTTATTTAGGCACAGGTACACAAGTACAATTATCATACATAGTGTAAATTACCTAGGATAATCCATAAAAATGTCAGTGACTTATTTCCATTAGGGTCCATTGGGGGGAAGGCCTACTGCATTGATCCTCCAGTTAGAAAATCAGAGTGACTCAGACATTACTGGATTATTCAAGGTAATCTGCAAGTTACTATGTAAGGCACCTGTAAAAATCTAAACTTCTCTAATATCAGGCCAGCTTGTCCCCTGACCAGGCCAGCTTGGCTCCCTGACCAGGCCAGCTTGGCTCCCTGACCAGGCCAGCTTGGCTCCCTGACCAGGCCAGCTTGGCTCCCTGACCAGGCCAGCTTGGCTCCCTGACCAGGCCAGCTTGGCTCCCTGACCAGGCCAGCTTGGCTCCCTGACCAGGCCAGCTTGGCTCCCTGACCAGGCCAGCTTGGCTCCCTGACCAGGCCAGCTTGGCTCCCTGACCAGGCCAGCTTGGCTCCCTGACCAGGCCAGCTTGGCTCCCTGACCAGGCCAGCTTGGCTCCCTGACCAGGCCAGCTTGGCTCCCTGACCAGGCCAGCTTGGCTCCCTGACCAGGCCAGCTTGGCTCCCTGACCAGGCCAGCTTGGCTCCCTGACCAGGCCAGCTTGGCTCCCTGACCAGGCCAGCTTGGCTCCCTGACCAGGCCAGCTTGGCTCCCTGACCAGGCCAGCTTGGATCCCTGACCAGGTCAGCTTGGCCCCTGACCAGGCCAGTTTGGATCCCTGACCAGGTCAGCTTGGCCCCTGACCAGGTCAGCTTGGCCCCTCACCAGGTCAGCTTGGCCCCTCACCAGGTCAGCTTGGCCCCTGACTAGGTCAACTTGGCCCCTGACCAGGTCAGCTTGGCCCCTGACCAGACCGGTCACACGAGGATGTATGTAGTACATGCTTCAACCACTGGCAATTTAAAAACATATATACGATGACCAAGCTATAGACGACGGGACACCACGAGCATGGCTCTGCATCCGTTGCTACAAACAGGAGATAATTACAGCTATATCACATGTGCAATAAAGATAAACTTCACTGTAACCACCACTACTACCATCATCAGCTGTGGTCCACTTGTTGTTCTCTCCAGCGAAGCTCAGCGTCGACGACATCTCGATAGCTTAATATATCTTACGTTGATGGATGAAAACACAATATATCTCAAGAAAAATAAAAAGAAAAGGCGCCAACGGCAGACATTCGAATATCAATAATGGCAGCAGCAGCAGCACCAGGGGTTCCTAAAAGTCTAGTGCTCTTTTATCCTAATATACAACACCAAACATTAAATTTATGAGTCTTTTTAATAGTAAGCTTAATAACAGATTTATTTATAGAGGAAGTATTAATATAAATATTTAGCTGTTTCTATATTTGAAAAGAAAGTTCCTAGAACTGCTTTTATTTCCTCGTCTTTTAGAAAATAAAAATTTTCATTTTTTATGTAATTTATTGACTTTAATGGATCTTTAAGGCAATAAAGCATACATTTCACATATTTTAAATAACTGATCATTAATATACTACTCAAATTTCGTTATATTCAGTATTGGTTATCCATAATTATTGCTGGAACATTGTTTTCATAAAGTCCCACATGGATTCAATGGGACAGCAGGTATGAGATTTTAATTATGAAATTCACTCGTAAATATACACTTTTCCACGTTTTTTGTGTGTTTGTTGAGAATGTGTGAAGGAATTGGATATGTTGATCAGCTGAGTGTTTGTTGACAACCCTGACCACATGTGTCCAACCTCTGGGGATTTCTCAGGGGTATTTTTTGAGAATTTAAGCGTCTTTTAGTCGAGATTTATACGCATATAAGCTCAGTGTAAGTTCTGAAGGCTCTGAGGCAAGTTTAGCCAGTTGAGAGACGCATCGCTCTAAATTTTCACGAGAAATGAGCAAGAGAAGTTTGTTGCCTGAGAGTGAGGATGATTCCAGCTCTGATGAGAATGATGGAGAAACAGATGATGAATATTCGCAGCATGATGATGATTCAAGCCAAGACCACAGAAACTTCAGTGAAATGACCATGGAAGAACTTCTCCAACTTCAGGAGGATATAGGTACAAAAGCATTCCAGCGGAAAGTTCTGCTTGGGGGGCCTGTGGAGTCCCCCTCAAGCCACAGCTCTGGGGTCAGAGGTGTACCAGAGGAGCCTAAATACAAGAAATTTAAGCGTCTCAATAAGAACCGGCCGCGGGAGGTGCCTATGATGCGTAGAGCTGCACCCTGTCTCACTTTCCTCGACCCCAGTCAGAAAATCAAGAAGAAAGCGATTCGTGACCCGAGATTTGACGATCTGTCGGGGCACATTAATTTAGACGCATGGAAAAATAATTATAAATTCCTCAGAGAGACAAGGAGAAAAGAGAAGGAAATCTTGATAGAAGAGATGAAGAAAGAGGAAGACCCTAATAAGAGGCGAAAACTAAAATCCATAATACAACGTATGCAAAACCAGGAAATTGAACAGTTAAAGAGAGATAAAGAAAAGGAGATACTGAAGGAGGAGAAAGAGCAGCAGAAGGAGTTACTAAGAGAAGGCAAGAAACCTAAGTTTATGACCAGCAAAGAACGCAACCTCTTGCTCAAGGCTGCTCAATTTGAACAGCTCAAGAAAGAAAATAAAGTCGATAAATATCTTCAACGAAAGGAGAAGCGAAAGCGGGTAAAGGAACTCAAGAACAAAAGGGATATCTAGGTACATGTATATATGTGTATTTTGTGTATTGTGAATGTCAATGATCATACCAAGTCACTGATCAGTCAGGAAAAGTCTCTATTATTTTCCAACTGCCAAAAATTTCTCTCATATAAATTTAGTAAAATCTGCAAGTATAAACGTAAATATTTTGTTAGATAAAATTAACTTGTGGTTATATTTTAAGTCACCATTCGAATTTGTCACTTGGATAACTTGCTGACGTTGGTGATGTGAACATTCTATATAAGATTAGTGATTGCTGATAGTTTTACTATATTTATAGAACTCTTTAACTGTAGGAACTTTTTTCTGGCCAATTGACGACTTGGAGACATCAGTTCATTTGCATTCATTTAATACTGTAATAAACTAATATAAGTCTTTAGTATTTTAAGATAGTTTCTCACTACAGTGGTACCCCGACTTACGATGGTCCCCAAACACACCCTTTTATGTAAGTTTATTTTTTTAAATGCTTTTGTAAGTGTAATTTTGGGGGTCTAAAAGGACTAGTCTATTTTACATCATTTCTTATGGAGATAAATTCGTTTGGTAATGGCACTTGAACAGCATTCTGGAATGAAAAAATATCGTAAGTCGGGGTACCACTGTATATCAAAGTTACATTGTTTTGTTATATGGTACACCACAGCGTAACATAAATGCCACACTTTTTCCCAAAGAGATGTTTTAGTCACTTTTATCCATTAGTCATTTTAGTTTGATCTGATTTATTTATGCAGGAATATATGCTCTTTGTGCAGCTTGTACAATAGTTCAAAAAATTTTGTCATGAAATTTAATAGAAACCTGGTATATCTTAAGATTTTTTGTACCCTTTATGAGTTTTGAGGCTTTTTTTTACCCTTGCAGACTGGCCTGGGGCCAGTTTTTCTTGTTAATAGTCTGTTCAACTAGGCTTTGCTGTTAGCAGCTTTGTGACTCATGTAGCCATTACATCCAGGTTTGTAGAGGCAGTGGTCTAATTTCTTCTAGAAGACTTCTACACTTGTCTTGGCAGTAATTCTGATGTCTGCTGGGGGCACAGATGTTGGCACATTGTTTTCTTATTGCACCTATGGCACCTCTGCTTTTCACAGGGATTATTTTACACTATTCTGTATTGTAATCAACAAAATGTCTGCTTTCATTTTTTTCTTTGATACACAATTGTCAGATTGTACTGTACAACATTATGTAATACTATACCCAGTTGTAGTATTATTATTATTATTATAATCTTGTGAAAATACTAAACTCTGATGGGGAGGCATTCAAAGAACACCTTTGAAGGTATTGTAGACATTCTCAGTTAATGTCTCACTTTCTCTTATCTGGCAGTAGACACATTTTGTAGTGAAAATCTTTAATATGTGACGTTTCATCCACACGGAGACAGTAGTTAGATATATAATACCAATATGGGGCAAGGTCTGGATCACAGTGTGTGTGATGGGTTGTGTTAATGTATATATTCCTCTGTGTTGTTCTTAGGTTTCACTGAGGTGGATAGCTGCCTCAAGGGCATTTTCATTTTGCCTTATTATTTTCATGAGACAGTACATCAGTTGTTCTTTTACCCAATACATGAGGTGTTATACAGTGGGTGAAATGTGTTACAATTAAGGTTTTGCCTGTTAGTGTCTTGAAATCACCACTTGTATGTCATTGTGTGCCTCTGTTACAACTTGTATTCCTTCCAGATGTGCGAGGAGTACTTCGACGAGCAAGAAGATGAATGGGCTCTCCTTCCAGATCATCACCAAAGAACAATCCTACATATAGACGTTGATTGTTTCTATGCTCAGGTGGAGATGGTTCGCAACCCCAGTCTACGGGACAAGCCTCTTGGGATCAAACAGAAGAATTTAATGGTGACCTGTAACTATATTGCACGGTCTCTTGGGGTTAAAAAGAGTATGTGGCTGAAGGAAGCATTAGAGATTTTACCCAGTCTGGTTTTAGTTGATGGCTCTGATCTCACTCACTACCGGCAGTTTTCTTCTAAGATCTCTGCAATTGCCCAAACATTCACACCTCATGTAGAAAGGCTTGGATTGGATGAAAATTTCATTGATGTAACTGATATTGTAGGTAATTACTTATGTGCTCAAAATGGTAAAATTGAGGGCCATGTCTATGGTGATAAAGCTCCAAATCTAGCATTCCTTGGAGACCTGTGCGGGTGTGGATGCCGTGAAAGATTAATAGCTGGTACTTACATAGCAAAAGAGCTACGACAGCAGATACATGCAACAACAGGTCTCACATGCTGTGCAGGCATAGCCCATAACAAATTACTTGCTAAACTTGTTTCTGGCTACCATAAACCCAACCAACAGACTGTACTATTTCCATGGCAAGTTCATGATATTATGAATTCCTTGCACTCAGCTAATAGCATACCAGGTATTGGATATGCTACTAGTAAAGTACTTGAGGAACTAGGAATATTAACTGTACAACAACTTCAGAATTCTACATTTAAAATATTGACATCTAGATTTGATAATGAAACAAGCCAAAGATTAAAAGATTTGAGCTTGGGAATAGATGAAACTCCTGTAAAAACAAGTGGCCGGCCACAAAGTATTGGATTAGAAGATGCTTTTCAAAAAATAATTTCTGTTGCAGAGGTTAGAGAAAAGTATTACACTTTGTTGGAGAGACTCCTTAAGTTGCTTGCAGATGATGGTCGTATTCCATCATCAGTTAAAGTTTCGGTTCGTAAATTTAACACTGGTAAAATGTTTAGACAAAAAGAAACGAAACAAGCTCCACTTTCATCTTCATTATTTACACAGGGTGGTAAAAATGTGAATGAAGATACCAAAGCTACATTATTAAATGTAATTATGGGATTATTTCATAAAATGGTTGATACCAGTAAAGATTTTCACCTTACCCTTGTTGGTGTTGGGTTCAACAAATTTATTGAGCGGGCACACGATTCCCAAGCAATCAGTAATTTTTTTTCAAAGCGTCCTAGAGAACAAACTACCAGGCAAAGCCTAGACAATGAAGAAACTGATGTTGTAAAACGTAGCAAATTATGTCAGGCATCTAACACCAAACAAGCTGTAAATTTAGAAAGAACTCAAATGAAATCATGTGTAAGCAGCAGTGAAATAACACAGAGCACTTACTCCATAAATGATTCTTCTGAAAATTTTAAGGATTCTTTTAAAAGTAGATTGTTGTTTGAAACTAGCAAAAGTTCAACAGATGTTAAATACATAGACGATAAAGTGATGGTAGAAAAGACAAATGAAAATGTTTCTGTTAGTGATATGAGAAAAGATTTAGTATTATCAGAAAATTGCAATATTCCAGATAGGTTAGTCAATAATGAAAAAACTAGCACACAAAATCCAGAAAAACATGTGCCCCTCCTGTTACCCAGTGGTATTGACAGAGAAGTATTCATTGCACTCCCTGTTGAACTACAAAGGGAAATTCTTGATGATAATAGTAAGCAAAACACAAATGTAAGAACAGAAAAAGTGTTACAGTTCAAACAAGTTAGTCCTATGAAAAATAATTTAATTAAAAACAAAAAAATTGATAGTTATTTTAAACCACAAGTAAGTGTGGGTACAATTAGACCAAATGTTCACAACAAAAAGAAGGGATCCAGTGTATCTGTGGAAGAGTTGTGTTGTACAGGTATCCCATGTACAGTTGGTGCTCAGGAAAAAGACTGCCAACCTTCATGCAGCTACAGTATGAAAGATTCCTCTCAAATTCAACTTTCTGGTACAAGCAATGGGAAAACTATTTTAAATAGTAACTGTGACTCATTTCGTGTGGAAAGTTCACCTCGTAAATCTTGCATACCAATTGATGAAATTGATCCAT
Source organism: Cherax destructor (assembly GCA_009830355.1). Classification (NCBI taxonomy): domain Eukaryota; kingdom Metazoa; phylum Arthropoda; class Malacostraca; order Decapoda; family Parastacidae; genus Cherax; species Cherax destructor. The sequence goes on from WNWK01001422.1 coordinate 136,353, forward strand.
CTGTTTTTAATGCCCTCCCAAAGTGTATACAAAATGAAATTTTTGAGGAACAAGAACTTGCAAAACAAATATGTTCATTCCAACCTAAAAAAGCATTAATATGCAGTAACAGAAAGAGAAGGAATTCAGATTCAATTTTGAAATATCTTAAGAAACTGTGAGAATATAAGATTTCTGAGGTATGTATTACTGTTTAGTACAGTATTTGACTATCCATATTAAGAATGAATTTATGGCTAGAGGAAATGTACAGTAGTATTTAGATAAATAAAATGTACAGTATCTATATATTATGTATTATTGGCTTTTGCAAACCCTCTATTATTCCTAAGTTTTCATTATTTTTCATCTTTATGGAGCTTAATACAGTGGACCCCCGAGTTACGAGCACCTCGGAAATCGTACAATTATGTAAGTGTAATATTGTAAGTGCTTTTGTAAGTGTATTTTTGGGGGTCTGAAATGGACTAACCTACTTGACATTATTCCTTAAGGGAGAAAATTCGTTCGGTAATGGCACTTGAGCAGCCTTCTGGAATGAATTATGCTTGTAACTCGGGGGTCCACTGTATTAGTATTATTCTGAGGATTATCAGATCATCCTGACAGTCCAGTATCTCTTGACTGATTGTCTTGTTTATCAAGGAGTGTAACAATTTATTTCAGATGCCTTTTTCCACAACTTTTTTTTTTAATACTGTGCACATATTGAGTACTATTGACAAATGTTCATTACACTTTTATTGGTTATTCATATTAAGCTCTTTCTTTTTAACATGCTGTAATATATGTGTACAGTATATTTTTTCTAACACACTGACCAGCTCCCACCGAGGCAGCATGACCCAAATTAAAGAAGAAACATATTCACCATTCATTCAATTGGTGTCTTGCTGCCAAAAGTGTGCCAATATCACAGTTAGGTGACCTTTTGAATTGCAACATTCTCACCCTTCCTTTAAAGTGTATACACTATACCTCCTACCTCCAGGACTCATGAAGTTAACTTGTTTCATTGAATCTCTTCATAAATGTTATCTTGTTTATACCCCAAGCCATAAAAATCCTTTGTCTCGACTCATTCATATCTAACATGCCTTCTAGATTCTCAAGCCCCCAGGACTCAAAACCTCTTTGACTTCCTTTCTCCAAGCCTTTCTGGGATGATCCCTTCTCCTTTACATCTCGGATTTTTATACCCTCTTCGTCATCTTATTATGCTCCATCCTCTAAATAGCCAAACTACCTTAACAATCCCTCCTTATCCTTCATACACATACCGTACTATTTCACTCTGTTCTACAGTACAGTACCATCAACGTTCTGGGCTAGAACCTTAGTTTAACACTAAAATTAGCATTCTTTATGTTCTTTTGCATTGATATTGCACAAAGATGCTGCATTTGTTGGGGGTTAAACTATATTAGTAATTTGCTTGATCATTCTTGAAAACTAAATCTTCCTGCTGCTCCTGGTATTATTGTATTCAAACCTTTAATAGTATTGCATCATCTTGAAATATTGACGCATACAATACAATCACTCCTTGGTAGATCATTTAGATCTAGTATACTGCATCTGTAGGAGGAACTTTAGGTCCAAAAACTAGTGTGAAGGGCTTTATACTTGCCCATTTTGATGGTTTATCCTTTGATTCTTTCAGGTCGTCCAAGTTTACCTTTACTGATTCCTCTATTGTAACTGTCACCCTGCACTGCACCCCTAGTTTGCATTCGATTCATATGAACTCCTGAATGGAGTCTACTTCCAATACAGTATTTACTTCATTTAACCTCTTTACCACTCTTGAATAAATGGATGTGTGATTCCTAACTATGGCCACTAATTCTTGTTTCATCTTTGATAAAAAAAATACTTGTCTAACCATTTCTATACCCACAGATTATTTTGTACACCTATATCATCATATCCCAGCTTGTTTGTTCCCCTAGTGACATGAGACCTTGCATTTGCATTTTCTTTATTGCTTCGAAACCCATCTGGTTGCTTTCCTTTGCACTTTTTCAAGTTTAACAATTTTGTGGATATTATTGTAATAACAATTAAAAATAATAATAAGGGAGATGGCTGAGTTAAAAAATAAAATAATAATAATAATTAAGTTTTGTGACACTGCGGTTGGGAGACTGAAGAGAAGTTGTGAAGGTTGGTGAATGAATTTGGGAGGGTATGTAAAAGGAAATTAAAAGTGAACACAGGAAAGAGCAAGATGATTAGGGTGAAAAAAAATTATTTAATGAGAGTTTGGATATCAGATTGAAAGGAGGGAGTATGGAGGAGGTGAATGTGTTCAGGTATTTGGGAGTGGACTTGGAAGATGGATGTATGAAAGATGAGATGAACCATAGAACTGATGGGGGGTGGGAAAGGTGGGTGGTGCATTGAGGCATCTGTGGAGACAAAGAACACTATCCATGGAGGCAAAAAGGGAAATATATCAATATAGTGGTACCAATATTCTTATATGGATGTGAAGCATTGGTTGTGAATGTTGAAGTGAGGCTGGAGGCAGTGGAGATGTGTCTGAGGGCAATGTGTGGTGTAAATATACAGAATTTGTAGATTTGAGATTAGGAGGTGTGGGATTACTAAGGGTATCCAGAGGGGTTGTTGAGGTGGTTTGGTCATTTAGGGAGGATGAAAGAAAATTGGATGACTTGTAGTGTTCTTTGCCACACAACAAAATCCGTTGTTCAGTGGCTTCATGACTGTGAGGTACCCTTCTTTGATAACTGGCCAGGAAACCCCATTGAGAACCTCTGATGACCCTTGTGGGTTTAGTGCTTAGTTATAATTATAATAATAATGAGAACCTCTGAGTTGAGATACATAGAGATCTACTAGGGAAAGGATATATGCTCACTTCCATGGCTTTAGGGTGCCATCCATGTACCGTTGGGTAATTTACCCCATGAAACCCTGGAGAATGTGTTTCACTTCCTTTGATGGGTGAAGGATGTCCTAAAGCACAGGGGACAACCTGTTTTGTGGTCGTTATTTTAGAAGGGGACCAGCGTACTTAATGGCAAGCACTGTAGATATATTTTTTAACGCTGGCTGTCTCCCACCAGGGTAAGGTGACCCGACAAAGAAAACACTCACTCATTTAATCATTGTCTTGCCAGAAGGGTGCTGACATCACAATTAAGATGACCCTCCAAACTGTAACATCCTCACCCCTCCCGAGTGCAGGCACTACATCCTACTTCCAGGACTCAAATTTGGCTAACTGGTTTCCCTGAATCCCTTCATAAATGTTACCTTGCTCATACTTCAACAGCATGACAGATCATAAATAGTATTGGGTCCCAACACTGATCTTTTTAGCATTACTAGTTACCATTGCTTACTATTGTTCAAGATATTTCTTATCTAGGCTAATACTCTACTCTGTATATTTATGTGCACAAACTGGGTGGCTCATGGCCTGGTAGACAAAGCTCATGCTTCACATGCTGAGTGTCCGGGTTCGATTCCCAGCAAGGGTGGAAACATTAAGCGTGTTCCCTTACACTTGTTGTCCCTGTTCACCCATCAGTAAAATGGGTACCTGTGTTAGTCAACTGGTGTGGGTCACATCCTGGGACAAAATTGACCTAATTTGCCCGAAATGCTCTGCATAACAAAGGGCTTTCTATATAGTAGTATGTCATTGATGTCAGTTAGCCCTGTATACCTTGTACATGTACTCCTAGGAATAAAGATATTATTATTATATTATTATTGGGAGAATAATCTGGTGATATATTAAAGGTTGAAACTGGTTGGTTGACAATTCAGGTGTGGTGAGTTGGCTTGATTCAAGTGGGTGTGGAGTTTCTGGTGAGCAGTATCACTTGACTGGCTGGTTGGTGGGGTGTGGCTGGTCAGTAAGGGTGGCATTTGGCTACCTAGTGGGGTGTGGCTAGTTAGGAATGTGTAGTGTTTGGCTGGCTGGTTGGAGGGGTGTAGTAGAGGGCTAGTTGATTGGAAGGCTGATTGGTAGGCAGTCTCAAGGGTATTATCAATGAACTCCCTCACCCCAGTTATTTACAATGAGCCATCGAACCGTAGAGTGATGAAGTGGATGTATGTATTGACTACAGACGCGTGCTGACAAGCCTCTTTGTCTGTGTTTTTTTTTTTCAGTAGTGAAAACACCATCGACTGTCCTGACTACTATATAACAAATGATGAACATGTTATTTCAAGCCTTGCATGAGTTTCAGATTTTCATTATTTTTGCTATGGCTATATTTTTTCTATTACAGGCATTTTGATTTAGCTTAAGAATTTAATGGAATACAGTGAATACATTTGTTTGTTAAATATTTTGCAAATTAATTTCATGCTCATTGCCTTCGTTCACGACAATATTTCCAGTTATGTATTATAACCAGACACTCTTGAACCAACCTTAGTATACCTAATAGAGTTTTAAACTAACCATAGAATGAACTAATCAAAATCTGCCTCAGCTAAACACTGTAGCAGGTGCTGTATGACCCACACTGGTTTAGCACTTTTTTTGTGAATACAATATAATAAACACTATCTGTAACCCTTAAAGTTTGGATGCTAGTGAAGGGCTCTTGATGCAAGGAACCAGAGTTCCACCAATATTTCTTGGACCAAACTTGATTGTCTTTCATTCCCCAGACACTATATGACCCCATGAGCTTAGTAGTTCCCCATAATGATAATAGTTCACAATAATAATTACAGGAGGGCCCCACTGATACAGCAGGTTAGGTTCCAGGTATACATTGGTATTGTATACCATTCTTGTACTACTGCTTTTAAGCAAAAATTGTTGTAAAGTGAAACATGGCTTTCAAATGTACATATAAAAGCCTGATAACATGTTTACATTATCATATATTAAGTGAGCACTAGAACTAAGCCTAAAAAATGCATATACATTACACACATTACTTACCTTAAAATATTTTTGTCCTTAGTTTATAGTGAGTAGTGAGTAGTATATGTATTGTAGGAAGTCTGAATAAATGAAGAATGGGTATAATTAAAAGCCACTGCATTAGCGAAACGCTGTAAAGCGGGGCCTGCCTGTATGCTAAAGTAATAAGGGTAAAAGTATCTAACTTTTATGTGTACACAAAAGCAACATAAGTATCCTAGTCAATAATTTATCCCATCCACTCTTGACCAGAATCTACTCTTGCAGTGTATTTTGGAATAAATGAAAACTTAAACAATATACAAAGTGTCCAATGTGTGCTGGGAACACTAAGGTACGTAGTGAGAAGATGCCTTTGTGTTGCAAGACACTCACTCACCTTCCACATTTTTGTTGAAATAATCGATTACTTTTTTATTTTTGTATTACTGTTGTAATATCGTTAAGATTTTGATGGGTTTGCTGTGTATTCATTAACCAGAGTGGGTTTGACCGTTTCATGAGTATTATCTGTGGACATTTCAATGAGGGTGCCTTGTTGCTGAGGAAGAGCTCTTGATGCTAGCATTTAAGAGGGGGTGTCTTTGAGTTATGATGGTGAAGGGCAGTTGATCCAAGAAATTTGAGCTGTCTCCTTCCTCGGATCAATTCTGATTACCTCCCATTCCCCAGGTGTTGTATGACCCCTAGGGGTTTAGCACTTCCCCACGAGTATAATCTTACTGTGGAGGGAATAATACAGTAATTTGCTTTAGTATCACAAGATGATAATTGCCATGGTTTTCTTTATTCTCTCTCTACCAAGAGTAGTGTTTGCCTTACATGATTGAGTGACTGGCTGACAACTTACTGTGAAGAGTAAATGTACTCAGCTTTCACCTTGCCAAGCTATCCTCAGGCTGTGATTGGTCACAATAATGTATTGACAATGACTTCTAACCACTTAGAAAGCACATTTTGTTTTATATTTCTATCCCCTCTGGGAGATAAAACCGTTGAGGGGCTCTTGATCCAAGGAATTGGACCTGCCACCCTCCCTCCTTGAATCAAACCTGATTGCCTCCCACTCCCCAGGTGCTGTACAACTACAGGTTTATCGCTTCCCTATAATTAAAATAATAGGGGTGGACCGATGAAGACCTCGATCAAAAGAGCCAAGTTCTGATGAGTTAGACAAAACACACACTTCCCTTGAGGGGCCTTGATGCTGGTTAAGGGCTCTTGATCAAAGGAATTAGGGGTACTTTTTTTTTGTATCAAACCTGATTACCTCCCATTCCCCCGGCACTATATGACTCCCACAGTGTTGTATGACCCTGGTGCGTTTAGTGCTTAGTTTTGATTACAATAACGGCGCTCCCTCTCCCTATCTTCGACCCTAATTAAGCCTACACATATATGCTATATGTGATAATTTATGTAACTTTGTGTACCTATACATGAATAAATTTACTTAACCGTCCCCCCCTTTCCCCACAGGCGCTGTATAATCCCTACGGGTTTAGCGTTCCCATAACAATAATCCATATCTTTGATATGCCTCTGATGAGTTTCGAGAATGTTCTTACTCCTGCAGCCTGGCCCTGGGCCATGCTCGTTTGTTGCTTGTCTGGTTAATCAGGTTGTTGCTGCTGGCGACCCACTGGTCTGTCAGTACTGGTACACCTACGAGTGTACACTCATATATGGGCCCCTCTGACCCTTACTGTGTTGATCTGGCACTTGGTGAAGATACTTGTCCAGTTTCCTCTTGAAGACTTCTACAATTGTCCCAGTAGTGTTTCTGATATAATTGGTAAGATGTTGAATAGTCTGGGACCACGGATGTTGATACAGTGTTCTCCTCCTGAAATTATTGTTTATTATTAACGCATTGGCAGTTTCCCACCAAGGTAGGGTGGCCCGAAAAAGAAAAACTCATCATTCCCCCCATCACTGTCTTGCCAGAGGCATGCTTACACTACAATTTTAAAACTGCAGCATTAACACCCCTCCTTCAGAGTACAGGTACTGTACTTCCCATCTCCAGGACTCAAGTCCAGCCTGCCGGTTTCCCTGAATCCCTTCATAAATGTTATCCTGGTCACACTCCAACAGCACGTCAAGTCTGAGATTAAGACACATGTGAAACAGTCGGGTATATTTAATAATGAAACGTTTCGCCTACACAGTAGGCTTCTTCAATCAAATACAAAGGTAGCAGTATAAATGAAATAAAGATTATGTAATCAGTTCATCAACCTTGGAGAAAAATTATTTGAGGTGGTCAGTCCCTCGAGGGACTGACCACCCCAAATACTTTTTCTCCAAGGTTGATGGACTGATTACATCTTAATTTGATTTCTACTGTTTCCCTTGTATTTGACTGAAGAAACCTACTGTGTAGACGAAACGTTTCATCATTAAAGATACCCGACTGTTGCACATGTCTTCTCTGACTCCAGTGTGCTGTTATGGCAGTGTGCAGATTTGGGACCAGTCGCCAGACCCTCAAGTACTTTCCACGTACATATTATCATGTATGCCTCTCACCTAGTTCCAGTAAATACATATTTAGGACTTCGAGGTGGTCTCTGATTAAAATAAAACGTTCTAAAGCATACGATCTACCCTCCTGTTGGTGACGCAGTGGGGCCCATTCAGGTTTGGCGCATGTGGATATAATGCTTTGATGCCCCTCAAGGTGGGTTCCTTGATAGTGATGAGGGCTCTTGATCCAAGGAATTGGATCTAAACCCCCGCTTCTTTGAACCTAATCTGATTGCATCTCAGTCTCCCAGGGACCGAATGACCCTTAAAGATTTAGCGCTTCCAAATCAATATAATAATAGTATAAGAAAATCGCGATCTACGTCACGAAAGCTTTGCCATTAAAGTTTAGGATAAAAACTAAAATCTACCAACACCAAATAATTTTTCCCATAAACCCGAGTATAGTTTTTCAAACTAGCTTTTGTATATGACAAAGGTGGAGCTCTCTAAGGCACACTGTTCACCTATGTGGTGGGAAAAAAACAGGTAAAGTACGTTTTGTTTCTTAGTTGTTTCCCATTAAGGTGTTTGTCCATTTTTTTTATATTAAGTGAAGCCATTATTCTTATATTGGATCTTGTTTGCTCCTAATTATACTGCTATTGAAAAGAAGCCTCAAGGCAAACAAGCTAGCTTAATTTTTCTTCAATAAAACTTCAACATTTAAGATGTTCCTCCACAACCCATATAATATTTTCTTGTTCTATGCGTAATTAGATTTGGTTAGTTTTAGTTTTCGTAGTTTTTAATTTTTTTTTCAAATGTACTGATGATCACGTAAACTGTAACTGCAATGCAATTAATTGTTTTAAATTGTTATCTCACTCAATTAGTTGCATTGCTACAATTAATAAATTATTATGTTCAACTTATATTCAAACTTTATAACTTAGATACACAATTATACTTATTTTATAAATTATCAACCATAATTTTTTACCATGTAGTCTACTATTAAATAGTCCTAAGAATGCCCGCAATGCACAGCATATTAGGGGCTTTTGGCATGTACATCTCATTTATACCTATGTATCATGTATCATGTCTACCTATGTATCATTGTACCATGTCTAAATAAACTATTATTATTATTATTATTATTATTATTATTATTATTATTATTATTATTATTATTATTATTATTATCCGGGTTAATCTGAATTCTCGAGAAAATAAGATTTGTTGTGATTTTTTAACCCGGGGGAGGGTTAGCCACCCAGGATAACCCGGGGAGGGTTAGCCACCCAGGATAACCCGGGGGAGGGTTAGCCACCCAGGATAACCCGGGGGGAGGGTTAGCCACCCAGGATAACCCGGGGGAGGGTTAGCCACCCAGGATAACCCGGGGGAGGTTAGCCACCCAGGATAACCCGGGGAGGGTTAGCCACCCAGGATAACCCGGGAGGGTTAGCCACCCAGGATAACCCGGGGGAGGGTTAGCCACCCAGGATAACCCGGGGGGAGGGTTAGCCACCCAGGATAACCCGGGGGAGGGTTAGCCACCCAGGATAACCCAAGAAAATAAGTGCGCCATCGAGGACTGTCGTATTATCATTGGGCTCTTTTAATCTTGTCCCCCAGGATGCGACCCACACAGTCGACTAACACCCAGGTACCTACTTACTTGTTAGGTGAACAATGACAGCAGGTGTAAGGAAGCATGCTCAATGTTTCCACCCGTGCCGGGGATTGAACCATGGATACTGAGGCGAGTGCATTGCCTACCAAGCAGTTCAGTGATGTCCAGTTCCTGGTCTGTATGATCCTTATAGGAGTAGCGCTTTCCCATTGACATATACATCCCAGTAAAAAAAAAAAATGTGTGGGGGTGAAGGGCTCTTGATGTGAGGAATCAGAGTCATCTTCGTCCTCTGATCGAGCCAGATTGCGCTGAATGACTCCCCATACGGGTTTAGCGCTTCCCAATGAATGTAATAATCAACAAGAACTGGTAGAGATGGAAGGAATTAGAACTAGAGATTGAGAGAGAAACAGACAGGGATGATGGAAGGAGGGGGTAGGGATGGAGTGCAAAATGGGTGAAGATGGAGGTAGAGGAAAGGGTGTAGGAGAGAGAGAGGGGATGTTGATAGAAGGAGATATATAGAAGGAAGGATATATACATATATATATATATATATATATATATATATATATATATATATATATATATATATATATATATATATATAAGAAGAGATATGGGAGGAAGGAAGAGGGAGAGACATGTGAGAGGTTAGAAGGAATGATGAGGAATTGAGAGGAGAAACTGTAAAGGGAGGGAGGAGAAAATATGAAAGGGAGAGGGACGGAGGGAGATGTGAGAGATGAGAAAATGTGAAAAGAGGGAGGGAAGAAAAATCTGCAAGAGAGAGGTAATGACATGTATAGATGAAGGATGGAGAGAGCCAGGTGAGGGAGGGAGGGATGAGTATAGATGAAGGATGGAGAGAGCCAGGTGAGGGAGGGAGGGACGAGTATAGATGAAGGATGGAGAGAGCCAGGTGAGGGAGGGAGGGAGGGACGAGTATAGATGAAGGATGGAGAGAGCCAGGTGAGGGAGGGAGGGACGAGTATAGATGAAGGATGGAGAGAGCCAGGTGAGGGAGGGACGAGTATAGATGAAGGATGGAGAGAGCCAGGTGAGGGAGGGAGTGACGAGTATAGATGAAGGATGGAGAGAGCCAGGTGAGGGAGGGAGGGACGAGTATAGATGAAGGATGGAGAGAGCCAGGGGGAGGAGGACGAGTAGATAGATGGGGCAGGGGGGAGGGAGGGACGAGTATAGATGAAGGATGGAGAGAGCCAGGTGAGGGAGGGAGGGACGAGTATAGATGAAGGATGGAGAGAGCCAGGTGAGGAGGGAGTGACAGTATAGATGAAGGATGGAGGAGCAGGTGAGGAGGAGGACGAGTATAGATGAAGGATGAAGCCAGGAGGGAGGAGGACAGAGATGAAGGATGAGAGAGCCAGTGAGGAGGTGACGAGTATAGATGAAGGATGGAGAGAGCCAGGAGAGTGAGGGAGGGACGAGTATAGATGAAGGATGGAGAGAGCCAGGAGAGTGAGGGAGGGGCAGGGAAGGAAGACAACTTGCTCACTACAAGTCTAGCCTTCGTGAGACACACTACATACCACCACAGTCACCTGGTTACAGGTCATCACACTCTGTCATCTCAACATTTCTTCTACACAAGATTACTCATTTGAAATCTGCACCATCATATCCACACTAAATATAGTGGTAAGTTTAGTATGTAAACGTGTCCAGAAATTTTAATAAAATACCTAGTCAATTAAAAAAAAGGGCTTTGAAAATGAAATATATAATTACTTGAAACAATGAAAAAATAATGCAATATGCGAAAAGCCTCTTCAAGAATCATTTAAAGATTTTAATACCCAGAACTTTTACTAAATTCTAGCTCAAATCCATCTTCAAAAAATATGCGTTAGCAAAAAAATATACTTGTTGAAAGGATTATTTAAAATTCTGTTTTCCAGAGGTTAAAACCACGACTTACACACCACCCAACTTTTTTTGTCTCGAGTAATGAAGCTACTTATCATCTCCATTGTCAGCCTGGCAGCCTGGGCAGGTAGGCCTACTGTGTGTGCCATAATTACCGTGCTAGTTCACACACCCCATGCCAGACTAGAGCCCAGGATCACTTATATTACAGCACTCACAGCTCAAAAATTCTTTGTTGATAGGTTAGGTTAGGTAAGGTTCGTCAGGAAACAGGACAAGTGTTTCCTGACGCGGATCTTGGTTATATGATGACCCACAGCTGCAGCTTTTGGTCATCTGACCGAGGCCTTAGGCTGGCTTACCCCTCCACCCTTTTAAAAATTATGGTTTAATCGTCTTCTTTGTTGATACCTGTTATGAAATATATTAGTAAATGATAAAGCTATTTTGCATATTGAGTTTATTATTATCCCTGGTGAACGCTAAACCCTTAATTCAAGCTACTGTTAACTCTATGTGTGGTAATATCAACACTTCCTAGTACAACTTAATTTTTGGTTAAAGTTAGTTGGTCAGCTGACTGCTGACGGGTCATTAATTAAGGCTGTATTTAACCTGTTCACAACCAGTCAAGGATGCTTTAATCTCTTACATTATGATTAAATTCAACTCTTTATGTATATACGTTGAGAGACGTGCACCTCTCGGTGTATATAATGTAGTGTGTGGGTCAAGCATTGTAAGAAAAATATTTACTAACAACTTTCAACAAATACTAATTTCTTTCTTCTGTTATATGTAATAAATTAAAATAGCTGAGTGTTTCTCTTATTTCAGTAGCTTATATTATTGATAATAATTGTCCTGGATTTCGTTACATTTCTTATCTAATTAAATATCTATTTCTAGAGACCAAAGCAAGTTAATTTTTCTAAATTTTCCAGTAGAAATTAAGTGTCACGGGTCGCATCCTGGGAAAGGGCTCAAGAACCCAAATTAAAATAAGCCACAATGCTTGACTTTCTTTGTTTATTAACCCTCCGGGGTTAGCAAAGCCAAATAATGTCTTTTTTCTCTTCTTCATACAGGAGGAGAGCGAGTGCTGAGGTGTGAGGCCAACAGCAACCCTCGGGTGGGTGCTGGGGCTCGCACCAGGGACTTACACTTCACCGACAGCCACGACTTCACCGCCTGCATCAGGTTCCAGTTCCTCAGGTTGCAGAGGATGAACATCGTGTTCAGAGTCCTCGCTAACGGGACAAGACCACTCCTGCAGCTGGGTGGGTGAATCTCAGTCGCTTCTCTTTTTTATTAGTGTAAAATAAAAATTCTAACTTAAAATTGACAAACCGTATAGTGTACTCAAGAAGATCATGTGACCTAAGACTATCCACTAGTCAAGAGAGAAAGCCAGGAAGAAAATGAACGTTCGTAGCCTAGTGGTCAGACTAGTCAGTGATTGATCTCGTCAGTGAGGTTGCAAGATTGATTATCGGTACTTTCTATGCAGTACTCTTATTGTTTACTGAGTGTTACTCAAGCTTTCAACCATATCTTATAATAACAATAATATCTTTATTTACTACAAGTACATGTACATGGTATACAGTCCTAGCTGACATCAATGACATACTACTACATAGAAAGCCGCTTGTTATGCTGAGCATTTCGGGCAAATTATGTCAGTTTTGTCCCAGGATGCGACCCACACCAGTCGACTAACACCCAGGTACCCATTTTAAACTGATGGGTGAACAGGGACAGGGACAGCAGGTGTCTTATGGAAACACGTCCCTAATGTTTTCCAGCCGTACCGGAGGAGATTCGAACCCCGGACATCAGTGTGTGAGCTGAGTGCGCTAGTGATCGAGCTACGGGAAACCCAAAGTGAGATTATTTTAGTTAGATTTTTTCGTATACATAATAGTGTGTGTGTTTATGCTTGTTAGTGTGTGTGTGGGGGGCTATTATTATGGTGTAGGGCATTCACTCAGAAAGCGGCGGAGGTCCAATCCTCCGTCTTCTAATCGCTGTACTCACCCCGTTCTTGTGTGCTGCAGAACTGAGCGTGGAGAAGGTTCGTGTGGCTGTGTCCTACCAGTATAAGTACGTGTTGCTGAAGCGGTGGCTTCGTCCGTACCGTTGGTATTTCGCTTGCCTCGCCCACGATTTTGCCCACACTCAGGTGCTAGTGTCTCTCGACGGCCTGCCCTTGCAGACCCACAACCTCACTCTAACTCAGGGTGAGTGGGCCACCGACCTGACGGTAGGGTATGTCGATCCGATCAACTACCCTGGTATATCCTTCATTGGCGACGTGACCCAGTTTAATATATGGAACAGGATTTTGAGCCAAAAAGAAGTGAGGGACTTGGCTCACTGTCGGCTCGTCCTTAATGGTGACGTTATCAGCTGGGATCGCGAGTGGGAGGTGCAGAATGTGGAGGAGTACGAGGTGGACTTGTGGGACCTTTGTCATCAACGCAAGCCTCGAAGTTTCCAGGTATTCCCACCTATGACCTATAAGGAGAATGTCTACATGTGTGATGCTCTGGGAGGCTTCGTACCCATACCTAATAATTTGTCTGATGTGACAGCCATCGTCTCCGGGGCACTGGAATCGCGACCTGATTGCCAGCAGATGTGGCTCAACATCGAGGACGTGGCACAAGAGGGAGTGTGGCACTACCATGACAGTGGCCAAGTTGTTCTGGACATACCCTGGGCCATCGACGAGCCAAACGGCCTATACTACGAGAACTGCGGTGGCATCGAGGCTGAGGGCGTGGTGGACGCTGACTGCCAGACTCCTCGATGTTTATGCTGCGCTGTTGAGCACGACGTCGTTCTCACTATGAGGGGGTCATGTGAGACTCTGGCCCACGACATGAATTACATGATGAGCTTTGAGAACGACCATAGAGTCTTCGTGGGCTATGGCGACTACAAGATCCTCCACAACGGTACTCACTGGATCTGGCTTAACCACCAGCTCAACCAGACTGTAGCGTACTTACTGCCCTCCACCAGTCACTACCCGATGGGACGGCAAATGTGGCAGTTGCAGCGACCAGTGTGTGACCAGAAGAGCGGCGACTCACGACGACTGCTGCTCTCAGTGTGTGACGAAGGCGAGTACACTTGCGACGACGGCACCTGTATCACCCTGGACCAACGGTGTGACCTCAAGTATGACTGCCGTGACAAGAGTGACGAGGCAGACTGTCTGCTGGTCCGCCTACCTCAGGACTACAAGGTGGGTCCTGATAAAGTGTAGGTATTGAAGCTGTATTTCCCTTCCTCGTATCAGACTTGATTGCCTCTCATGCCCCAGGCGCTGCATGCCGCTTACGGGTTTATCACTTCCATTATTATAATAATAAATCTAACCCAAAAAGTATGCAATTTAAAAATACAGTTTATTATTACTATTATTATTATTATTTTACTATTATTATTATTATTTTACTATTATTAAATTATTATTATTAATTAATCACAGACTAGCGTGGCACCTCGTCTACTTCGTGAGAGAGGAAGCTGTGAAGCCCTGGAGGTGAGAGGAATGGTGACGGTGGGTAACCTCCGCGTTGATACCTCGGAGATGATCCTTAAAGTCGCCTTCAACCTCACCCTTGTCTGGAAGGAGCCTCGCGCTACCTACCTCAACCTCAAAGCTGATTCCAGGTACGCTAGAGAGAGATGAAGGAAGAGCGAGAAAGGTGGACTTATGGGGAAAATGGACTAAATCTGGCGCAAGTGTTTTGCGGTGGTGGAAGCCAAAAAGGCTGAAATGGACTAAGATAGTCATAAGGCCTCTGTCATGGGATGAACCCGAACTAAGATAGTCCTATTACCTCTTGTCACAGGCTGAACCCAGTGGAGGGTAGCGTGAGGGAGGTGTGGAGACCAAGTGTGGTGCTATTTAACACCGTCGACGCCGCCCCAGTCACCGCCCCGACCCTTACATATGTCCTTCGTCAGGGTTCCCACACAGGCACCGATAACTCCGTCCCTGAGGAAGGTGAGTCGTAGAGAAGTGTAACTCCTTGAAGGTAAATCCTTCAGCAGCGTCGCTCCAATTAGCTGTATAGTATCTCGAGGAAGGTGGGTTATAATCCCACCTGTTCCGTAATTTGTTCGCAATCGTGTTATTACGATTTCGTGAGTCGTGGACTTAATTTTTTTATATGTTTTTGCTTAGAGCTTAGCGATATAATCTAAACCCTTCATAACACGCTCCTATTGAAGAGTTCAATGACACATCGCACCAGCTTATTTTTCCTTTCATTATTTCATTTGGTTAAATACAATGAAAATAATTTGATCCCTAACTCAATATTGTAGCCAGATATAAACATGCAAATAGTTCATTACCGCTATAACTTATCTATCAAAACTTTGGGGCTTAGCACCTCTGTAATCTCCTGACTACCACCCACACCATGGGTATGGGGTGCATAATAAATATATTAAATTGAAACCAACTCCCTGACAGTTCGTTTGTACCGCGGTCAAGACAACCCACTAGTGGAGGAGAGGAAGTACCAGGCCTCCTTTACCTGTGACTTCGATCTGGCTCGCTATCCTTTCGACGAACAAACTTGCTATCTCATTTTCCAACTCACCGCCGGCAGCTCAGATTACCTCAGGTGAATTGGATTAAAATCTATGTAAGCCTTAGGCCTAGACACACTCAGAAAGAAAAAAACGAATGAACTAACATCATTAAAACATACACAGCTTTACTTTGGAATGTAATCAGCCTGAGTACTGAGTAACAACCTCTGTACTTTTACAGGTGGGGGACAGAGAACAGCTGGGCCAAGTATACTGGGAGTACACTGCTGATGGAGTACACTGTTGGTCCTGTCACACTGCTACACACTCCATCCCTCCTGAAGGCCAGTAGTTGTCTAGTCTTCATGGATGACATGTTGTATTGTTGATATATATAAAGAATAATGCACAGGTTGCAAAACAAACTCTCACTGCCACAACGTTTCGCTCTGTATGGAGCTTTATCAAGTCAAAATAAACTGATAAATCTCTACACAGGGAAACGTTGTGGCAGTAAACGTTTGTTCTGCAGTTTGTGTTTTAGTCTGTCTCCAGTGCATAGGCTAACCCAAACCACTCAAACAAGCCTAACTGAATTAAAAACAAATTCATGCACTGGTAGGTAACATTCGCATGCATTAATGCGGTATGTTCCTCACGATGAAACATCTGTACTAATAATAATAATAATAATAATAATAATCTTTATTTCTACAAGTACATGTACAAGGTATACAGGCCTAACTGACATTTATGTGAGCTTGTATTTATGTGATGAATTCTGTTCACATTTTTTGTTGTTGATAGCTCTTAATTCTTGGATTATTTTACAATAAACTGTCTTCAAACTATAATGTTCTTTCACATTTAATTAATTCACGTTTAATTACTTTCTTATTAAATTGTTTCACATTAAATAATAATAATAGTTAATAATAATAGTAAATAATAATTAATAATAATAGTAAATAATAATTAATAATAATATATACACTGAACGGTATATTTCTCTCAGCGTATATATGCTTAAAGTAGTCTTGTCTGGTGGTGCAAATGTTATATGCGGCCTTAATGACCCTAGTGTAGTCAATAGGCTTTAACACTCCCTCCCCCCTAACCCAACTTCGCATTGAATTATATCTTAATTGATAAATTATTTCACATTCAAGTGATTCAGAAACGAAGTTTTCATTTACTGATATGGATTACATGAGCAGCTGGTCCAGTCCCAGAAATGCTTGTAACCTAGCAGGAGTCCGGATGCACCTTCAGTAACGTCAATCGAGAAATTTGCCGATTTTCTTGGACAATAAAAATGTGACTCTTAGTGTATAGAATGATGGTGAATAGTTCGAGTGAGGTCTCTGGTGAAGTAGCAGTAACTGGTATACAATCCCGGTAAGTGTAAGTTTATTTAGGTACAAGTACACGTAGGTACAGTTACACAGATTTGTGTACAATTATTGTACATATTAACGTGTGTAAATTACTTAGGATAACCCCCCCCCCCCCGAAAATCAGACGAAGTGACTTATTTTCATTTGGGGTCCTTGAACATATTTCCATTGGGGTCCTTTACTATTTCCACCTGGGAGTTCTCTGTCTGAAGATATCTGGATATTGCATGTGTTATTCGTCACTCGTGAAAAAGACACAGAGAACGTTTATGGAGACGTTTTGCCCATGGACAGGCTTCTATCAATCATTGACTAAAGAAACCTGCCCATGGGCGAAACGTCTCGATAAACTTTCTTTGTTATTGTCTCCTTTTCACCATTTGTTAACTTAGTGTCAGGTTTCCCCCCCGTTTTGTACGTATCTGCCTGAATTTCTTTGATCATTCGTTATCATTATATTTACGGGGAGGCACCAAACTGGTGAGGGTCACGTCGAGAATGGGAAGTGATGAGGCTTGACGCAAGGAAGAGATTTGCTCCAGTTCCCAGGATCAAGACCCTTTAGCAGCAACAAAGCTCATTGAAGGACTTTCAATGTTGAGTTCGCAGGGTCCTCAAGATCTGAACGTAGGACTCTGAACGTAGGACTCTGAAGGTATGACGCTAACCCGTAAGTCATCGTCCTACGGTCAGGACCAACAGTTAGCTCTCTTATACATCTTGTATATAATGGAGTTTATTTGTAAATGCGATATAAAAAGTACATTCAGATTGAATAGCACGTGAAATGGCCTTCATAGTACGTGCTATTTAATTTTGGATGTAATTTTTTCAATCGCATTTTCCAGAATTAATACTATACAAAGAATCATTATAAGAGAGGTGACTGTACTCAACAGTTCGTCTGACATTAATCGTATCATGATTCTGCAGGTACGTGTACCGCTGGCCCGGAGGGACGGGTATGCGGTCATCAGCATCTATGTACCCTCGCTGACCATGCTGGTGATAGGCTACCTCACTCTCTTCTTCGTCAGGGACAACTTTGAAGTGCGGGTCATGACCTCCCTCACCTCGCTCCTCGTCATGGCCACACTCTTCACACAGGTCACAACATTTGCGTCGTTTTGTATAGTGTAGAATGTATAATATTTTCTGCCATCACAACTATGATAAGGAGTAATTAATTATTTACACGACCAGTGGCAACTCTCAGGTCATTCAGTTTGGCGCAAGGAACAAATCTTTTATGAAAGACACCATCCTCCTCACACACACACATGGACATGTATGAAGCATATTCACATTAGATAACATGTTATTCAGTAACTTGTCAAGTTAGAGTGTATCATTACAGCAACATGTTATTACTATGCCTTTTCAATTGTAATTAAGTGCAGTTAAAGCTTAAATCCAAATCCCCGTAAGAGTAACTATTATTTTGTTCTAACAGGTAGCGGCCTCATTACCCAAGACCTCCTACTTCAAACTAGTCGACATCTGGCTCCTCTTCTGCATATTTTCCACCTTCTTTATTATTGTGTTTCACATCATTATAGACCTCCTCTTGAAGGAGGTGAAGAGCCAAAACTACACCCCAGCAAACAGGTCAAACGAAAAGATGCTACCATTACCTGAGAAGATTTTCTTGCCTCGTATAGGTAGGGAGCAGCGCTCTCGTCAGCACCAGCAAGAGGATCATTGGCAGCTGCAGCAGCCGCTCTCACGGAATAAACCTACTCTTCGTAAGCCTACACGAAGCCAGATACAGGAAGACGTGCCTGAGTACACGATGCTCTCCCGCAGGTCCAGGAACTCTCTGAGCTATAGGAAGAAAGCGCTAGTACTCAGGCAGTGCAAATTTGGCGTGTCTCTGAAGACAGCAGAGATGTTTGCTAAAGTTTTTATGATGGTGGTGTTCCTGATTTTCAACGTTGTTTACTGGATGATCGCCTATGTGGCCTAGTATCTATGGCACAGCCGTACATGTTTTTTAATGGGCACTAGTGCCGAGAACTTTAGAAAGCACTTATGTACAACGTGAGTGGTAGGACATAAACATTATACATGTATCTATTTGAATTATTGGGGAATGAGCTTTAATTTTTGGTTCTACTTCTTATCTCGATAGACTTACTTGAAATATCCTGTCCTATCTATTTTTGAGCCTGTGTGTAGTCCTCTTCCACTTGTTTACTCTGGAGCTCTTAGTATTTTATGTGTGATAATATACCGTTTTGTTTTTTATTCCTAATAACGAAGCTTAACTCATTCTTCGTAGCTCATTTCCTCCAACTCAAGACATTAGTTTTGTTGCATTTATTTGTGCTGTCTTGAGTTTCACTGTGATTTACAAGATGGTTCCATAATGGAGCTGCATACTCAAGAATGAGTTGCAAATATGAAGTGTTTTGTACTTTTGAACGTCTTTGTCTAGACTCTGGAAGGCCACTCTTTATGTTTGCAGGCTTGGCCTGTGCTGCTGGCGTTGTTTATATAAGGCTTATAGTAGCAGTTACGCCATAAGTTTCTTGTACAGTGTTGTCAGCAAGTTATCAGGATGGTCATATAATCCATTCTAAACACATTTTACAACATAAAAAGTTTGTATATTATGTATAAAAACGTCATTAATTCTTATAGGATAACAGCTTATATCAACCTTATCACTGCCTGTAGAAGATCAACACGGTAGATAAAGTGGGAATAAGAAAAGATGGGAACACGAAACGTGAGGAAGGCAAATAAAGAATAAAAAGAGACGAGTGGAAAAAAATGAGGATGAGGATTTATTCGAAGATTATATGATTAAAGGCTCCAGATAGCGAATCCCCTCAAGGGAGGTTCCTTGGTGTCGGTGAGAGGCTCTGATGCCAAGAACTGGACATGTGTCTTTTGTAATGAGCCTAGTTACCTCCCATTCTCCCAGGCTACTATCACCTTCCTCGGATTAAATTGCTTACCTTCCATTTCCTATCCTTCATAACTTTTCACACGGACTATGAGAGGAATGTGAATATAGAGCCTCTTCTGTTTCATCATTATGCAGATGATATTCAAAATTCACAGGATAAAAATAATTATATATCTAAAACTTTTTATTATAACATAGAAACCATCTTTAAAAACTAGGTAACAACATTTTATTATTATTAATATAGCTTTTACGTGTATTTTGCTATCCTGTATCCTATATAGGATATATACCGAGAGGAGTATGTATATGTCGTGCCGATTAGGTAAAACTTGCGATTTTGGCTTAAATAGCAACGCTCACCTTGCCATATAAGACAAATGAAAATTTGTGTATGCAATAATTTCGCCAAAATCATTCTGAACATAACGAAACAAGTATATTTCATTGTGTTTGTTTATTATTAAATTAATGTTAACGTATCTAAAATATATTTAGTTAGGTTAGGCTAAATTAAATTGCGCTTGTTGTAATAAGGTTAGGTAGGTTTTCAAAGTTTCTCTTGGTACAAAATTATAAATTCTTACATTAACATAAATGAAAAAAATATATCTTTAAACGTATAAGAGAAAATTTTAGAAAAGACTTAATTTTAGATGAGTTCTTGCTAATTGACCAGTTTTACCTAATCGGCACGACATATATATATATATATATATATATATATATATATATATATATATATATATATATATATATATATATATATATATATATATATATATAAGAGAGAGAGAGAGAGAGAGAGAGAGAGAGGTACCACCTCTAGAACTTTACTGGGGACCCTCATCCTCAGAGAAGACTATATATATATATATATATATATATATATATATATATATATATATATATATATATATATATATACACACACACACACACACTGATAAGCTGGTCCCCAGAGGCACAATGTTAGCTAAGCTATCCCTAAAGTTCTCATGGACATGAGTTCTGACAGCTGCATAAGATGACCTCATCACTCTTTTTTTATTACTCAGTAATAACCCGTAGAGATGGAGATATAATTATATAAATTGTATAAACAATATATAAAGAACGAAGCAATATCACAAGCTAGGAGGAATTGCAACAGCAGCCACAGAACCATATTAGTCAACCATCAGAGAAGTAATGAGATCATTGTAGAATATGACTTTATTTGGATTATTGACTGGAGGGTTAATAAACCGAGATAACCCAAGAAAGACTAGAAGTGTGGCTTATTTCTATGGTGTCCGTAAGTCTTCTCCCACGATACCATCCACAACAGTCGACTAACTCTAGATATCTGTTTTTTGTTGAGATGAATATGGGCAGCTGGTGTTAGATTTGCCCCAAATTCTCGCCCCACCCAACAATGAACCCGGGTTCTTTCGGTTGGAAACAAATCTCAAGTTTGAAGGAACTCGGTATACGGTATACAGAACTGGTAAAGATACGTAGTTGAACGTATTGTGAAGCCTTGCATATACAGGGTTTGAAATAACTAGTGAAATGATTGATGACCAAATGTTCTAACCAATGCGTTGGATGAAATAAGAATCCAGTTGCAAAGAGAAAAGAAATTGTGAAATTAAATATTAAACAATCAGTAACTGCATATATTCATCCAAGTACCATGATAATTAGAATCATCTATGTTTATACCAATGGATAATGCGAATTTTGTCTTAATATTACTGCATTTAATGACCTAGTCATTGTGTAGATTTTTGACATTTTTCGGTCAGTTATTGACAAGCAGTAACAAAGAGTACCATTCATTTTTTTAATATTTTATTTCACTGATTTCTCTTCTGAAAAACTTGAAAAATGCACAAACGATATAGTGCACACTATAAGTCATAGTGCATCACAGTGGGCGCCTGTGACGAGCGGTGTACCGCAGGGGTCAGTCCTAGGACCAGTGCTATTCTTGCTATATGTGAATGACATGACGGATGGGATAGACTCAGAAGTGTCTCTTTTCGCAGATGATGTGAAATTAATGAGGAGAATCACATCGGATGAAGACCAAGCAGGACTTCAAAGTGACCTGGACAAGCTTGACATCTGGTCTAGCAACTGGCTTCTCGAATTTAACCCCACCAAATGCAAAGTCATGAAGATCGGAGAAGGGCAAAGAAGACCGCTGACAGAGTACAGGCTAGGTGGACAAAGGCTACAAACCTCAACAAAGGAGAAAGACCTTGGGGTGAGTAAAACACCAAGCACGTCTCCGGAAGCACACATCAACCAGATAACCGCGGCAGCATATGGGCGACTGGCAAACTTAAGATTAGCGTTCCGTTACCTTAACAAGGAATCGTTCAAGACACTGTATACCGTATACGTCAGGCCCATACTAGAGTATGCAGCACCAGTCTGGAACCCACACCTGGTCAAGCACGTCAAGAAACTAGAGAAAGTGCAAAGGTTTGCGACAAGGTTAGTTCCACAACTCAGGGTCTGTCTTATGAAGAAAGGCTGAGGGAAATAGGACTAACAACACTGGAGGAAAGAAGGGTCAGAGGAGACATAATAACGACATACAAAATACTGCGGGGAATTGACAAGGTAGATAGTGACAGGTTGTTTCAGAGAGGGAACACAGAAACAAGGGGACACAACTGGAAGCTGAAGACTCAGATGAGTCAAAGGGATGTCAGGAAACATTTCTTCAGCCACAGAGTAGTCAGGAAGTGGAATGGACTAGATAAAGATATAGTGGAGGCAGGAACCATACATAGTTTTAAGACAAGGTATGATAAAGCTCATGGAGCAGGGAGAGCAGAGACCCAGTAGCAGACAGCGAAGAGGCGGGGCCAGGAGCTGAGTCTCGACCCCTGCAACCACAATTAGGTGAGTACAATTAGGTGAGTACACACACATACATACAACAGGCCTAGTGTCTAATCGACATGTGCCTAGGACAAAATGGTAACTAACACACACACACACACACACACACACACACACACACACACAACACACACAGCATATATATATATATATATATATATATATATATATATATATATATATATATATATATATATATATATATATATATATATATATATATATATATATATATATATATATATATATATATATATATATATATTATTATTTTTGCTCATGACCAACAGCGTAAAGGTGAGCCCATAAACGTGAAGTTTGCCGGTCAATCTCTAGCTTTTGTCTTTTTCTAAAGAAGACAATAAATTATTAAATTGTAGTTAAAAGATAAGTCATTGATGCACAACCTAATAAGTCTAAAATGCCCATATAGAGATGCATCAGAGTAATGCCTGGAGCTGTAACCTGGATTCTAGATCTTATTTCCTAGTTACAATAATGTTAAGAACTTCCTAGTGTCTGTAATTTCGACATTATGGCAGCAGAATCACAACCTCAGGGTATAACAGTGTACAGGTAGGTGGCAAGCACAGTAATGTACATAACTTTAAGAATCCAGGTTTAACAACTTACATAGACTAGGCCACGGGGAAATTCTTCCCAGAAGCATTAACATACAACAGTTTATATTTAGATAGGTTTTTACAATGCCCAAGTTTCAGTTCACTTTTATTATCTTTATCATACACCCCATAGCCATGGTGTGGGCGGTAGTCAAAATATTACAGAGGCACATAATGGGTCCAGGGCCTGGTCCACAAAGTTCTGATAGCTAAACAAGTTAGTGGTAATAAACTATTTACTTGTTTATATCTGGTGGTCTGGTCTCCCTGTTGGTCATAAACAACAGGTGCCGAAGCTTGAGTCAATATTTAGTGGTGACTCCAATATTCATGTCTTATAAAGCACAGCTTATGTATCGCATCTCAGGATAATATGACCCTCTAAGTAGTATATGACATCTATATTAGCTCGCCTGACTCGCCTTGTTTATTTAAGACATAAGAAAAGAGAGGAGTGACTTTAGAATACATGATATTTACAACGTAGGCGCCTAGAGTAAATTTTATTTTTAAGACACCTGCAGTAGGCATTACAGCTGATATAAAATACAGCAGTGTCCTTTGTTTCGTAAGAGATTCCCAGTAGTGGTACGCAAGTGGTTGCTCAACCACTGATACCCAGCGCCTGTGCCCTAGTGATTACATAGTCATGCCCAGCACCGGTACAACGGTGTAATCAATGAAACTTAACACTTAACTTCTCAATGGATCACAATTTAAGACTCGACAGAAACACATTTTTCCCGATAAAACACCACCACCTTTCCCAAGACAAGCCAGCGCTGCAAAAATCTATTACAGCTTGTCATAAGACCCGTGTCAAGCAAGGCACGTTAGTGTGTGGAGATTCATGTAAAAATGCGTCATTATGCCCCGCCATTGTCTACAAAGTGTTCGTTGTCACAGTGGTCGAAGACTGCTGTACAAGAACATAATAAATAAGTATATTTAGGCACACATACACATAAATACAATTATCATACATAGTGTAAATTACCTAGGATAGTCCTCACAAAAGTCAGCAGTGACTTATTTCCACTGGGGTCCTTGACTTATTTCCATGATGGCCAGGTCACCCGAAGCAGTACTATTCCCTCCAAGCACTGACGGCAGGGCTAGAGCCAAGGTTCCTGTCTGAAACTAATTCCAGTCCAACCAGAGGACGCACCAGTGAGGGAGTTAGAACCGGGGATCCTGAAGCCCACCACTTCCTGCACGTCGAAAGGACACGGGTACATCTCCGTACACATACCCATGCCGGCGAACGTAACAGCCTCGGGCCTGTTCCAAGTGATGTTGGGGCTCCTGTGGAGAGATCACACAAGGTTACAACTAGTCTTGACCTGTGACAGTAAAGGCCCAATCATAACACCTGTAAGATATTACAGCGCCTGTTTGACCAGGCAAGCACCAGACGAGCCTGGCCCATGGCCGGGCTCAGAGAGTAGATACTCTCGAAACTCTTCAAAGGTATATCAAAGGTAAGGAATATATCCTTATCGGCCATTTTTACGGTATCGGTATAGGTTAAAAATTAGCCGATACTTTTTGCAATATTAATATTTCATGTGCGCTTAAAAATTTAAACATTAACTCTCCCTCACAGTGAAACACACACAAACACTCATACACACACATACACATACACATACGAGTCGGATGTTACGAAATATTTCTTGTCACAGAGTTGTCAGGAAGTGGAATAGTCTGGAAAGTGATGTAGTGGAGGCAGGAGCCATACATAGCTTTAAGAAGAGGTATGATAAAGCTCATGGAGCAGGGAGAGTGACCTAGTAGCGGGGCCAGGAGCTATGAATCGACCCCTGCAACCACAACTAGGCGAGTACACATACACACACACACACATTATATATATATCGTAACCTTACTATGCACATCCAGTGGAGGTAAACGGTTAAGTTCAAATGTTTGCTTGTTC
This sequence comes from Cherax destructor, assembly GCA_009830355.1. NCBI lineage: Eukaryota > Metazoa > Arthropoda > Malacostraca > Decapoda > Parastacidae > Cherax > Cherax destructor. The sequence continues at coordinate 161,612 of WNWK01001422.1, forward strand.
AGTTTGGCAGACTTAATTAGCCAGACAGTTGGTTTTGATAACTACTGCAGTTCATCTTCTCTTTTAGTTAAATATGAATTTCGGTACGCTCCGACATTTGGAAATTTAAGTTATCATATGTGGATTTTGGATGGTCGTCTGAATGTTTCCACTTTTATACTTGTGGCGTCATTTGGGTCCTGTATGGGTCCACCTCTTCAACAGATTAGGTCTTTTGTTCTTTGTTGCAGTTAGTTATTAGTTCTTTGAGCCACGTATACGGTGGGGGGGGGGGTTATTTTGCAAACCTTATCTTGTGGTAAGTTGTTCAAAATTCTTAGTGATGGAAACTTTCGTTTGTATATGAATCTTACTCCTTTTTGTTATTGTACAAGTTCTGAGAGATTTTCCTGAATCTCACAATTAATACGTTATCTATTATTAAAGCATTTTCTCTATCAGGTTGTAAATTTCTATCATTTTTAGTGGCTGCTTCTTCATAAAGAGGTGGATTCTTTTATTCATAGTTTCATTGTTGCATTTTGTGTGAAGCTAATCCATCCCGTCTCTCACTGCGACTGAAATTTGTTATGAATCTGAATGTACTAATTTGCGTTCTTTGCAGAGCTATAGTATTTGTTATTATCGTAGAGTTATCTAATACGGTGTCGATTAATATCTTACTGTATATAGGTGTGACAATGTGCTCTGGGGCTGATCGGAACCTGTGTATTTTGGCCAGTTGGCTTTTGGCCTTATCTGTTTTCATATTAACTTGCCTAGTGGAGTGTAATAACCTGTCAACCTCGTATCCAATTATTTTATTTGACTATTACGTTTACAGGCCTTTCTGTGGTGGTCATTCCTCCTTCGTTTTCAATTAAGCTAGACAGACACCCTACTGTACCCATCTCATTTTTCTCAGGATTGGTGTTTTTCTCCACTATCTTTCCCATCTGGCTTTGTATTGAAATTCTTCATTGGGTTTCTAACTACCTTGCATATCTCTGTCTGCTTCGACCAGCAGGGTTTGACGTCGCCACGTGTGTGAAGTTATTCCTTCAGGGTGTAATGACTGTCATCGTGGATTTGGAGTGGGAGGTCATCTATATACATATTAAAAGTACGGAGCTGAGACATGAGCCCTGTGCGACTCCATGCAGATGGATGCAAGTTTCACCTGATTTGTTTTGTTGAAGTTTGGAATAATTCTTCTATAGGAGAGTAAGTTACTTATGAACCTCAGAAAGGTCCAGTTACGATCATGAATATTTGAACATTTAAAGTTCAGCCCAGTGTACCATAAGCTGTCAAATGTTTTATTTACATCTCTCGTTGGTATTAGGGCAAACTGTTCTTGCTTACGAATGCATTCCACTCCGTGGAAGGTGATGTTTATTGCATGTTGTGTGGATCTCTCACCTCTGAATCCAAATTGCTTTTCGGTGAATAAAAAGTGGCGATACTCCAGTTAATTATATATTATTATTTTTTTCATATTTTTATATGTTGGTTTCCTCCCGGTTTATTTATATGAATCATTACAGCTGATTTAAGAACACTTGGGAAGGAATAGTTGCTAAAATATAAATATATACATTCAGCAATTATTCTTATAGTTCATTGGCAGGAATGTGCATCACGAAGGTTGTTTTGGCAACACAAGAAAGAACCTGTTACTACAATAGCGTTACGTACACTCAAAAATGGTTTTGTGGTTCACTGGAAGGAATTTTACTTGGATAGGAATGGAGCTTTATTTTAGTGCAGCGCCATATGAGCCTTGTGGGTTTAGAGCTTAGTTTTGATTATAATCATTTATTTTTATTATCTTTGATAAATACTCTCATCTCCTGCAGGATAACTGGTGTTCTAAATGGACGATCCTTCGTCAGACTAGTCAGGTCTACGTATGGAGATTAGTAGCATTGGTCTCTGGCTACTGTGACTGTGTGGTACTGTTAAGTAACAGGTGTCCTGTTATTTGCTTCACACAGGATTCCCGACCAAACTCCCTTCATGAGATCTGCTTCTTGTTGTCATCTATTTTGTCGGTAATTTCTTCTCCGTCCTCTACAATGTACGTGTAATGTGTGGATTTTGTTTTTCTGGTAGAACGTTGTAGATGTTGAATTCTCCTCTAGAACCTCCCCTGGGTTTCTCTTATAATGTTTAGCCTGTTTAACTGTACTGTCATTTGTGTTTTCTCTGTGCGAATATGTTAGGGTATATTCTCTTACATATCTTCGGACACCTCACTGCCAGACATATCGCAGCCGTTTTTAATTTCCTTATTTGTGGTTAAATATACATTAACTAAAAATCTAGAAAATAAGATTTGACGATTAAGATTAGACTGCAGCTTTGAAGGAATTATAGGAGTTTGTGAAAGTGTGGCTGGGTATTCTGTGTTCGCCTCTTTTGTAGTCCTTCTGATAATTCCTCTCTAAAATCTCTCTAGAGCTAAAGATTTCCATCCCCATGTGGCTTGTTCTGCATACACCTTGAAGTGTATGTGTCTGTATGCTCATAGTTTATTGTAATCCCTACTAGAGGTTATATGCAGCCTTAACGACCCTCGTGCAGTTGCACTCAAAAGCCTCTCTTTGTGGCACTCTTACCTGAGTGTGTGGCACTCACCTAAACCAGGATGCAATAAGTCTGTCCAGGAAGCGGTCGTGGTCTCGGTTGGCCCAGGCTTCCACCTCACACACGAACTGTAGCGGACAGTCCACGAACACTATTTTTGCTCCCACCTGCAGGTAAACCACGATTTAGGGGGTCATTTTTATGCTATTTTTAACACTCAGGATAAACCTGCGCTCTACTAAGGTTTAAATTAGCGTTGCAGTGTAGATTTGTATTATAAACCAGTGTAATAATGCTTACCTGGAGAGGGTTTCGGGGGTCAACGCCCCCGCGGCTCGGTCTGAGACCAGGCCTCATGGTGGAATCAGGGTCTGATCAACCAGGCTGTTACTGCTGGCCGCACGCAAACTGACGTACGAACCACAGCCCGGTTGGTCAGGTACTGACCACCTTTTTCCATCATTTGAGGTGTTTAGTAGTTCTGAGCAGATGAGCGACTCTGTGACGTACAGGCCAACCCCCCCCCCCCCTTGTTGCCTGTTTAGTCTGTCGCATCTGAATAAGTTATAACCTGGAATCCATATTTCGTTGCCATAATGATCCTTTATGTGGGTCTCTGTGAATGCTGTACCGTATTTAAACAAAACTTGTTAGGTGATTGTCTCAAGATTGGAGGTATTTGGTGTATATTAGGTGTCAAAACAGGAGTGAGTGAATTGTGGGAGGGGCACTGGCCAGCTCATTCAACCAATATCAGATAGTTGAGGAGCCGACGGGGTTTGCCTGACTCTAGCTCTGCTGGAACGAAGCCTTTGAAGGTTAGATCAGGTAAGATTCGTCAGGAAACAGGACAAGTGTTTCCTGACGCGGGTCTTAGTCATATAATGACCTGCCACTGGAGCTTATGGTCATCTGACCGAGGCCTTCCGCTGGCTTACCCCTCCACCCCTTAATAGTTACAATTTAGCCTCTGAAGCCGTCGTAGCTACTAGAATGGTGCAATGCTTAACGGTATCCTCATCACCCTACTGAGGTCCCAGCTGGAGCCGATAGATTTCATCACTTGATGTAAGAAATCCTCCTTGCTCGATAGCTTTTGTTCCCACCATGAAACTATCATATAGAGTTGGAAAAAAAGGCACACTGCTGATGTACAGAACCTATAAAAAACTGTGCATTGCCTGACGTCCCTATCTCCCGGCTCAGGCTGATAAATATCACTGCCTCATCTATGAAACCCATCCTGTTAGATGGGAAAGAGTGGTAACTTTCATCACAACATAAATAACACATAGAAGAGCGAAGCCGCACACTGCGGGTGTACACGATTATGTAAACGGCAGCAAGTTAATGAAGGCAGGAGACCTCAGCCCATGGGTCAGGGAGGCTGCTGCAAAGTTAATGAAGGCAGGAGACCTCAGCCCATGGGTCAGGGAGGCTGCTGCAAAGTTAATGAAGGCAGGAGACCTCAGCCCATGGGTCAGGGAGGCTGCTCAAAGTTAATGAAGGCAGGAGACCTCAGCCCATGGGTCAGGAGGCTGCTGCAAAGTTAATGAAGGCAGGAGACCTCAGCCCATGGGTCAGGAGGCTGCTGCAAAGTTAATGAAGGCAGGAGACCTCAGCCCATGGGTCAGGGAGGCTGCTGCAAAGTTAATGAAGGCAGGAGACCTCAGCCCATGGGTCAGGAGGCTGCTGCAAAGTTAATGAAGGCAGGAGACCTCAGCCCATGGGTCAGGAGGCTGCTGCAAAGTTAATGAAGGCAGGAGACCTCAGCCCATGGGTCAGGGAGGCTGCTGCAAAGTTAATGAAGGCAGGAGACCTCAGCCCATGGGTCAGGGAGGCTGCTGCAAAGTTAATGAAGGCAGGAGACCTCAGCCCATGGGTCAGGGAGGCTGCTGCAAAGTTAATGAAGGCAGGAGACCTCAGTCCATGGGTCAGGAGGCTGCTACAAAGTTAATGAAGGCAGGAGACCTCAGTCCATGGGTCAGGAGGCTGCTGCAAAGTTAATGAAGGCAGGAGACCTCAGTCCATGGGTCAGGGAGGCTGCTACAAAGTTAATGAAGGCAGGAGACCTCAGTCCATGGGTCAGGGAGGCTGCTATAAAGTTAATGAAGGCAGGAGACCTCAGTCCATGGGTCAGGGAGGCTGCTATAAAGTTAATGAAGGCAGGAGACCTCAGTCCATGGGTCAGGGAGGCTGCTGCAAAGTTAATGAAGGCAGGACAACTACTCAAACCCATTTTGTTTGCAGATGACACAACATATGTCTTCTCTCACCCAAATCCAGTCGTACTAGCCAACACAGTTAATGCCGAATTACAGAAAATATCAACATGGATGATGACAAATAAGCTTACTCTCAATACGGACAAGACCTACTACATTCAGTTTGGAAACAAAGCTACAAATGTTCCACTTAACATAACGCTAAATGGTTCACCCATCACAAGGCTCACAGAGGGAAAATTCCTAGGAATCCACCTTGACAGTAGTCTTAAATTCCAAACACACATACAACAAATTTCCAAGAAAATCTCAAGGACAGTAGGTATATTATCTAAGATACGCTATTATGTGCCTCAACCAGCTCTCATTGCACTATATCATTCTCTTATCTACCCTTATCTCACCTATGGAATCTGTGCATGGGGCTCAACAACATTAAATCACCTTAGACCACTCATAACCCAGCAAAAGGCTGCAGTCAGGATGATAACAAATTCCCACTCTAGACAGCATACTCCACCTATATTCAGAACCTTAAAACTACTCACCATAAAAATATTCATACCTATTCATGTGCCTTCTACATACATAAAACTCTACATGCTAATATTAACCCTGCGCTCAGAATTCTCCTCAACAACTTTAATAGGTCCCACGAACATGACACAAGACACAGATCACTATTTGACATACCCCGAGTCCATACTAACCAATGTAAAAATTCTATGCACATAAAGGGCCCCAAAATCTGGAATTCATTACCAGTAAATATCAAGTTAACCTTGTCCGAAAATCAATTCAAGACTCTTCTCAAAAGTCACCTACTCACCCTATACTAAATACTCATACTGTAACAAACTTCCAAACCCAATATTATTTTACTTAAGAAGATCTCATTTTGATATGTTCATCCTCCTTAACACTTGTTGCAATCTTATATCATCATATTGTCATTTAAAATCTTATAGTATCATCATTTTCTTAATTTGAAATAAAATATATACCTAGATGAAACTCTAAAAACTATTTCTAGTATTGTTATTATACTAGTATAGCATCAACATACTGTAATTTGAAATAAATTCTACAACTAGATTAAACTCAACCAATTTCTCTTGTATTGTCTTTAAATAGTATGTATAACCATTTAATAATTTAAATAATATAGAACTAGAATAAACTCAATCAATTTCTTTAGCATTAAGTACTTAGTGAATAAGTCTCTAGAATAAACTGCCCCTAATGCCATGGCATGCCAGTGGCTCTCCTTGCATTACAGTTTTATAATTGTATTATATTTGTAACTACCAATAACATTGTACACTTGTAACATGCATTGAAATAAAAATTATTATTATTATTATTATTATTATAGGAGACCTCAGTCCATGGGTCAGGGAGGCTGCTGCAAAGTTAATGAAGGCAGGAGACCTCAGCCCATGGGTCAGGGAGGCTGCTGCAAAGTTAATGAAGGCAGGAGACCTCAGTCCATGGGTCAGGGAGGCTGCTACAAAGTTAATGAAGGCAGGAGACCTCAGCCCATGGGTCAGGGAGGCTGCTGCAAAGTTAATGAAGGCAGGAGACCTCAGCCCATGGGTCAGGGAGGCTGCTGCAAAGTTAATGAAGGCAGGAGACCTCAGCCCATGGGTCAGGGAGGCTGCTGCAAAGTTAATGAAGGCAGGAGACCTCAGTCCATGGGTCAGGGAGGCTGCTACAAAGTTAATGAAGGCAGGAGACCTCAGTCCATGGGTCAGGGAGGCTGCTGCAAAGTTAATGAAGGCAGGAGACCTCAGCCCATGGGTCAGGGAGGCTGCTGCAAAGTTAATGAAGGCAGGAGACCTCAGTCCATGGGTCAGGGAGGCTGCTGCAAAGTTAATGAAGGCAGGAGACCTCAGCCCATGGGTCAGGGAGGCTGCTGCAAAGTTAATGAAGGCAGGAGACCTCAGTCCATGGGTCAGGGAGGCTGCTGCAAAGTTAATGAAGGCAGGAGACCTCAGTCCATGGGTCAGGGAGGCTGCTGCAACACTAAACCATCAATAAATTTATCTTAGAAGAACTCACACACAATTGGGTGGTTATAGAAAGACTATTAGTAATAGACATAATAAATTTGAAACTTCTGTAATAAATGCTACATTTTAAGTGTTTATAATGCTGATATTATATACCAGAGGAAATAAAACTAAATATGTAAGGAAACTAAATATTTTACGTTAGGTTAGGTTAGGTTAGGTCAGGTTAGGTTAGGTTAGGTTAGGTTAGGTTAGGTAAGGTTAGGTTAGGTCAGGTTAGGTTAGGTAAGGTTAGGTCAGGTTAGGTTAGGTTAGGTAAGGTAAGGTTAGGTTAGGTAAGGTCAGGTTAGGTTAGGTAAGGTTAGGTTAGGTAAGGTTAGGTTAGGTCAGGTTAGGTTAGGTAAGGTAAGGTTAGGTTAGGTAAGGTTAGGTTAGGTAAGGTTAGGTTAGGTCAGGTTAGGTTAGATTAGGTAAGGTTAGGTTAGGTCAGGTTAGGTTAGGTTAGGTAAGGTTAGGTTAGGTTAGGTAAGGTAAGGTTAGGTAAGGTAAGGTTAGGTTAGGTAAGGTTAGGTTAGGTCAGGTTAGGTTAGATTAGGTAAGGTTAGGTTAGGTTAGGTCAGGTTAGGTTAGGTTAGGTAAGGTTAGGTTAGGTAAGGTTAGGTTAGGTCAGGTTACGTTAGGTCAGGTTACGTTAGGTTGCCTTAGGTTAGGTTAAGTTAGGTTAGGTTAGGTTAGGTAAGGTTAGGTCAGGTTAGGTTAGGTTAGGTCAGGTTACGTTAGGTTGCGTTAGGTTAGGTTAGGTAAGGTTAGGTTAGGTCAGGTTACGTTAGGTCAGGTTACGTTAGGTTGCCTTAGGTTAGGTTAAGTTAGGTTAGGTTAGGTTAGGTAAGGTTAGGTCAGGTTACGTTAGGTTGCGTTAGGTTAGGTTAGGTTAGGTCAGGTTACGTTAGGCTGCGTTAGGTTAGGTAAGGTTTGATGTGTCTAATTTATCAACTTGTCGGTTCTCTGAGCCATTTATCTACATAGGTAAGGTTTGTCAGGAAGCAGGACAAGTGTTTCCTAACGCGGGTCTTAATCAGATGATGACCCGCCGTTGGAGCTTTTGGTCATCTGACCGAGGCCTTCCGCTGGCTTACCGGTCCACCCCTTTAAAAATTATGGTCATATTTATAACAATTTATAAATGTTTTACATGAACCTGAGTTCCCATAACGTTCACTTCACAGATACTCCAAGTAATTAGGTACACCCCGAGAGGAATATATCTTACTGCATATATACACCGTGTTTACTTGAGGGAGAAAAGTATTCTTGATTAGTGTACAGGTGAAAAACAGTCTCAGTGACCCTCGTGCAGTTGATAGGCTTCAAACTTAAAAAAAAAAACAATTGCATAGAAACCATGTACAAATTTTATGTTATACGAGGAGATAGGCGGCCCGGTCTGAGACCAAGCCTCGTGGTGGATCAGGGTCTGATCAACCAGGCTGTTACTGCCGCACGCAGGCTGACGTACGATTGAGTATGGGGATTCAGTATCTACTGACACAGCCCAGCTGGACAGGTACTTTGTTTAAGTGCCTGTCCAGCGCCTTCTTGAAGACAGCCAGGGGTCTATTGGTAATCCCCCTTAAGTATGCTGGGAGGCAGCTGAACAGTCTTGGGCCCCTGATACTTATTGTGTTGCCTCAGTGTACTCGTGGCGCCCCTGCTTTTCATTGGAAAAATGTTGCATCTCCTGCCAAGTCTTTTGCTTTCATAGGGAGTGATTTTCGTGTACAAGTTTGGTACCAATCGCTCTAGGATTTTCCAAGTGTATATTATCATGTATCTCTCTCGCCTGCGTTCCAGGGAATACAAATCAAGGGACTTCAACCGTTCCCAGTAATTTAGGTGCTTTATCGTACTTATGTGTGCCCTGAAAGTTCTTTGTATACTCTCAAGGTCAGCAGTTTCGCCTGCCTTGAAGGGGGCAGTTAGTGTACAGCAGTATTCCAGCCTAGAGAAAACGAGAGATTTGAAGAGAATCATCATGGGCTTGGCATCCCTAGTTTTGAAGGTTCTCATTATCCATTTTATCATTTTTCTAGTAGATGCGGTAGATACATTGTTGTGGTCTTTGAAGGCGAGATCCTCAGATATTATCACTCCCAGGTCCTTCCCATTACTTTTTCTCTCTATTGTATGGTTATAATTTGTTGTATACCCTGATACAGTTTTAATTTCCTCAAGTTTTCCATATCTGAGTAGTTGAAATTTCTCTTCATTGAACTTCATATTGTTTTGAGTGGCCCATTTGAAGATTTGGTTGAAGTCCGCTTGGAGTCTTGCAGTGTCTTCGATGGAGGTCACTGTCATGGCAATTCGGGTGTCATCTGCAAAGGAAGACACCTTGCTATGGCTTACATCTCTGTTTATGTCAGATATGAGGATGAGGAATAGGATGGGAGCTAGCACTGTGCCTTGTGGAACAGGGCTTCTTACTGTAGCTGCCTCAGACTTTACTCTGTTTACTATTACTCTTTGTGTTCTGGTTGTTAGGAGGTTATCGATCCATCTACCAACTTTTTCTGTTATTCCTTTATCACGCATTTTGTGCGCTATTGCACCATAGTCTCACTTGTCGAAGGCTTTCGCAAAGTCTGTGTATACTACATTTGCATCCAGGACCTTGTCATAGTGGTCCAGTAGTTGGGACAGGCAGGAGCGACCTGCTCTAAACCCATGTTGCCCTGGGTTGTGTATTTGATGGGTATCTAGATGAGTGGCGATCTTGCTTCTTAGAACCCTTTCAAAGATTTTTATGATATGGGATGTTAGTGCTATCGGTCTGTATTTCTTTGCAATTGCTTTACTGGCACCTATTTATTATGGGTTTATCCTAGGTTATTATATGGGTTATCCTAGGTAATTTACACAATGTATGATAATGGTACTTATGTGTACATGTGCCTAAATAAACTTATTATTATCTTTAAAAAGGTACAAACGCACGAAATCATTATTAGTGACACTTCGTAATTAATGTTGTTTTATTTTCTGTTATGACTCACATGACCTAACAGCCTGGTTGATCAGACCCTGATCCACCACGAGGCCTGGTTTCAGACCGGGCCGCGGGGTCGTTGACCCCCGAAACCCTCTCCATGTATACATATCACTCACCTATGAAAATATTACCATATATTATTACACTGTAAAAAATCTTCCTTGACTAACAATACAAGAGAGCAGTTGAACATGAACTCTGAATTTATATATATATATATATATATATATATATATATATATATATATATATATATATATATATATATATAATATAAACTTTCCCCGCTACTCTATGTAAAATTTAAAATTCTTGTAATTATCTAAATGTAATTGTAAAGTGATTTACATAAATACTAAATATATGTCATTTGATCTTTCTTACAAATCTATATCATTCCTCTGTAACTCTACACTTATTTCTTTGCATTATTATTTTTGGAACCATATTAATATCTTTAACCTCCCTTCATCCTCCTTTCTAAAATTGAAGTATGAATGCTGTACATATTTACACCAGGGTGCAATTTATACTGTATGTGTTGAGTCCGTATTCTTGTCTTCAAATTATCTATCAGTCCCTCGTGACACTTTGCCCTCCATATTATCATAAATTGTATATATAAATTATAATTTAATTAGCGTCCACTTTCATGTATGTATCTTACGACTTCCTCGGCAATCATATTTTCTGAATTTGAAAGTGTCATAAAGAAGTGTAACTCACTCTGGTGTCGGCTCTGCGATCTCTGGCGGTGTTAGGGTCTTCATTTCTGTTGGTTAAGCCGAGATTGATTTCGATGGGCAGTCCACCATTAGCGTAGATTGCCACTAACTGGAAGAATAAAGCGCAAGCCACCAGGAACTGTAGGAACGACAGTTCTCCTATCAAGAAGCCAGAAGTGTTACTGGGGGTGACTTGGACAGACTCGATCACAGCCTGGACAAGGGTCAGCCAGTTGCTGAACACCAGCAGGAGCTGCAGTAGAGCAACTCCCTTCCGTCCACCGCTCCACATAACGTCCACATTAAATTTCCTCACAGATCCTACATAAGTGTGAGGCAGACACTGTCCTGTGACACACGTGAGGATTCCGCCAGACTATTCCCAGGCATCATGCCACAATGCAACTGCTCCATCCACTGACCACAGTTCTGTTATACAAACACCTCACCCACAAATTATTCATTATTCTCTTCTTTATATTCATATGAACACATCGAACACAAATATTAGACATCGCCAGTGCAGATGACTATCCTCGTTTCTTTGGTAATCTTATGGTGGTTCCCTCATGAAACCAATTATAAGGAGATTCTTCCTTTGATATAATGTATGGTTATTGGAAGGAGAGGAAGGACACTGAAACAAGGCAGGACTTCATACAGGTGGGAAGGGTATGACTGCCAGGAAGGACACATCACAATTCAACGTTCAAACTTAACCATTTCTCCTGAAATCTTTGAATTATTGAATTATTTCGTGAATAGATACTATTAATGTAGAATATAATACATCTACGAATTATATGATACATGCTACATTTTTACTTGAAGTTTTAGTTACTTTGAGTTTCAAGTACAGGACGAAGCAAAATAAAATGAGTTTAAAAGATGTAGGAAGCATTTTGCATGTGTATCTGAGTCGCCAAGACGCCTTCCCATCTTCCTGGACCAATTACGTATTATTACACCTTTAAATCATGTAAATTTGTCTTTTAAATGACGTATTCAGAATAATATTACATACAAGAAAATTTACAGCCAGAGTGAGAGACAATGCTGCGTTATGTTTAAGTGCTTTACTGCACAGGATCTGGGAAATGTGATATATAGAACGCCAATATTGAATTATATTGCAGGTTCCGTGCAACCTACCCATGACCTCCTGAGTTAGCCCACGAAAAATGGTTACAAAATCATATCTAGGTTATGAATTAAAATTTTAAAGAACTAAAAGGGCTGTATCTTGCAAAGCTGGGAACATTCCTCGTGAGATACTGTTATTCTAGCAAGCAGGACAGTTATTATGAGAGAGTTCAGCAGCCAGTACAAATTTGCATTCCCACCCTGGAGTTTACTTGGACCCCAACTAATTTTTGTTACCAAGTAAAGATCACCCCCCAAGAGAAAACTTGAAGGGGCTACTTTTATTCTTCCACAATAACTTCAGATACATGGTGATACACTAGACCATCCAATCCATTTATCAAACTACTGTAAGAACATAAGAAAGAAGGAACACTGCAGCAGGCCTACTGGCCCATGCGAGGCAAGTCCAATTCTCCCACCGGCTTAAGCCAATGCCTTAACCTAGTCAGGTCAGTCACATTCACTTAAGGGAGGATCATGGCATATGACCTAGTAGCACAAGCTAGTCAGGTCCAACTCACACCCACCCACACCCACTCATGTATTTATCTAACCTATTTTTAAAACTACACAACGTCTTAGCTTCTATGACGGTACTCGGGAGTTTGTTCCACTCATCCACAACTCTATTACCAAACCAGTGTTTTCCTATATCCTTCCTGAATCTGAATTTTTCCAACTTAAATCCATTGCTGCGAGTCCTGTCTAGGCTAGATATTTTTAGCACGCTATTTACATTCCCTGTATTAATTCATGTTTTCCTTTTATACACCTCAGTCATATTCCCCCTAATTCACACTGCTGTATATATGCATTTCAGTCTCTTCTCGATCCGGGTAAAGCATCCCCATGTCTCATAAGCCCAGCCCCATGGGCATCACTGCACGCAACATGACTAGTACATGGCAAGCACAAAATACTAATGCAGTGCGATATACAATAATGCATGGGTGTGAATATGTGTCTCTTTGAGTATGTATGCATAAACGTATAACCACCTGCGTATGTTTACGTATATTCACCTATTTGTGTGCATGCATATATATATATATATATATATATATATATATATATATATATATATATATATAGTGTGTGTGTGTGTGTGTATACATATGTATGCATGTGCACGTTCGTGTATGTACATGAGTTCGTATGTATTGTGTACATATGTATGTAAATTTGTGTTATATATATGTATGCAAATTTGTGTACAAATATGTAGGTATGTAATTTTTGTATGTTTACGTGGAGGGATGTATAGTTGAGCATATATATGCATATCTGTACACGTGTTTATGTATGTGTACTCACCTAATTGTGGTTGCAGGGGTCGAGACTCAGCTCCTGGCCCCGCCTCTTCGCTGTCCGCTACTGGGACTCTGCTCTCCCTGCTCCATGAGCTTTATCATACCTTGTCTTAAAACTATGTATGGTTCCTGCCTCCACTATATCGTTCGCTAGACTATTCCACTTCCTGACTACTCTATGGCTGAAGAAGTGCTTCCTAACATCCCTTTGACTCATCTGAGTCTTCAGCTTCCAGTTGTGTCCCCTTGTTTCTGTGTTCCCTCTCTGGAACATCCTGTCACTATCTAGCTTGTCGATTCCCCGCAGTATTTTGTATGTCCTATTTCCCTCAACCTTTCTTCATAGGGCAGTCCCCTGAGTTGTGGAACTAGTCTTGTCGCAAACCTTTGCACTTTCTCTAATTTCTTGACGTGCTTGACCAGGTGTGGGTTCCAGACTGGTGCTGCATACTCTAGTATGGGCCTGACGTACACGGTGTACAGTGTCTTGAACGATTCCTTGTTAAGGTAACGGAACGCTAATCTTAGGTTTGTCAGTCGCCCATATGCTGCCGCGGAAATCTGGTTGATGTGTGTTTCTGGAGACGTGCTTGGCGTTATACTCACCCCAAGGTCTTTCTCCTTTGGTGAGATTTGTAGCCTTTGTCCACCTAGCCTGTACTCTGTCAGCAGTCTTCTTTGCCCTTCTCCGATCTTCATGACTTTGCATTTGGTGGGGTTAAATTCGAGAAGCCAGTTGCTAGACCAGATGTCAAGCTTGTCCAGGTCTCTTTGAAGTCCTGCTTGATGTTTGCATATGTATGCTTGTGTATGTATGTGTATGTGTATACTTCTATCTGTATGTGTGTTTATGTATATATACATATGTGTACGTGTGAATGTATAAACACCGTCCCTTCATGCATAAGAGGGATCGGGCAGAGGTTGGGTATGAAATGACTACTGCCCACAAGATGAATACTGGGTGACTATCGCCCACAGGATGAATATTTGATGACTTCTACTGACAGGATGGGTATGAAGTGACTACCATTCATAGGATGGGCATGGCGTGACAACTCATCAGAGGTGCCCCGTGGTCTGGCTGGCAAAGCTCTCGCTTCGCACACGGAGGGCCCGATTCCTGGGTGTTAGTCGACTGGTGTGGGTCGCATCCTGGGGGACAAGATTGAGGACCACAATGGAAATAAGACAGACAGTCTTCGATGACGCACTGACTTTCTTGGGTTATCCTGGGTGGCTAACCTTCCGGGGTTAAAAATCTTATCTTATCTTATGGGCATGGCGTGACAACTCATCAGAGGGTGGACATGGCGTGACAACTCATCAGAGGGTGGACATGGCGTGACAACTCATCAGAGGGTGGACATGGCGTGACAACTCTGGCAGAATATGAGTATGGCTTTATTATATCATGTACCTTTGAGCTGAGTGTCCGAGGTTCAATCCCCGACAGGGTGAAAACATTGGGCGTGTTTCCTTAGACCTGCTGTCCCCGTTCTCTTAGCAGGCAAGTAGGTACCCAGGGCGTTAGTCGACTGGTGTGGGTCGCATCCTGGGAGACAAGATTGAGGAACCCCAATGGAAATAAGACAGAGTCCTCGATGACGCACTGACTTTCTTGGGTTATCCTGGGTGGCTAACCCCCACGGTTAAAAATCCGAACAATGTCTTATCGTTTATATTGACGAGCCTAGTTACATTTTATGAATTTCAGAACAATGAGAAAAATAATAGATCATCTGAAGAATTAGCCTCCCCCGTTAAGGAAAATAGTTAACTATGCATTCTCTTACATTAGGTAAATTAAGACATTTGTTATTATGTAATTTTTCCAAAATTAGAGCAAGTTGCAAGGTTAGTTTTGGTGCAAAATAAACAAAAACAAAAAGTAAAGAAATTTTTCCAAAATTTTAGTGAGCTGTTTTCCTTTGAATAGAATTTTCAGGTAATCGATAATAATAATAATAATAATAATAATAATAATAATAATAATAATAATAATAATAATAATAATAATTAATGAGATACAATGTTTCACCTATATTGCATTTTTAAGTTCCTTGATATCAAGGTATTTTTTGTTTACTACTTGTCTGCTACGGTCTAGTTCAACTAATCCAGAGTAACTTACGCGATTATCAGCTCGGGGATTCCTGGTTTGGCCGGCGACTGTGTTACTGAAGCCTAGATCAACCTCAATGGGCAGCACGCCCTCAGCATAGAACACCACGAACATGATGAAGAGGAGGCTGCCCATGATGAACTGCATCCATGATAACTCTCCCAGCTGAAAACCATAGACGCTGGTGGGGGACACCTGGATCTCTTCAAAGAGAGCATAGACGAGGGACACCCATGTGCTACAAGACACCAGCAGAACCATCACAACGTCCCCCTTCCATCCACCACTCCATATATTGCCTACCCTCATTTTAGCCCAGCAATAATGGTGGTTCCAGCTGATTATCCTAGGGTATGCTACTACACCCGGCTACCACACTACTATTTTAGTTCAAGTCAAACTTATTTGGTTGTTTGCTTTCCCACAAATAGTTAAAGTGGACAGTTCAAGTAATCAAAATCTCATTTTTCTGTTTCGTTGTGTCACTGTAAGTTTCTTGATGGAGGTACCACTGGCGGAGCTACCACTGAAGCCACCTCTGCCGGAGATACCACTGGTGAAGCCACCTCTGCCGGAGCTACCACTGGTGAAGCCACCTCTGCCGGAGATACCACTGGAAACAGAGGGAAAGATCAAGACTAACTGGTGGTGGGTCTGCCAGTAAGAGGCCAAGAGGTAGGACTCCAACCCTGCTGGGGGGTCAGTGGGGCAGGTACACCACCTCGACAATCAAATTTACCTTTCTCTTCGTACATCATTTCTGCGTTATTGCATCGGGAATATTAGAACACATTATAGACTACGAATCGTATGATACGCATTATGTGATTCTCGATTAAATATTTAAATGCAACTTGAAACAAAACAAAATGTAAAACAGACTGAGAACATCTTATGTTTACACAAGCCGCCATGACTCTCGCTATATCGATCAAACTCCCATTAACGGTTAATTCGCCGTTAAAATCATGCCGTTTCTTGCTTTATGTTGCAGCTATGGAGAAAAATTCTTCAACGAGACAATAACACTAAGAGCCAGGGTGTGATACAACGCTGATACATGAGTTGTATAGAAGAGTCAGGGTAATGTACACAAACACTGGCCAGCACTGCCCCTAATTCCTTCCCACCGAGAACCTACTGACCTAATCCAAAGATGCTGCTTATGAAATGTAAATAAAAATGATTAATATTACAGATAACTGGAACGCAAACAAAAGGTATGCATCGAGTGGTCGATAAATATGTTATCAGACATAGTACAAGTAATTCATAACCTGGAGTTTACCTGGAGAGAGTCCCTGGGATCAACGCCCCCGCGGCCCGGTCTGTGACCAGGCCTCATGGTGGATCAGAGCCTGATCAACCAGGCTGTTACTGCTGGCCGCACGCAGTCCGACGTACGAACCACAGCCCGGTTGGTCAGGTACGGACTTTAGGTGCCTGTCCATTAGAAATATGTTTTCCTATATCACTTATGGACTGGGAATTTATCCGAGGTGAATGTTTGCAATGTCGTGTTATACGCAAAATCCAGGTATAAGAGTAGGATCCCCTTTATTTATGAGTGATAAGATTTTGCTTTGATTTTTAACCCCGGAGAGTTAGCCACCCAGGATAACCCAGGGTAGGGAGAGTTAGCCACCCAGGATAACCCAGGGTAGGGAGAGTTAGCCACCCAGGATAACCCAGGGTAGGGAGAGTTAGCCACCCAGGATAACCCAGGGTAGGGAGTTAGCCACCCAGGATAACCCAGGGTAGGGAGAGATAGCCACCCAGGATAACCCAGGGTAGGAGGTTAGCCACCGGATAACCCAGGGTAGGGAGGTTAGCCACCCAGGATAACCCAGAGAGGTTAGCACCCAGGATACAGGGTAGGAGTTAGCCACCCAGGATAACCCAGGGTAGGAGAGATAGCCACCCAGGATAACCCAGGGTAGAGAGTTAGCCACCCGGATAACCCGGGTAGGAGAGTTAGCCACCCAGGATAACCCAGGGTAGAGGTTAGCCACCCAGGATAACCCAGGGTAGGGAGATTAGCCCAGGATAACCCAGGGTAGAGATTAGCCACCCAGGATAACCCAGGAAAGTCAGAGTCATCGAGAGACTCTTATTTCCATTAGGGTCCCTCATTCTTGTTCCCCAGGATGCGACCCACACCAGGTACCTACTTGCTTGCTAGGTGAACGGGGGCAGCAGATGTAAGGAAACACGCCCAATGTTTCCACCTACTTGTGAAAGGAAGATACTGTGGCCAGATACAAGATGTGTATACCGCTGGTGTCTATACATCCAGAGTTTACTTAATCACTGTTTTAGAGATTATTGTACAGGTGAATTGCAGCCTTACTAACCCACGTTTTGTTGATAGGCTTAAACCTAACAAAATAAAATATAATCTGATACTGGTGAAGGGCACTCGATCCAAGGAATTGAAGCTACTTTTCCTATCTTGAATAAAACCTGATTATCTTCCATGCCTCAGGCGATATACGACTCCGTACGGATTTAGCGTTCTACATGACTATAAGAAATACTAGTAATTTCTGGCCAGTGTTTGCTTAACTAAGCTAACATTGCCAAAACAGAGAGAACAAAAGTCAAAGTCATAATATTTAATTAAGTGTGAAGTCATATTATATGTATATATATATATATATATATATATATATATATATATATATATATATATATATATATATATATATATATATATATATATATATATATATATATATATATATATATATATACGATCGCTCGCAAACAGGCGATCTTAACACTGCAAGACAACCCACTGGGGGTGGAAATCTTAAACTCAAGTACTTTCACACTTCCCAGTGCATCATCAGAAGCTGTGCAACAGGGCAGCAACAGGAGAAATAGGGAACGTTTTTTCATAGTATGGTAGCTCGGGTGGCACCAGCCAATATCACTCGGTAAGCCAGCAGAAGGCCTCGGTCAGATGACCAAAAGCTCCAACGGCGGGTCATCATCTAAGACCCGCGTCAGGAAACACCTGTCCGGTGTCCTGACGAACCTACCCTAACTCTCTGAATTCACACCATAAGACAACAGCAACAACCCACCTCAAACCAATAATAACTCAACAAAAAGCCGCAGTAAGAATTATCACGGAATCCAATCCCAGGCAACACCCCCCCCCCACTCTTCAAAGACCTAAATTTACTCACTGTCCAGAATATCCACACTTAGTACTGTGCAACCTACATGTACAGAACATCCCCACTTACTACTGTGCAACCTACATGTACAGAACATCCACACTTACTACTGTGCAACCTACATGTACAAAACCATAAATTCCAATATTAACCCTGAACTAAAACGCTTTCTTGATAGTTGTGACAGGATCCATAGGCACAATACCAGACACAAAAATCTCTATGACATTCCTCGTGTCCGACTAAATCTATACAAACGTTCAATGTACATTAAAGGGCCTAAAATCTGGAACTCCCTACCTGAAAACTCTAAAACTGCAGACTCAGCCACCATTTTTAACACTATCATCAAAAAACATCTTATCTCACTAACACACCCACCATCACCTAAACACATGAAAACCACCGATTCACACACACACACACACACACACACATCCTCCTCATCTACACCAACACTGACCCAAAGAACAGTAAACACAAAATCCCGAATATAGCTATTGTCTAATAAATCTCAAACTAGTCTTAAGTTTGCCTAATATGCTCCAATATAGGAGCTTTAATAGAAACTATGTAACATGCCAAGACAAAACCATTTTCATTACTAATTTTACAATCTAAATATTCTGAACTACCTCACTATTGTAAATCTATTTAATCATTTGAAATTTGTATTCATATGTAATTTGTAATAAATATTAAGAACTAGTATTAAGTCTGCCCGAACTGCCTAGCATGCCCAGGCATGCTAATGACCATCTTTGTAATTGTCTTCTAAATGTAAACCACACATTGTAATCTTTACAGAGAAATAAAATAATCTTAATCTTAATCTTAATCTAATTACATACACGATTAGCCTAATCAGTGGCCAGCCATAAGGCCCTGCTAAGAGTTGATTACAAGGACAGTAGAGCCACAGATATCAGGACAATAACACACATGAAACAAAGAAATAATTGTTCCTTTGACGATATCCCGAACTGTGGCTTAAGGAATTAGGATTTTTCTTTATCTGTTATTGTACACAGAAGCAACTGATACCGCCTTCACGTTCATATTGTGTTATCTTCTCGGGAAATTAGAACTAGCTTGTCTGAACACTATAGGTTATTATTGGAATGACAGACAGAAGTAATCTTGGTGACACCTCAACCACTATTTGAACAGTGCCAGTAGAGAAAAGCGAAAGATGTATACGTATGTGTGTTTGTGTGTGTGTGTGTATACTCACCTAATTGTGGTTGCAGGGGTCGAGACTCAGCTCCTAGCCCCGCCTCTGGGTCTCTGCTCTCCCTGCCCTATGAGCTTTATCATACCTTGTCTTAAAACTATGTATGGTTCCCGCCTCCACTATATCGTTCGCTAGACTATTCCACTTCCTGACTACTCTATGACTGAAGAATTGCTTCCTAACATCCCTTTGACTCATCTGAGTCTTCAACTTCCAATTGTGACCCCTTGTTTCTGTGTCCCCTCTCTGGAACATCCTGTCTCTGTCCACCTTATCTATTCCACGCAGTATTTTGTATGTCGTTATCATGTCTTCCCTAACCCCCTCCCGTCCTCCAGTTTCGTCAGGCCGATTTCCCTTAACCTCTCTTCATAGGACATTCCCCTTAGCTCCGGAACTAACGTTGTTGCAAACCTTTGCACTTTCTCTAATTTCTTGACGTGCTTGACCAGGTGTGGGTTCCAAACTGGTGCTGCATACTCCAGTATGGGCCTGATGTACACAGTGTACAGTGTCTTGAACGATTCCTTACTAAGGTATCGGAACACTATTCTCAGGTTTGCCTGGTGCAGCAAAAAACGCTTTTTTGCTGCACCAGTTATCTGGTTGATGTGCGCTTCCGGAGACGTGCTCGGTGTTATACTCACCCCTTGAGTGAGGTTTGTAGTCTTTAGCCACCTAGCCTGTACTCTGTCTGCGGTCTTCTTTGCCCTTCCCCGATCTTCATGACTTTGCATTTAGCGGGGTTAAATTCGAGAAGCCAGTTGCTGGACCACGTGTCCAGCCTGTCCAGGTCTCTTTGTAGTCCTGCCTGATCCTCATCTGATTTAATTATCCTCATTAACTTTTAGGAGTGAAGAAGAGCAGGATGTGAGTGTGGGGGAGGTGCGTGAGGCATTACGTAGAATGAAAGGGGGGTGGAAATAAATGATATAACATACCGACACAATGGAAAAATAAACATATAAGTGATCCTTTATTGACAACGTTTTGCCCACACAGTGGGCTTTATCAAGTCACAAACAGATCTGTTTGTGACTTCATAAAGTCCACTGTGTGGGCGAAACGTTGTCAATAAAGGATCTCTTTATACTGCTTATGTGGGCATTTTTTCCATGAAAGGGGGTAAAGCAGCTGGAGCTGACGGGATCATGACAGAAATGTTAAAAGCAGGGGGGGATATAGTGCTGGAGTGGTTGGTATTTTTGTTTAATAAATGTATGAAAGAGGGGAAGGTACCTAGGGATTGGCAGAGAGCATGTATAGTTCCTTTATATAAAGGGAAGGGAGACAAAAGAAACTGTAGGGTTATTATTGAAAGAATTAGAGGTAAGACAGAGAGTAGGATTGCAAATGAGCAAGGAGGCTTTACAGTGGATAGGGGATGTGTAGATCAAGTGTTTACAGTGAAGCATATATGTGAACAGTATTTAGATAAAGGTAGGGAAGTTTTCATTGCATTTATGGATTTAGAAAAAGCATATGATAGAGTGGATAGGGGAGCAATGTGACAGATGTTGCAAGTGTATGGAATAGGTAGTAAGCTACTAAATGCTGTAAAGAGTTTTAATGAGGATAGTGAGGCTCAGGTTAGGGTGTGTAGTCTACCTGGAGTCTACCTGGAGAGAATTCCAGGGGTCAACGCCCCCGCGGCCCGGTCCGTGACCAGGCCTCCTGTTGGACCAGAGCCTGATCAACCAGGCTGTTATTGCTGGCCGCACGCAGTCCAACAACCACAGCCCCGCTGGTCAGGTACCGACTTTAGGTGCCTGTCCAGTGCCTGCTTAAAGACAGCCAGGGGTTTGTTGGTAATTCCCCTGATGTGTGCTGGGCACAGATAGTGCATCATTAGGTCAGTTGAGAGACATTCGATTTTCTCAGTAGTTTGTAGTACTTGACCATTCCCCAGGATGCGACCCACAACGATCGACTAACTCCCAGGTACCTTTTCACTGAAGGTTAACAGGGACAGTGGGTGTGAGGAGACTCGTCCATATGTCTCGGCCTGCCCAGGAGGAGAGAGGTAGATTACTTCTCAGTAAAAGTAGGTCTTAGACAGGGATGTGTAATGTCACCATGGTTGTTTAATATATTTATAGATGGGGTTGTAAAAGAAGTAAATGCTAGGGTGTTGGGGAGAGGGGTGGGATTAAATTATGGGGAATCAAGTACAAAATGGGAGTTGACACAGTTGCTTTTTGCTGATGATTCTGTGCTTATGGGAGATTCTAAAGAAAAGTTACAAAGGTTAGTGGACGAGTTTGGGAGGGTGAGTAAAGGTAGAAAGTTGAAAGTGAACAAAGATAAGAGTAAGGTGATAAGGGTATTAAACGATTTAGATAAAAAAAAAAATGAATATCACATTGGAGAGAGGGAGTATGGAAGAAGTGAATGTTTTCAGATATTTGGGAGCTGACTTGTCAGTGGATGGGTTTATGAAAGATGAGGTTAATTAACCATAGAAATGACGGAAAAAAGGTGAGTGGTGCATTGAGGTATCTTGGAGACAAAAAACATAAGAACATAAGAACATAAGAAAGGAGGAACACTGCAGCAGGCCTGTTGGCCCATACTAGGCAGGTCCTTCACAATCCATCCCACTAACAGAATAATTGCCCAACCTAATTTTCAATTCTACCCAAGAAATAAGCTTTGAAGATTCTATTAACTCAAGTGCGAGTCCCACTCAAATCCAACCCCTCTCCATGGAGGCAAAGAAGGGAATGTACGAAAGTAAAGTGGTACCAACGCTCTTATAGGGGTGTGAAGCTTGGGTTGTAAATGATGCAGCGAGGAGGAGGCTGGAAGCAGTGGAGATGTCCTGTCTAAGGGCAATGTGTGGTGTAAATATTATGCAGAGAATTCGGAGTGTGGAAATTAGGAGGAGGTGTGGAGTTACTAAAAGTATTTGTCAGAGGGCTGAAGAGGGGTTGTTGAGGTGGTTTGGTCATTTAGAGAGAATGGAACAAAGTTGAATGACTTGGAGAACGTATAAATCTGTAGGGGATGGAAGGCGGGGTAGGGGTCGTCTTCGAAGAGGTTGGAGGGAGGGGGTAAAGGAGGTTTTGTGGGCGAGGGGCTTGGACTTTCAGCAAGCATGCGTGAGCATGTTAGATAGGAGGAATTTGGACGAATGGTTTTGGTGACCTGAAGAGCTGTTGGAGTGTGAGCAGGATAATATTTTGTGAAGAGATTCAGGGAAACCGGTTAGCCGGACTTGAGTCCTGGGAATGGGAAGTACAACGCCTGCACTTTAAAGGAGGGGTTTGGGATATTGGTAGTTTGGAGGGACTTCTAAACTGTCGTATCTAAGCGCCTCTGCAAAAACAGTGATATGTATAAGTGAGGTGAAAGTGTTGAATGACGATGAAAGTATATTTCTTTCTTTATGAGTTTTTCTACCTTTTAGGGTCACCCTGCCTCAGTGGTCACCCTGCCTCAGTGGTCACACTGCCTCAGTGGTCACCCTGCCTCAGTGGTCACCCTGCCTCAGTGGGAAACGGCCGATGTGTTAAAAAAATGTGTGTGTGTGTGTACACACACACATACATACGTATATATACGTATACATACTACTCTATATAGTAGTATGTCACTGATGTCAGCTAGGCCTGTATACCATGTACATGTACTTGTAGTAAATAAAGATATTATTTTATATATATATATATATATATATATATATATATATATATATATATATATATATATATATATATATATGTGTGTGTGTGTGTGTGTGTGTGTGTGTGTGTGTGTGTGTGTGTGTGTGTGTGTGTGTGTGTGTGTGTGTGTGTGTGTGTGTGTGTGTGTGTGTATGTGTGTGTGTGTGTGTGTGTGTGTATGTGTGTGTGTGTGTGTATACATATATTTTTCTCTTTCGGTGTATATAGAGTTTGGTTTAATTCATATCTTAGAGATTAGAATATTGTTAACTGGTGTACATGAGAAATACAGTCTTAATGAATCTGGTGGGGTTCTTAACCTAAGAACCAGTCTCTGGCCTTGCCTAGTGATCAAGCCCAAGTCCTTTTGCTTCTGAGACGATCGTCTTACCAGTGACCCAAGTGGACGAGGACTAACGGCCGGTGCTAT
The DNA here is from genome assembly GCA_009830355.1 of Cherax destructor. Taxonomy (NCBI): domain Eukaryota; kingdom Metazoa; phylum Arthropoda; class Malacostraca; order Decapoda; family Parastacidae; genus Cherax; species Cherax destructor. The sequence goes on from WNWK01001422.1 coordinate 185,286, forward strand.
TGCAACCTCTCATCAAAAGGTAAAAAATGTAATTTTTTTACACGATTACGAAAACCATTGGAAAATCACATTGAGAAACAAACCGTTGTTTTTCAGACGTTCTCAGCCTTATTGGCCTCTTCTATGTATGTCATTTTTAATTAGCATTAGGCTAACTTAAATTTAGTGATCTTAACGAATTCCATCAGACTAACACTAAAATGAAAGTTCTTATGGATGCGTGGAACAATCTTCCGAGTAGGGTGATAGAGGCTAGCACCTTGGGTGGCTTTAAAAAGAGATTGGACAAATATATGAGTGGGAGGGGCTGGGTTTGATTAAGTGTCGTCAGTACGGGAGTAAATTCTTAGGTAGTGGTGGTTTTGATAAGGACCTGCCTTGTATGGGCCAGTAGGCCCATACGGTCACATAGTGACCGAAACACATCTAGCTGAAGTATGTAAATATGCCTTCTCCATCCTGGGAAACTAACAAAAGTGCAAGCAATGGAAAGAAAATTCAAATGAAAATAATCCCTTCCTGCCTCAATTTTCAGGACTTGCAAAATTCTCATATGATCGCTAATTATAAAAACAAATTACTGGTCAGGATAAGAACACCGGAAATACTGAAATGGTTACAATGCTCTAGTGCAACTCATCCCATTGGTAAAGGAGATAAGATTAAATACTACCAATCAAAGAGTGTCGCGAGGCGCTGTAGAGTGGGCATGTATTTCCTGCACTCCACCAAGCATCTATAGTACAGTGTAACGTGGAACACTGTAGAGTGGGCACGTGTTTCCTGCACTCCACCAAGCATCTGTAGTACAGTGTAAAGTGGAACACTGTAGAGTGGGCACGTGTTTCCTGCACTCCACCAAGCATCTGTAGTACAGTGTAACGTGGAACACTGTAGAGTGGGCACGTGTTTCCTGCACTCCACCAAGCATCTGTAGTAGCGTGAAGTGGAACTCAGAGGCGGACTGGTCATACGGGCATTTGGGCAATGCCCGGTGGGCTACTGGATTGGGTAAAAAAAAAAAAAGCTGAGAAAATGTCACGAAAAACTGAAGTCATGGCCGCTACACAAAGACTGAAACGAAAATGGAACGAGCCTTAGCTGAGCACTGAATACACGCCTCTGGCCCTCAGCAGTTAATGAACCAACACGATAGGTGACGGATGCCCGGAACGTCCGCTTCTGCCTGTACTCCAGCAAGCATCTGTAGTAGTGTGTCGTGGAACACTGTAGGGTGGGCACGTGTTCCATGCTTCCACAATAACATCTAGTACACCTGACATAACTCCACAAAGTAAGGCAAGTGTAGTTAATCACTCATCTTTATTTCGTACAAAAATACACAAAAAGATGTGTACGTCTTTTATATTTACGCATAAACAGTTCACATATACCGTATATATATGAGTGTGTGTGTAGTCACTCTGTACTCACCTAGTTGATATGGTTGCAGGAGTTGAGTCACAACTCCTGGCCCCGCCTCTTCGCTGGCCACTACTAGGTCACTCTTCCCGCTCCATGAGCTTTATCATACCTCTTCTTAAAGCTATGTATGGATCCTGGTTCCACTACATCACTTCCCAGACTATTCCACTTCCTGACAACTTCCAACTGTGTCCCCTTGTTGCTGTGTCCCATCTCTGGAACATCCTGTCTCTGTCCACCTTGTCGATTCCTCTCAGTATTTTATATGTCGGTATCATATCCCCCCTATCCTGTCCTCCAGTGTCGTCAGGTCGATTTCCCTTAACATCTCCTCGTGTGTGTGTGTGTGTGTGATTTTATAACGAAATGAGCAAACCATACGTAGTAGTATTGCTGGGATCTACTACCTGGAGAGGGTTCCTGGGGGCCAACCCCCTCCTCCCCGGCTCGGTCTGTGACCAGACCCCGTGGTGGATCAGGACCTGATCAACCAGGATGTTACTGCTGGCCTCATGCAAGCCGACGTACGGACTAGTACCTCGTACATTGATTGCGTCACTTCCAGATAACAAAGGCAATTAGTCATTACTATAAAGAAGATCACTGAAATGAACATTTTTCTCGTAATTTCTGTAGTTATATTTACACTAAATAAACTTGTGAAGTTAAGTGACATTGTGTTCAGAGCCCCTTAAGGTTTGTTTCGGTCTGTATATTGATGATAGGAAATAATAGAGTGCGAAAATTATCATATGTAATACATCTTAAATATTGTAGCCTCTATTAAGAGATCCGGTGATTGAGAAAGTTAACAAGTAAGAGATCTCCCGAGGCTAATATACACTACCTCTTTACCTTCCAGAGATTATTATAAGTAAGTTTATTCAGGTATACACAAATACAGTTATAGATTATCATACATAGCAGCATATGTGTAGAGAACCAGGATAACCTAAAAAAGTCAAGACAGAGTGACTTATTTCCATTGGGGTCCTTTATATCCTGGAGTCTACCTGGAGAGAATTCCAGGGGTCAACGCCCCCGCGGCCCGGTCCGTGACCAGGCTTCCTGTTGGACAAGAGCCTGATCAACCAGGCTGTTACTGCTGGCCGCACGCAGTCCAACGTACGAACCACAGCCCGGCTGGTCAGGTACCGACTTTAGGTGCCTGTCCAGTGCCTGCTTGAAGACAGCCAGGGGTTTGTTGGTAATCCCCCTGATGTATGCTGGGAGGCAGTTGAACAATCTTGGGCCCCTGACACTTATTGTGTTGTCCCTCAACGTGCTAGTGGCACCCCTGCTCTTCATTGGGGGGATGTTACATCGCCTGCCGAGTCTTTTGCTTTCGTAGGGAGTGATTTTCGTGTGCAAGTTTGGTACTAAGCCCTCGAGAATTTTCCCTGTGTATATAATAATGTATCTCTCCCGCCTGCGTTCTAGAGAGTACAGGTTTAGGAACTTCAAGCGTTCCCAGTAGTTGAGGTGGTTTATCGCACTTATGCGTGCGGTGAAGGTTCTCTGCACATTTTCAAGGTCAGCAATTTCACCCGCCTTGAAAGGTGCCGTTAGTGTGCAGCAATATTCTAGCCTAGATAGAACAAGCGATCTGTAAAGTGTCAACATGGGCTTGGCATCCCTGGTTTTGAAGGTTCTCATTATCCATCCTGTCATTTTTCGAGCAGATGCAATTGCTACTTTGTTATGGTCCTTGAAGGTGAGATCCTCTGACATGATCACTCCCAGGTCTTTGACATTAGTTTTTCGCTCTGTGTGGTTGGAATTAGTTATGTACTCCGAAGAGATTTTAATTTCTTCACGTTTTCCGTATCTGAGTAATTGAAATTTCTCATCATTGAACTTCATATTGTTTTCTGCAGCCCATTTAAAGATTTGGTTTATGTCTGCTTGGAGTCTAGCCGTGTCTTCAACGGTGGACACTGTCATACAGATTCGGGTGTCATCTGCAAAGGAAGACACAGCACTGTGGCTTATATCCCTGTCAATATCTGATATGAGGATGAGGAATAGGATGGGAGCAAGTACTGTGCCTTGTGGAACAGAGCTTTTCACAGTAGCTGCCTCAGACTTTACTCTGTTGACTACTACTCTTTGTGTTCTACATGTTAGGAAATTATAGATCCATCTACCAACTTTTCCTGTTATTCCTTTATCACGCATTTTGTGTGCTATTACACCATGGTCACACTTGTTAAAGGTTTTTGCAAAATCTGTGTATATAACATCTGCATTCTGTTTATCTTCTAGAGCAACCAGGACCTTGTCGTAGTGGTCCAGTAGTTGGGACAGACAGGAGCGGCCTGCTCTAAACCCATGCTGTCCTGGGTTGTGCAATTGATGGGTATCAAGATGGGTGGCGATCTTGCTTCTTAGAACCCTTTCAAAGATTTTTATGATATGAGACGTTAGCGCAATTGGTCTGTAGTTCTTTGCTATTGCTTTACTGCCACCTTTGTGGAGCGGGGCTATGTCTGTTGTTTTTAGTAGCTGCGGGACGATCCCAGTGTCCATGCTTCCTCTCCATAAGATGTTAAAAGCATCTGATAGGGGCTTCTTGCAGTTCTTGATGAACACGGAGTTCCATGAGTCTGGGCTTGGAGCAGAGTGCATGGGCATGTCATTTATTGCCTTTTCGAAGTCATTTGGCGTGGCGGTGATGTCAGAAAGGCATGCGTCTGTCAAATTCTGTGGCACTCTCATAAAAAATTCATTTAGGTTTTCGATTTTCAGTCTGGTTAGTGGCTCACTAAAAACTGAGTCATACTGGGACTTAAGTAACTCACTCATTTCCTTGCTGTCATCTGTGTAGGACCCATCCCGTTTAAGTAGGGGCCCAATACTGGTTGTTGTTCTCGACTTTGATTTTGAATAGGAAAAGAAATACTTTGGGTTTCTTTCAATTTCATTTATGGCTTTTTGTTCTTCCCGTGTCTTTTGATTCCTGTAAGATTCCTTTAGTTTTAATTCAATGTTTGCTATTTCTCTGACTAGTGTCTCCTTACGTATTTCAGAGATATTGGCCTCCTGTAGCCGCTCCGTTATTCTTTGCCTTCGCCTGTATAGGGAGCGCCTCTCTCTTTCTAGTTTGCATCTTCTCCTCCTTTTCCTTAAGGGAATTTGCCTTGAGCAAACCTCGAGTACCACAGAGTTAATTTGTTCTAGACATAGGTTGGGATCCGTGATGCTTAGGCAATCTTCCCAGTTTATATCATTTATGACTTGGTTTACTTGGTCCCACCTTATGTTTTTGTTATTGAAGTTGAATTTGGAGAAAGCTCCCTCGCGGCTGATCACATTTTGTTGATCTGGGGCTCCCCGCATGCATGTCTGGACCTCTATTATGTTGTGATCTGAGTATATTGTTTTTGATATGATGACATTTCGTATCAGATCATCATTGTTGGTGAAGATGAGGTCCAGCGTATTCTCTAATCTTGTGGGCTCCACTATTTGCTGGTTTAAGGTGAATTTCTTGCAGAGATTTAAAAGTTCATGCATGTGTGAATTTTCATCTGAGCTGCCTCCTGGTGTTATCTCTGCTACCACATTGTTTGCAATGTTGTTTTTATTTTGGTTGGGTTATCCTGTGTTAAAAGATTCGATAAACCTTATTAAACCTCGTAATGCTCAACACTGACACGTGATCTTTGCCTTAACAGATGCTGGTGATGGTGTTAGTGGTGTTGTTGTCACCTGGTGCCATGGCTGACCAGGCCAGACTCAGCTATACCACCACTTTCCTTCACGTCTTCAAGAGCTTCAAGACCTCCATCTTTGAAGAGAAAAGTCTCACAGAATCCGAAAAGGGGTTCTTGCTCAACCACTTGCCTCAGAACAAGAGTATCCTGCGTGTAGACTTGTGCTCTCCGGATTTTCCGAAGTGCAAAGGTTCGACCCAATTGAAGGGTTTAAGAAACAACATCAAGCCATTTGGTTATGTGGACTTCCAGGACAATGCAACCTGCGTCAGGTACGTCATCAGTTATCTGCAGGAGAGTGTGTGTAGCTGTATGGACGAGTCTGTGCATTCCACCTCAACTCTTCTCTACGAGAAACTATTGAATGACGAAGGCTTGTCCTGGAAGATTTCTAAAAATCAAATGAACGTAACACAGGGAGTGAGCTGCGCCGTCACGGAATTTATTCCCTTAGAAGATCCCAGACAGAGGCGTAACTACCACCATACGCTCAAAATACCTCTGGATACCACTAGTGACAAACACCTTTATCTGAAAGTATGTACAAGCAACATAACCTTGTGTGAGGGCGGCAAGGTCCAGCACGTGGGGACATACTATGATAAAATTAACGTGACACTTGATGATTACAAGAGCGTGGAGGTGACCCTGCCCAGCCACAGGTGTGCCTGCTCAGCTTTCCCTCATCAACATAAACACCTCAACAACACACTACATGAGCTGCAGATTAATGTTACTGTCTGTGGAGTTATTACACCAGCTACTCCGTTTAATATCAACTATATTCTTCAAAATGAAGTTACTTTAGCCCTTCAGAAATGTGAAGTGACCGCTAGAGGTACAAATTCAAGCATGATTGAAACGACAGACAAGTTTGAGGACATAGACGATATCAACGATTTGTTTTTGCAGGCTTCTGGAGCCCCCATCTACTTTCATACTTTATGTAAAGGTTTAATAATTTTATTGGTGATTCTGCACTACCAAATTTATATATATTTTACTTAATAGCCGAGTGTAGTTTCTGGGCTCGAAGAAAAGTACCTATTCCTAACATGTAATTATGTTCGATTTATTTAAATGAAAAATTAGTTATAGAATGAAAGCTCAAGAACAAACGGGAAGAGAAGAGTTTTATAATGATATATGCAAATTTAGACTGGTGTAGATTTATGGTATCACAATCTAAGTGAGATAGATCTGCGACTACCGTTCACTGGGGAGTTTCTTTGGTCCTGGTCGATACTTACAACACAACCTGGACTCATACCGTTGATAAATATGTTGATGAACTTCGCAATCAGTATTATTACTGTTTAGCTTGGATGGAAAACAAATTATATATTGTATATATATATATATATATATATATATATATATATATATATATATATATATATATATATATATATATATATATATATATATATATATATATTAGCAAGAACTCATTTAAAATTAAGTCCTTTCTAAAATTTTCTCTTATTCGTTTAAATGTATATATTTTTTCATTTGTGTTAATGTAAAAATTAATAATTTTGTACCAAAAGAACCTTGTTATAACAAGCGCAATTTAATTTAGCCTAATCCAACTAAATATATTTTAGTTAAGTTTACAATAATTTAATAATAAACAAGTACACTGAAATATATTTTTTTTCGTTAGGTTCAGAATGATTTTTGCGAAATTATTGTATACAGTACATACAAATTATTGCATACACTTGACCAGCCAGGCTGTGGTTTGTACGTCGGACTGCGTGCGGCCAGCAGTAACAGCCTGGTTGATCAGGCCCTGATCCACCATGAGGCCTGGTCACAGACCGGGCCGCGGGGGCGTTGACCCCCGAAACTCTCTCCAGGTAAACTCCGGGTACACAAATTTTTACTTGTCTTATTCGGCAAGAAGAGCGTTGCTATTTAAGCCAAAATTGCAAATTTTACCTATTCGGCACGACATATATATATATATATATATATATATATATATATATATATATATATATATATATATACCTGGCTAGGGTTTCAGGGGTCAGTGCCTCCGCGGCTCGGTCTAAGACCAGGCCTCGTGGTGGATCAGGGTCTGATCAACCTGGCTGTTACTGCTGGCCGCACGCAAACTGGCGTACGAACCACAGCCCTGTTGGTCAAGTACTGACTTTAGGTGCCTGTCCAGTGCCTTCTTGAAGACAGCCAGGGGTCTATTGGTAATCCCCCTTATGTATGCTGGGAGGCAGTTGAACAGTCTTGGGCCCCGGACACTTATTGTGTTGTCTCTCAGTGTACTCGTGGCGCCCCTGCTTTTCATTGGGGAAATGGTGCATCTCCTGCCAAGTCTTTTGCTTTCATAGGGAGTGATTTTCGTTTGCAAGTTTGGTACTAATCCCTCTAGGATTTTCCAAGTGTATATTATCATGTATCTCTCTCACCTGCGCTCCAGGGAATACAGATCAAGGGACTTCAACCGTTCCCAGTAATTTAGGTGCCTTATCGTACTTATGTGTGCCCTGAAAGTTCTTTGTACACTCTCCAGGTCAGCAATTTCCCGACGTAAAAACCACAGCCCTGTTGGTCAGGTACTGACTTTAGGTGCCTGTCCAGTGCTTTCTTGAAGACAGCCAGGGGTCTATTGGTAATCCCTCTTATGTATGCTGGGAGGCAGTTGAACAGTCATGGGCCCTTGACGCTTATTGTGTTGTCTCTTATCGTGCTAGTGGCGCCCCTGCTTTTCAATGGGATGATGTTGCATCTCCTGCCGAGTCTTTTGCTTTCATAGGGAGTGATTTTCGTGTGCAAGTTTGGCACTAATCCCTCTATTATATTACTATAGGTGTAGAATCTCTCACAGGAGACACCATCACCATCCTCGGCTTGAAGACAAAACAAAAAAGAAACATCTAAAACTGAATTATCATGCTTATATTTATGGGGAAGCGCTAAACCCTTAGGGGTCGTACAACGCTGGGGGGGAATGAGTTGCGTAATCAAGTTAAATACAAAGAATGGAAGGGTAATAACATTTCCGCGGATAAAGAGGTCTTGACCGACACCGAAGCATCCACTTCTCCTCGAATGTAAGTTCGTCAGGAAACAGGACAAGTGTTTCCTGACGCGGGTCTTAGTCATATGATGACCCTCAGCTGGAGCTTTTGGTCATCTGATCGAGGCCTTCCACTGGCTTATCCCTCCACCCCCTTTTAAAAATGATAGTTATTGAATTATGTACCTCCTCCTCCTCCTCGAATGTAGGCAAAGATGGACTTTATTAAGCATAATTGACTGATGACTTGGTGGCAGCATCGTAGATGATCATGTGAAGAGGAAATGACAACTGGATATGTTCTCCTGCCTGGGTTGGCCACTCTGATAAATGTGTCTTAGAAGACGAGTTGAATTATCTTAAAGATCAATTTGCATTATCATAGAGATGAGTTTGCATTGTTCTCGCACTTTATAAATACATATTATTAAATAAGAATAAATCCTGTCGTATTTAGAGTAAACATTATTTTTCATGTTGCAGTGTTGTATTCAGGGATGAAATATTGATTAGTGTTAAGACATTTAGAAGTGCAGGAGGAAAGAGCGAGTGGTGGAATGAAGAACAAAGGGTGTGATAAAAGAGAAAAAGGTAGCTTATGAGAGGTTTTTACAAAACAGAAGTGTTAATAGAAGAGCAGAGTATATGGAGAGTAAAAGAAAGGTGAAGAGAGTGGTGAGAGAGTGCAAAAGAAGAGCGGATGAAAGAATGGGAGAGGCTCTGTCAAGAAATTTTGCTGAAAACAAGAAATTTTTTGGAGATAAACAAGGCAAGAAAGCCTAGGGAACGAATGGATTTGTCAGTTAAAAACAGAGTAGGGGAGTTAGTAGATGGGGAGCTGGAGGTATTGGGTAGATGGCGGGAATATTTTGAGGAACTTTTAAATGTCGATGAAAAAAGGGAGGCGGTAATTTCATGTACTGGCCAGGGAGGTACAACATCGTTTAGGAGTGAAGAAGAGCAGGATGTGAGTGTGGGGAGGTGCGTGAGGCATTACGTAGAATGAAAGGGGTAAAGCTGCTGGAATTGACGGAATCATGACAGAAATGTTAAAAGCAGGGGAAGATATAGTGCTGGAGTGGTTGGTATTTTTGTTTAATAAATGTATGAAAGAGGGGAAGGTACCTAGGGATTGGCAGAGAGCATGTATAGTTCCTTTATATAAAGGGAAGGGGGGTAAAAGAGTGTAAAAATTATAGGGAAATAAGTTTACTGAGTATACCAGGTAAAGTGTATGGCAGGGTTATTATTGAAAGAATTAGAGGTAAGACAGAGAGTAGGATTGCAGATGAGCAAGGAGGCTTTAGAGTGGGTAGGGGATGTGTAGATCAAGTGTTTACAGTGAAGCATATATGTGAACAGTATTTAGATAAAAGTAGAGAAGTTTTTATTGCATTTATGGATTTAGAAAAGGCATATGAGGGAGGGGACAGGGGAGCAATATGGCAAATGTTGCAAGTGTATGGAATAGGTAGTAAGTTACTGAAGGCTGTAAAGAGTTTTTATGAGGATAGTGAGGCTCAGGAATCGAACCCATCAGCAAGAAGGGAAGGTAAAGAAAGGGCCGCAGAGCGAAGACGACGATGGAGGTAAATTCTGCGTGCTCGTTGATAGTGGGGCAGTCCAACAGAATATGGCGAACAGATACTGGAACCTGACAATGCTCACAGAGAGGGACAGGGAGCCTCTCCATGAGATACCCATGAGTAAGACGAGTGTGGGTGATGTGAAGACGGGAGAGTGTAGTCTCCCAACATCTACATTGGTGACAAGAAGGCCAGAAACCTATACTCGGTTTAATAGAAAAAAGTTTGTTATTTAGCAGGTCAGACCAACGTTGTTGCCAACGGGTGCGAAGGTGGGTAGCAATGACTGAAAAATAGTCCGTGAATGGAACACCTCTATATGAAATTGGAAGGTCATGTACTGCTGACCGCACAGCAGTGTCTGCCTGTTCATTGCCCTGTACGTCAACATGACGAGGGACCCAGCAAAAAACAATATCTTTGTGTTTGCTAGAGATAAGGTGTAGCCAAAGTTGGATACGAAGAACTAAGGGGTGAGGTGTAAAGCACTAAGGGAGTGCCTGTAAAGCACTAAGGGAGTTTGAAACGACCACAAATGGCGACACAGGCATAGATGCAATACGGATAAGTGCTACGAGAATTGCATAAAATTCAGCTGTAAAAATGCCAGCCGAGGCTAATAAATGCCCTCGTATGACGCTGTCTGAAAACTGCTGCAAATCCTTCACCATCAGAAGACTTTGAACCATTGGTGTACACTGTGATGGTTTGAGAATAAGACTGGAAGTAATTAAGAAAAAGAGAGCAAGACGCAACCATTGGTACGTATTTGGGCTTTCGCGCATGGCAGTTTGGAAAAACACACAAACCGCCAGAACTTCCCAAGGGAAAAGGAAAAAGTTAGATGCAACATAAACATAAAAAGGTGGCAACTGAAGAGAAGACAAGATCGAATGTAGACGAAGAGAAGAGGGATGGAGTAAACAGGGGCGGCGGATAAATAAGGAACTTCTACTAACATCTGTTACCATCCTATAGTATATGGAAGGATTGCGGAGGTCATGAGAATGAACAAAATAGCAGAGGCAATGAGCATCATGGTAATCGGTCAAGAATGGAATATTCACCTCTGCACAGAGGATCTCAACATGTGAAGAGTGAAAAGCACTCAGGCATAAACGTAATCCCTGGTGATGGATGGGATCAAGGATAGAAAGAGTTGCAGGAGAGGCCACTGAATATATCTGGTCGCCATAATCTAGTTTTGATAAAATTAGGGCAGAATGCAGTCAAAGGAGAGTTCTACAATCAGCCCCCCATGAAAGATGAGCGAGGATTTTAAGGAGGTTAAACTGGCTATGACAAGTTGCCTTCAAGGATTGGTAATGTGAGGCTTCCAGGATAACAGACGGTCAAACAGAAGGCCGAGAAACCTGACAGTATCACGTTCTGGGATACGCGAACCATACAGGTACGTACAAGGGATTATCAGGGACGATAGAACGTCTAGTGAAAGTAATTTGGTGTGTTTTAGTACTAGAAAATTTTAAACCCATGAGCAGTGGCCCAATTAGAAACACGGTTGACCGCATGCTGTATTATTATTATTATAATCAAATAGAAGCGCTACCGCATGCTGTAGAGAAACAGAAATGGGGCGACAGTCAGCGCCTGCACAAGCTATAGCAAAATCATCAACATAGTGATGACAAAATATTAGATGGAAGAATAGATACCAGATCATTTATAGCAAGGAGAAAAAGTGTGGCGCTCAGGACACAAAGTCCAGGGAAAGCACATTATTAACCCGAACACAGAAATGTCTCTTGGATAAGAAGTTCTTAAGGGAAGATGGTAGATTGCCTCGGAGGCCTAAGGAGTGAGCTTAGGTGATGATGTTATATCTCCAAGTTGTGTCATATGCCTTCTCAAGATCAAAAAAGATGGCGATAACCAAGTGGTTATTAGCATAGGCATTACATACATATGTATCTAAACGGAGTAAGGGGTCAGTAGTAGAACGGCCCTTACGATACGAAAACCATATTGACTAGTTTAAAGACTATTGTCTCTCTCTAAATACCACACCAAACATCTTTTACCAGATGCTCCAACACCTTGCAAATCGCATTGGTAAGAGCAATGGGACACTAGTGGGAGGCATCAAGTCCCAAAGTACCTGGTTTATGATTTCCACAAAAACTAATTGCAACCAAATAAGATTAAAAAGATGTAAGAGGACTGCAAGGGCTGACGGATGTAAATGCTACACCATACAGATATGAATGCCGTCCGGCCTAGCTGCCGATGATCGGCAAGCAGTGTGTTGACTAATTCTAGAAGCGTAAAAGGCACATTGTCTCTTCTCCGCTAGAAGAAAAGTCAAAGGGCTCAGATTCTCTGGCAGATTTGGAGGAAAGAAAGGAGGTGCAGAGATGGAACCCCTGGGAGATACGGACAAGATGATGACCAAGTTCGGTGGCAACATCAAGAGGGTTAGCTACAGCAACACTGGCAACCCGAAGGACAGGAGCTGGGTCGTGAGTGTGTTTGCCACTCAGTTTCCATACTTTTTTCCAGACTGCACTCATAGAGGAAGCTGAAGTTACAGTAGACACACAATCCCGCCAACAAGTGTGTTTAGCGTCATGGATGACACGGCGGGCAGCTGCTCTTGTCCACTTAAAATCAAGGAGGCGCGCTGTGGTCCTATTGTACCGGTATCTGCCCCATCGCAGCATGTTTCAAATGTACTGCACGGGCACAGGCAGGAGACCACCAAGGCATGCACCTCTGAGAATGCCTGCCCAAGGTTTGGGGTATAGAATGTGAAGCTGTGGATAAAACTGAGGTCGAGAAGAGTTGTAACAATTCATCAATGGAGGAAGAAAAATGATCCTCACTAAAAGCAGTTTGACGCGAGTAAAGGTCCCAATTCGCTCAGTCAAATTGCCAGCGTGGGCTACGAGGAGGTGATGAGTACGAATGAGAAGTAAGGATGATTGGAAAATGATCGTTGTCATGCAAGTCCAGGAGGACAGACCAGGTAAAGTCTAGTGCAGTTGAGGAAGAGCAAACCGAGAGATCGATGCAAGAGAGAGATTGAGTACGAGGATCCAAATGGGTGGGAGTACCTATATTTAAAACATGGAGGGGAAGAGAAGTGAGAAAAGCCTCCAACTGAATTTTGCGCGAGTCACACTGAGACCCCCACCAGAGGAAATGGTGGTCAAGTAACAGAAGGAAGAAACCAGAAATGCAACATCTGGGATAGATAATGCCCAAGGAGAGAGATACAAAGAACAGATTGTATACCACTTATTCAAGTGGATGCAGGCTGTAGTGTAGTGCAGTGAAGTATGAACAAAGAGCTGATGGTATGGAATTCCAGTACGTATAAGAAGTGCACTGCCATTAAAGGTTCCATCAGGAAAAGGCTCTGATGAATATAATAAAACAGCCCGAGATGGGATGGATAACAGTGAAGTGACAAGTTATAGCAACTCTTCAGCTCCACTTTTTACTGTATGACTGTGGTCCCTCTTGTTATCTCTGTTGAATATAACAAGATATTTTTATCTAATCTTTCATGTCTTTTTATGTGGTTATCACAACTCATCTTTTCTTCTTGTCAGTCAGCTTGGGCATCTTCAGTTTTTTCAGTTTTGTATCTAATATTTTTTTTTTTAACTGGCAGCCATTTTGCAGATCTCTGGACCTTTTCTAACTCATCGATGTATCTTTTAGGTGTGGGCACCACAAGACAACTGCCTATTTAAATTTTGGTTTGATATTACATTCATGGGGGAGTGCTAAACCCATAGGGGTCATACAGAGCCAGGGGGAATAAAAAGTATCCTGGCTCAATTTAAGCTTTTGAGGCACAGGTCTAATTCTTTAGATCAAGAGCCCCTCATTGGCATCAAAGAACCTTCCTTGAGGGGTAGTATAAATAATAAACTTCAAGCACATACTTTGGTACTGTGGCAACTTAAGCTATTAGTGCTCACACATCTATCAAGTTGCCAAGAAAGGTCTTACATACAAGCACTAAATATAAGTAAATTTTAAGTCTTTTTGAGGACACACACACAGTAATGAATATTGACTACATTTATTCATGTAAATGAAATACAATGTGTGACAACAGATGTAAGAAATAAAAAGAAATAAATGTTAAGCAATATAGTTGAAGCACAAGCTGAGACCTACTTTCATAAACATCACCTACAATCTTTTTAACAAAACTTACAAGGACAGAAAGACCATACTTTTGAAAAAAACAAAATCTTCATAATTTTATATGTCTGTATGTATGTATATACGTATAGATATATACACATACATTTACATACATACACACAAATACAAGCATACACTGCTGTACATATACTAATTACAGTCCTGTACACAGTGTTATGGTTCATAGTAAAATTCCTCCACCTACCAGAACTCTCTTAAATAAAATACAATATTCATTACCTCCTTAATCTGTTGAAGCCTAGTTTCAAGGTACAGTAATATTTTTTTTTATTTACAGATCGGCTGTCTTCCACCAAGGCAGGGTGGCCCGAAAAGGAAAAACTTTCACCATCATTCACTCCATCACTGTCTTGCCAGAGGCACGCTTACACCCCTCATTCAGTGCCGGCACTGTACTTCCCAACTCCAGGACTTACGTCCGGCCTGCCGGTTTCCCTGAATCCCTTCATAAATGTTACCCTGCTCACACTCCAACAGCATGTTAAGTCCTAAAAAACATTTGCCTCCATTCGCTCCTAACACGCTCACGCATGCTTGCTGGAAGTCCAAGCCCCTCTCACATAAAACCTCCTTAACCCCCTCCCTCCAACCTTTCCTAGGCCGATCCCTATAGATTTATACACTCTTGAAGTTATTCTATTTTGTTCCATCCACTCTACATGTCCGAACCACTTCAACCCCTCCTCAGCCCTCTGGATAATAGTTTCGGTAATCCCGCACCTCCTCCTAATAATAAACTGAATATAATAAAGTTATATAGCTAAAAATGGTATGTAATACCAATAAGTTGACAAATGATAATTGATAATCTATTTCCATAAAGTATACAAGAGATATAGTATTTGTTAACATGCTTGGCATACTTTATAGAAAACCCCTGGTTATACAGAGCACAAAATGACAAAATGCAAACAGTACATTTTATTGAAACTGTTCCAATCCTGGAGCCTTGGTCACTCTATGTCACTGCAAACATTTCCAATGAAATGTCCTAGTGTTTGAATTTTGTGCCTTCTCCAGCTAAAATTTATATATCTCAAAATAAGTATGTAATGTAAACAAAATTTTAAAGATAATTATTTGAAACGATCAAAAAAAAAAATTTTGTTTCTCCTGGACTCCTGTTACAAAATAGGTAATATATTGAGGGGTAATGAATATAAGCAAAATTCTTAATGAGCTCAAAGTTTGCCTGTAAATTACAGTATGAAAAGATAGATGTCATTAAAATAATTATTTAGACGTTACCTACTGCTTGGTAGAACAGAAAATGAGGCAAAAATACATGCAATGAAAGGTGAAGTACATAGTCTTTATCCATACATTTCTTTGCAAAGTAAAGAGCAAGTGATATTAGGAAAAGTAGAAATGAGGAAAAATATTTAATGAAAAGGTGATAAAATGATGTTAAACTAGAACTCTGAAGCTTGTATGTGCTTGCAAATGTATACATATATACATGATGCAACATACTTCCTACATTGCACAAATACAAACACACATTCACCCACGCATGCATACGTGGGTGTATGTATGTGCTGACAATCCACCACATTCACACAAAATGCATGCATGCATACATGTGGGTGAGCAAGTGAAACAACCTACACATACCCACCCACAAACATGTAGATGAGCAACACTCAATCCACCACACGTACCCACCCACATACATGAGGGTGGGTGAGTGAGTGACATGCACTAACCACCACATGTACCCAACCACGTCAATGTGTGCGACACACAAACCACCACACTCGACCAACAACATGCATATATGGTTTTTATTTTTCTAGTAATATGAAAGTGTCTTCAGCTGTACTGTACCAAACAATAAGCTTCTGAACACTGCACATAAAATAAAGTGCTACAAGAATGGCATTCTGTCCTCCACCTGACAAAATCCAAAATACTCTTACAAACATACAAGATCACAAATGACATGAAAGTACTGTATCACAGAATATGCATATTGCAGTAGGTTACTTAGCATGGCATTTGTTTATTGGCCTTAACCCTTTACCAGGCCACGCATCAAATTTGAGACACTGCAACATTTGCAACCTATATTCTGATAATATAAGCAATTCTAAGACATATTTATTTTTGTTCATTTGTCAAGTTTATTTATTTTAGGCGCCTCTTAAATACCCTCTATGGCAGAATCAAATATGAGGCACACCTGGCCTGGTAAAGGGTTAAAGATTGCACCCATCAATAAAAAAATCTAAATAATGCATTTCATTTCCTTATACCATGCACCAAAAATACATAAGTAATCAACAATACAGCCACAACAAATTCCATGCTAATGACAATTGCTATTAAGGCATATTGCAATTCTACTGTGAATGGTAAAATTCCTTGTCAAATATTAGTAATTCTAATATTTATCCATATACAGCAATATTAATATGTATATATAATTATTTTGCATATGGTAAGTCCTACAAAACTTCCTCCAAAGCTTATCACACTTCAGATATGTAAATAAAAAAAAATCAATCATCTCTCCATTTATTAAGCAGATTTTATTATTCCTTCTGTGACTATAATTTGAGCATTACACCAGTCAAAATAAAAACAGGAAAGTAATACCAAATACTTGCTGAAAGTTTTGTCCTGTACCAATACTACAGCTGTCTATTTTCCATATCTGTGGTATCATTTTTGTTCATCACTGTTCCATAACATAAATGCTACCAAGATGGAAACATAAATGTAGCAGTTAATGGAAATCTACTTTTGCAAAACTTTAGTGATTACATAACTCTTAAAAAGCTCTCAGTTCCACTGCTGTATGACCCCTATGGGCCTAGCACGTCTTCCATGATTGTAATAATAATAATCTCGAGTCAATTTGCAAGGAAACTGTGAATAACCAGCCTGGCTACTAAGATTATTAAATTTATTCAGCAAATTTGAAACATTTATAAATTACATTATAAATGCACTATTATTCATTACACAATAGATGCTCAACTGTAATAACTTACTTAAGGATAGGTCATGGATGTATTTACCAGGTGCTTTAAGCGATCTCTTGTTGAGTGTAAGGAAATGTGTAAGGGACTGGCACACAATAACAAAACTAACATTATTATTATTATAATCAACAAAACTAACAATATTTACTCAGCCACAATGATAATGCCTGAGTAAGCAATATTTTAACTACAGTACTACCTATATATATTCTTGTATGTAAATTGGCATAGGATGATTGTTGTAATTCCTCCTAGGTTTGCAATGAGGTCATTCATCCCATGGTATAGGATAGTTTTATTGAACCTTCATAATTTAATAAGGATTAATAAGCATAAAATAAAGCACAAGCTGGTCTACTGTACAATGTATCAATTTACTTTGAATCTCTAGTTTCAACATCACAATTAAATATTATTTAGTATCGTTGCATCAGACTGACTGCTCATAACCTCGTGTTTACTGGGATTCTCACAACCTGTACTAGATATTGGTCCCTTCATTTTGCTAACTTATCTGCCAGAGATGACAAGGCATCAAATGGTGAATGGTAATGATATTATAAGGCACAATATTCTCTCTCACTGAATTTAACCCAAGAGAAAACTCATTAAAGAACAAGAGCAGTAACCAAGTTGATTAAAAAGACAGAAATCCAAAGCAGAATATAGAATAATGACAAACTAAATATGTAAAACACGTGAGAATAAATGTTGAAAACTGAGAGATTATTTAACGTATCACTACAAGAGGTGATGATAAAAAAAGTTGCTGCATAATAATCTTTTAAATGGTTGAACACAGTCATGCATTCCTCGAGTTCAGTCCAAGTTGCAAAATATTGTATAAGCAATAAATTTTAATGATTCCAGAGATCATTGCCCCTGTGGCCCAGTCTTAGGCCAAGACTCCTAAATTAAAAGAAAATATTACAGGAATAAGAGGTATTAAGAAACAAAGAAAAGTAAAGATAAAATATCTGTATACTGAAGGCACAAGTTAGTAAAATTTAGTTGTCATATTATATGTTCAAGAGACAAAAAGATGACACAAGCATTCCTGCCATAGTACAAAATATTTAAGAAGTTTCAATTTGACATCCACACGAGAGAACAAAAGTACAATACCTCCCTTAACATTAACGTAACCATAGTTAAAATAAACTAAAGTCTGTTACCTCATCCATCTGTAGTATTGTGTAGCCAAAATTAATATGAAATTATTTTCATATAAATAAAAAATTATATATATAGATTATTTATTTCTCAATATCCAACACTAACATGCATATGAATCTTCAAAAACAAATGTTTTTCACACACATATACATATATATATTTTTTTTAACACATCGGCCGTTTCCCACCGAGGCAGGGTGACCCAAAAAAGAAAGAAAAACCCAAAAAGAAAGAAAAATACTTTCATCATTCAATACATATACAGTGGTACCTCGAGTTACGATATTTTTTCGTTCGAGAATGCTGTTCAAGTGCCATTACCAAACGAATTTATCCCCATAGGGAATAATCTAAAATAGACTAGTCCTTTTACACCCCCAAAAATATACTTACAAAAGTATTTATAAAAATTTACTTACATAAAAGGGCGATTTTGGGGACCATCGTAACTCGAGGTACCACTGTACATATATATATATCTCCATGGGGAAGTGGAACAGAATTCTTCCTCCGTAAGCCATGCGTGTCGTAAGAGGCGACTAAAATGCCGGGAGCAAGGGGCTAGTAACCCATTCTCCTGTATATATTACTAAACGTAAAAGGAGAAACTTTCGTTTTTTCTTTTGGGCCACCCCGCTTCGGTGGGAAATGGCCGACGTGTTGAAAGAAAGAAAGATATATATATATATATATATATATACATATATACATATACACATATACACATACATACTCCCCTTCCTCCCTCTACAATAAAAAGAAATCCATATATATGTACTGTGTATAAAATTAAAAATGGATATGAAAGCTGCTTAAGATATACGTACTACATTTTTTTAATATACGTATCATATGTAGCATTAGTCTCCATGGGGAAGTGGAACAGAATTCTTCCTCCGTAAGCCATGCGTGTCGTAAGAGGCGACTAAAATGCCGGGAGCAAGGGGCTAGTAACCCCTTCTCCTGTATGTATATTACTAAATGTAAAAGGAGAAACTTTCGTTTTTCCTTTTGGGCCACCCCGCTTCGGTGGGAAACTGCCGACGTGTTGAAAGAAAGAAGAAAAATGTAGCATTAGCAGTCACTACACTAACTCTTATTGTTTCTATCTTTCATTGAACATACTTGTTGTGTACAGTATACAGTGGTACCTCGAGTTACGATATTTTTTCGTTCGAGAATGCTGTTCAAGTGCCATTACCAAACGAATTTATCCCCATAAGGAATAATGTAAAATAGACTAGTCCTTTTACACCCCCAAAAATATACCTACAAAAGCATTAAAAAAAATAAACTTACATAAAAGGGCGATTTTGGCGACCATCGTAACTCGAGGTACCACTGTATATGGTTATGCATGTATACACACATTTCCTCAGGCAACATAGTGTTCTTCTGCTACCATATAATGCAACTTAGTAGTCAAAGGAGAAATGATATGGTGATACTGACAGATGTGGAAAAAGACACTTATGTACAGTTTAGAACATTTATTAAAGGAGACGTTTTGCCACGAGTGGCTTCTTCTTTAGGACTGAAGAAGCCACTCGTGGCAAAACGTTTCCTTTAATAAATGTCCTGAACTATACATAAGTGTCTTTAGTAGTGAAAGTTGGCTCAGAATTGAAAAATCCTGGGTTCAAATCCTAGGCAGGGCAAGAGAGTGGCAAATTTCCTTACATTTTTTCTGTTAGATAATTATTGTGGATTACATCCTGGCCACTGGTCAAATGCTTTTACTGTACTGTACTGTAAAGTTATGAGAAATCAAAAACTTTAGTAGGAAAGACCAAGGAAGTTTACCAGATAAACTGGACAGCCTGCTGGAATTATCAGACAGATAACCCCTGGAAACACAGGAAAAAAAAAAGTAATATTATAAATATTTCTTGTATATTTTAAGATAACAAATGTCACTTATCTCAATGGGGAAGTGGAGAAGAATTCTTCCTCTGTAAGCCATGCGTATCATAAGAAGCAGCTAAAATGCTGGGAGTAAGGGGTTGGTAACCCCTTCTCCTGTATAATTACTAAATTTAAAAAGAAAAACTTTTGTCTTTCTTTTTGGGTGAAAAAAATATATGTTGAGAAGTTGTTTTGAAGTCATTGAATTATTTTGGCAGGCAGTTCTACTAAATGCCAAAGTGGAAGCAGATCCAAACAACAAAATACTGTCATAATTGCCTTAATGGAGTCAACTGAATTTACAACAGGTCAATAATTAACATTTTGAAACTTTACAGCATTTACCTTTGGTTGAAATATAATTTTGGAGTTCTTGAGGAAGTAAGTATTGATGTTTCAGTGACCATCACCAGATCATCCAGTACTGACTTCACAAATCACCAATACTACTGAAGCCACCAGAACTAATGGGTCTAAGCACAACCACTGCCAGTACTAGGACCACAAGCAAATGTGAAGATTGGATGGTCACAATTTATGGTTGCCCAGTAACATTGACAATTGCTTGGGAAGCCCCACTTGTGCAATCTGAAGGTGCTGCATGCCAGCTGCTAGTACATCATTAAGGTCTTCAAATAACCCTCACTCACACTTAAAAATTCAGCACAGTATTATAACGTACTGTACTGTACACATACTGAAAAATATTAAAATTTTATATATTTGCCCTGGTTAGAATGCAAATAATATTTAATCAGTTTTTTCTGGTTAATAGGACCATTACAGGTCACATATATGGGTGGCACCATCTGACAATTGGGCAGAATATGTTTGCTTGTCCATATTTTTAACTATATTAAAACAATGGACAGGCAACCTCAGTTAAACTCTACAGCAAAATATCGACCCAAAAGCTGAAAGTGCTACATTTTGCCATTTTTCATAATAAAAGCAGTAAATTTTTAGTAAAATTACTATACACAAACATGGTGTAATAAGACATTACAGTATATTATATAGAAACCAATAAATATCATCACAGTATTGCACTGTACAAAACCATGTTAATCCAGTACAATCCTGTAGACCAATAACACTATCATTACCTCCTTTATCCATATCAAACAGATTAGCTTATCATAGGTTAAATTTCCAAAGTTTATACATAAAAATGGTAACAGATTACATATAATTAATTTGAATTAGTAAGAATGTTATAATAAAAATAGCATTACCATTTATAATAATTAGGATATAACAGAAATAAGATTCAAGAAAATTACAAGAATACTGTATAATATTACAATATATTCTCATTACTGTAACAATAAAAAATAAGGATCCTGTACACAATAAGAAAAATATAAGGCCCTTACAATTATACCAGTATAGTATCTACAGCAATACAAATGTTATCAATGATTTGTTGCAATCTTTTAAGATTCCGTTCCAAGTACGTATACATGATTTCTGGTGTCGATACCCCAGAAGAGCATATCTCTGACAAGCTTTTTTTTTTTTTTTTAAATACAGCTAAATGGTACATGCACTAGGTTAAACAGCAAGAAAATCATATTCAAACAGGGCTCAACTATTACAATCAATAACACAGCCTGTTTTCCACAATTTTATCATCATCAGACCAATCTTTTCACACATCCTTTATAAATCTGTCTTTTGATCAATAGAGAAAAGTACAGAATAAAAAGATGTTAACATGTTCATCCTAAAAAAAAAAAACACTGAAATTAGCTCCAATTTTTTTTTTAAATATTTAAAAGAAATTGATATGTGTTTAAGAGTTCCACACATTTTACAACACATCCATTACTTATAGATTTCCATATAAGTATGTATACAAGACACTATACTGTACTATGTTTTCCTTGAATCCCTTGGGTAAAATATGATTTATGGGATTCATCTTCACTGCATTCTAATTAATACCTGAGAAAGTTGCCGTATGAAAATAAAATCAATATTACAAATTTTATGAACAAGCCCATTCTCTTAATGAGGCTGAAGAATCAAATGTCAGAATACCTTCTTAGATCAGTGATCTTCAAAATTATTAAGTTCTATTTTTACTTACTGTATTTTCCAGCATATAAGGAGCACAAGCATACAAAGCACATCCCAATTTTGGCATGCATATTCTGGGAAAAATAAAAAAAAATGCAATACTTCAAAATCACAGTGAACCAGTGGCTGGCTGCATATGCACAGTATAGCTGAGAGAGGTGGGACCTTGCATAGCCTGTCATCTGCTCCATTACCACCAACCACCAACACAAATATGGACGGATACTTATTTACAGTTGTTGAAACTGGTTTGCTTTTTATGCGCCAGTAATATGTAAATTATAATTTGTAATAGAGTGAACCCTTGAATTAACAGACTTAGGCAGGAAAAAGTGTACATTATTGCTGAGTGCACATAGATTCCGAATTATGAAATTCATTTTTCATGATCATAACAAATGGACAAAGTTCAAAAACAGCAGACTTGGTCTGCTGATTCAGAAGACTACTGGACACTTAAAAACATGGATACTGTAACCTGTAAAACATTACAGTATTGTACTGTACATAAAACGAAGTTGAAAGTACACTATACAATTGTGCTTTACATGTGGAATACAATATAGTAATTTTATTGTAATTTACAATACGTAATTTTACTTGCCTTTTTGTGGTGGAGGGATGAGATTTAAATTGTCATGATTAATAGTGGTGACTTAATATTTATTTTGAGTCAGAGGAACTGCAAAGCTCTACTAGTGAAAATGTAGATGGCTGAGAAGACGTATGTTGTTGAGAAAACCTAGATGGTTGAGATGTTGAACAAAGAACAGGATCACCATTAATTCCTTCTAACCATGCCATTATATCTTTGTAACATCTGTTTCTCCCACCCTCTGAAGGGTACAATGAAAATCTCTTAAAGTCCAACTTGGTACAGTGGTACCCCGGTTTACGATGGTCCCCAAACTCACCCTTTTATGTAAGTTTATTTTTTTAAATGCTTTTGTAAGTGTAATTTTGGGGGTCTAAAAGGACTAGTCTATTTTACAACATTTCTTAAGGAGATAAATTCGTTTGGTAATGGCACTTGAACAGCATTCTGGAATGAAAAAATATCGTAAACCGGGGTACCACTGTATCAAGGTTAAACAAAAAATATTTTTCAACCATTAGCTAATGTTGTCCTTTTCAGTTCCTTCCATAAAGCCGCAAAGTTGAAGATGGCAGACTTCAGGTTATACTTTCTGATGTTCTCCAATGTACATTGGCCTCTGGTATCTCTTTCCAAACTTTCATCCTCCTCAATCACTACCAGTACTTAACTGATGCACCTAGATTGGGACAGCCTCTTACAGGCTGCAATAACCTCCTGACCCATAGCTTGGATCAAGGAAGTGGTAACAGGGGACCAGAAACATGGCTTTAACTTTACCATCTCTTCTGCTTGAGTTTTCAGCCCTTGAGTAAGCAGGTGCATTATCAAGCAACAGAAGTGCTTTGACATTCACAGGATCTCTAGCTGGTGCTTGCATACTTCAGAGATGAAATGTGTAAAAAACAGTCACCAAATACATCCCTGTCAAACCAGCCTTTTTTAACTCTGGTAATAATTAAAACACAAGGCTGTGCTGATTTGCCTGTGACCTTCAGTTTTAAGTGGAGAGAACTATTAGCAGTATCAAAGCATAACAATGAGAAGCTGTCTGTTGAGCTTACCACCTGGTGTTCTATCTTCATGCTGAAAAATTAGTGTGCTGGAGAGACCAGTCTCATCAGCATTATAAGGTTGAGATCGAAGGAGCTTCTCACCTTCTATTAGATGATTTAACATCAATCTGAATGGCTCAACTTTGTTTGTGGGTGCAGTACCAGCCTCGTTATAAGTCTTCACACATTATTCAAGCCATGACAATTACATAAGCACCAAAGTCAACCATCACTTGCTTGAAATTCTATGTTCATATGTTTTGGCAGTCTATGAGCAGCAGAGTGAAGATCAACACCAACTGAACGTTGCTGATACCATTTATGCACTGTTTCAAACTTTTCATCATGGGCTCTTTTCATACGCTTTCTAGGACCAACTACTGAACCATTATGGCCAGCATCTACACTAAACTTCAGAGTGCAGGGTGTAAATTTGTCCTCACTTCTACAGATATCAGACACTGTCTTATTGCCATATTCCTCATATACCTGTGCCACTGAGATGCTCGACTCAACCTTCCTTTTAGTTAAAATTTCTGCTTATCACTGAGAACCATGTGCTTCCTTTTTGTCTCGGCACCACCACTTTAGAAGCCATTGTTACTTGCACTTTACTTAATATGTAAATAAAGGCACACTATTATTATTATTATTATAATATAAAAGAAGCACTAAACCCACTTAAAGTCACGCAAGGCACTGTAAATCCAAGGGAAAATTGGAGACTGAATGACGTGTGTGTGTGTGTGTGTGTGTGTGTGTGTGTGTGTGTGTGTGTGTGTGTGTGTGTGTGTGTGTGTGTGTGTGTGTGTGTGTGTGTGTGTGTGTGTGTGTGTGTGTGTGTGTGTGTGTGTGTGTGTGTGTGTGTGTGTGTGTGTGTGTGTGGGGTTTGGTGTGTGTGTGTGTGTGTGTGTGTGTGTGTGTGTGTGTGTGTGTGTGTGTGTGTGTGTGTGTGTGTGTGTGGTGTGTGTGTGTGTGTGTGTGTGTGTGTGTGTGTGTGTGTGTGTGTGTGTGTGTGTGGTGTGTGTGTGTGTGTGTGTGTGTGTGTGGTGTGTGTGTGGGTGTGTGTGTGTGTGTTGAGCAAAGACAAACTGACATGGGCCACCTATGGCTTGGGGAACAATGAAAACAGATTGGTCCTAGACAAGGACACACTAGACTCTACCAGACAAACATCGTAATCTTCGAACTTGGTCTGATAATTCAGAAAATTACTAGACACAATGGACAAATTCTGGAATTTATGAACTTTTTCCTTTTTGTCCAATGGTTGTAATGTTCATCCAGCCATTTTTTTTTTTGCCCAAAGTTTTCAAAATCTGATAGTTAGTTAATTTGAAGCATTACTGTAATGACTAATATTACTGAAGTAATTTGAGAAATAATTTTGTAGGGCGGAGGATGTTTGGAGTTTAGTTTACCAGCAATGCAGCACTGAAACTACCACTTACCAGTAATCCAAAGTCTATCCTTACTCCTGACTGAGCATATAAGGCACAGGATAATTTTTCCTAAACTTTGTTTTTGGGTAAAAAAAGCACACCATATGTTGGAAAATACAGAAATTTATAGCACAGTAAGTTGAAAGTATCTAAATACTGAATGATTAACACCTAAATAATGTTCAATGGAGTTAATACGAATATTTAGTATCAGCATCTGCTCCACTGACTAGCAAGCTCCTAACTCCAAACCTTGAATAAAAAATCCTTTCTTTTATGCAGTGATACATTAAATGTTAAATTTCAAAAGAAAATAATCCCCCAAAATTTAAGAATCTCAACTGGGCAACCCCATTCTCTAATCTCTAACATATGTAGATATATATACAGTAGACATAATTAAACTACTCTCTCTGACAAACATTACTTCAACATTGTACACAAAAACTATCTGGCAATAAAATGAATTGATATGTTGCACTCCAATACATTTTGCAGCATTCAAGCTTGAGATGGATCGAGAGAATTAAGCTCCTAAGGTATTAATTTGATACCCTTGGCAACTGTGGCAAGACATGTACACTGTGTACACTAAAGACTTCTACAACTGCAGTATTTTATTCTTATTCATACTGCAAAGCCATTAACCATGAATTTTATATTCATTCACATTCTCTCTCTCTCTCTCTCTCTCTGTTTTTGTTTCACTTGCATGTATACACCCATATGTGGCTGCAGTGGTTGACTCTTACCTCCTGGCCCTGCCTCTCAACTTGCCATTTGCCACCACCTCTTGATCATTGAGGTCATTCCACTTCCTGACTGCCCTGAGACTGAAGAAATGCTTCTTGACATCCCTGTGACATCTGTCTTTAGTTTCCAGTTGTGCTTCCAAGTACCTGTTTCCAGCCTTTCAAAGAACCTGTCCTTGTCTGCCCTATTAATTCCTCTGAGTATTTTGTATGTTATGTCTACACTTGATCCTGCAACCATATACAGTGGTACCCCGACTTACGATATTAATCCGTCAGAGAGGGCATATTTTAAGGGAAACAATCGTTAAACGAATCAATTTTCCCCATAAGAAATAATGGAAATAAATTTAATCCGTCCAAGACTTCCAAAAGTAGTTAAATAAAATATTTTTTAGAACTTTTGGACATTAAATAATAAATAATTTAATAAAGAATACATAAATACACATGCAAATATTGTACAATAACATGTCACTTACATTTATTGAAGAGTTGTTGATGTGTGGAGGACGGGAGGAGGGGAGAAGGTGGAGTAGTATGCTAGTGTTTGGAAGGGGAATCCCCTTCCATTAACACTGCAGGTACCAAGTCCTTTTCTGGGGTTACTTCCCTTTTTCTTTGAATGCCACTAGGACCAGCTTGAGAGTCACTAGACCTCTTTCTAACAACAAATTTGTCCAGGGAGCTCTGTGTCTGGCGATTCTTTAACACATCCCTGAAATGACACACCACTGTGTCATTGTACAGGTTGCCAGCACGGCCTGCAACAGCATGGTTAGGGTGATATTCATCCATAAATGCTTGCACATCACTCCATTTGGCACAGATCTCCCTAATCCTTGAAGAAGGCACATTCTTCCATTTTTGTTCCACCTCCTCCTCCTCCTCTGAACCATTGTCCTGACCTCTGCTCTCTTGTTCCAGTTGCTGTTGAAGCTCTTGCAGATCTTCAGTGGTTAGCTCTTCCTTGTGCTCCTCCACCAACTGTTCCACATCCTCACCACTCACCTCTAACCCCAAAGACTTGCCCAATTCCACAATTTCTTCCAAAACAGGCTCAGGCTCAGGCTCATGCTCAGGGTTCTGAGGCTCAGCCCCAAAACCTTCAAAATCCCTCTCTAGGACACAGTCTGGCCACAATTTTCTCCAGGCAGAGTTCAAAGTCCTGGTAGTCACTCCCTCCCAAGCCTTACCTATAAGGTGTACACAATGCAGCATATGGAAATGTTTTTCCAAAATTCTCTTAGGGTTATGTTCATGTCTGTGGTCACATCAAAGCACTTTTGAAACATTGCTTTGGTATAGAGTTTTTTAAAGTTGGAAATGACCTGCTGGTCCATGGGCTGGAGGAGAGGAGTGGTATTAGGGGGCAAGAACTTCACTTTGATGAATTTAAACTCCTCCACAATTTTCTCTACCAAGTTTGGAGGATGACAAGGAGCATTGTCCATTATCAGGAGGCACTTAAGTGGCAAATTATTGTCCAATAGATATTTCTTCACACTGGGGCCAAACACTTCATTGAACCAATCTAAGAAAATGTCCTTTGTGACCCAAGCCTTTTGTTAGACTTCCACATCACACACAAGTTAGACTTGCTGACACCGCATCTGCCAAACACTCGGGATTTTCAAAAAGATACACCAGTAAAGGCTTCACTTTGCAATCACCACTGGCATTGGCACAAAGCATCAAAGTTAGCCTGTCTTTCATAGGCTTATGTCCTGGCTGTGCCTTTTCCTCCTGAGTAATGTAGGTCCTGTTGGGCATTTTCTTCCAAAACAGGCCTGTTTCATCACAATTAAACACTTGTTGGGGGAGGAATTGTTCAGCCTCTAGGTACTCCTGGAATTCAGGAACATATTTTTCAGCCGCACTTTTGTCAGAACTGGCTGCGTCACCATGCCTCACAACACTATGTATGCCACTTCGATTCTTAAATTTGTAAAACCAGCCTCTGCTGGCTTTAAATTCGCTCACTTCAGCACTCGTTGCAGGCATTTTCTTAAGGAGATCATCATGCAACTGCCTTGCTTTTTCACATATTATTCCCTCCGAAACAGTATCTCCTGCTAACTGTTTCTCGTTGATCCACACCAACAACAACCTTTCCACATTTTCCAGCACTTGTGGTCTGTGTTTTGTGATCACAGATGCACCTTTTGCAACAACAGCTTCCTTGATTTTACTTGAATATTTCTTATCCACAATGGTAGCGATGGTAGAATAGGGTTTACCATACAGCCTGGCCAGCTCACTGATACGCACTCCACTTTCATATTTTTCTATTATCTCCTTCTTCACTTCTATCGTACATATATTTCTGTTCCTCTTTGCCACAGGCTTACCACTAGGAGCTTTCCTTGGACCCATGTTAGCTTATTTAGCAGTTGCAAGCACTAAAAACAGTGGAATAATGACAATATACTGGTATGAATGCGTGGGTGTGGGTGGGTGGTCGCTCTCGCTTGTAAACAATAGCACTGACGCTCCCTGGAGTGCGCGCTCAGCTGGGCGCCAAGCGGACAGGTCCGGTACGAAAGTCGTAAGACGAATCAAACATCGTAAGTCACAATCAAATTTCTTACGTTATAAATATCGGTTATCGAAAATAACGTAAGATGATAACATCGTAAGTCGGGGTTCCACTGTACATGTATAGGTGAATACATATACATGCACACACACATGCATGTGCACCCCCCCCCACACATTAACCTACCCACCCACAAAACCCATCCATACTCCCACCCACTGTCCATCTTTCTACTTACAAAATGCATTCTCTTAAGTCACTTGTTAAATTAACTATGCATGTCATGACATGCATAGTTACACTGAGTGCTAAATTTTAGTTTGCACATGAGCCCTATTGCATTTGCACTGAGCACACAGTACTGCTCAGTTTCTACTGTGTCTTTTTCCAAACAGTTCCATTTCTGGATTACTCTGAAGTACTTTCTAACATCTCTATTGATCAACTTTACTGGGCATCCATCTTCTATGTGTTGCCTTGGTCTGGATCCTCCATTAACAAGTGCCAACTCTGTGAAGAACTCAAGCCTCTTTTTGTTTTAAATGTGAGTACTGTCAGCCCATTGGGGTAATATATTTAACTATAAGCTGTCATGAAAAACCAAGACTTGCAAATATTGCATAATTACCACACATTCCATGTATGACTATTTAAAAAATAAAAATAAAAGAACAAAAATCAACCTGTACTTTATGCAATCAAAAACTGACCAAGGAAAAATTAACAAAAAAATGCATCTAAAGCCATAAAAAAGGCAGAGTTGTCACTTGCAATTAATAGCATTACATTATTCTTTGCTAACATAATTTACATTTAGAAAGTGAAAATTTTGAAAAGATAAAGAAAATATTACTATGAACTTAATTCAAGCCGTAATGAACAGCTGCCAATTAAATAAACAGAGGTAGATGAGCCATTCGAGCACCACGTCTACCTTTCTGCTCATTCGCTGACACTCTTTCATTACAACTTGAATTGAGTTCACAGACTGTGGCTATGAGGGAGGCGAGGATAAATTTATTGTGAAAGCCACTGGTGCTGTGGGAAAGGACAGTAGGGTTACAGATAGTAGTCACTGATGAAGACAGGACACAGTATTGTCTTCTGTGAAACCTTTCTATGGAAGCCCCACAGCTCAGCAGTAAAGTGCTCGGCCTGTTAATCTCGGGACCACAGTTTGAGCCCCAAGTACACCTTTCTGCTCATTCAAAATATTACTATTTTTGTAGGTGGGAACATTGACTGATCTGGCAATGCTGCAAAGACCCGCTAGTTTGCTAGCAAACATAATGGAGTCAGAGAAGGCAGAACACATGATTAATGGTTAAATAAAATCTAAATTCAGAGTAATGTACATCTGATGCACTGTCTTGTGTAACAGAAAATATGGTATCTCAATTCTCCTAATATTAAAAACTTTAAAATCTGAACAGACATCTTTGACGTACTGTTGCCAAGGTAACTCTCATCCTATAGGGACTGACCACATACAGCAGTGTCCCAAGTTAGTAAAAATACCTCAAAGTGTTACTTTAGAGGAAACACAAACTACTTGTAAACACTAAATGCTGGTTTGGTTATTGTGTAAGTGATAGTTGCTCACACTGTTATAAAAGTCAGTGTATAAGTTAAAGAAAAATGCTACAGCCCATTCTGTAGCCAAATTTTTCCTACACAATTGTGTAGGGAAAATTGGGTTACACAATGTATTAAACTTGCTAAATTTAAGTATAACACTTTCAAACTAACACTAACATTTGTTCATCTGGATATTTTCTCTAAATAAACTATACCATGTCTCAAAAACATTTGATGTATAAAATAGAACAGTTACTTCATAAATCTAAACTATTTAAATATTATGCTATATTTTTTAAACTGTAAAGCAAATCAGATCTGTAGGTGATTCTCATTACAAAAATAATTTTTTAAAGCAAAAGTGATACAGCATTACACAATTTTTTCTACAATAAATTACATAACATTCCAAGTTTCATAAGCACAAACTGCATAAAATTAAAGAGAATAATAGTTATAATATCGCAGAAGAGGGATTCAGAAATAATACCAGGTAGGCTTAACACTTGAAAATTACCTGAGAGGCAAGTATGAAGCAGAAAATACAATGGTAAGTCAGAAATAATGAAGTTCAAATCTTCTAAGACAAAATGCGTGCACAGTAATACCTTGCATAATGCAGTTTATAATTTTTTTTACCAGTAGTTAACTGCATTACTCACCAGTGCAAGGAACACATCATCATCACTGCAGCCCATAGATCATGGTGTCATTGCTACGTTTAATTAATGCCTATTAAGACAAACTTTTCCTTAAGCCATAAAAGGAACAACAGGAGAGGACGGGGTGCCATAACTGAGATTTTTGGAAATGTTTTAATATCAGATATGCTGTTGAAAATATTGGTATATCATGGCATGAAGTAACTGCCAGCAATATGAGAGTTGTGTGGTGGTGTGTTTTACTGAATTAATTGTAGGAATGATTTCACTGGTTTTGAATGGCAAATTAAAACAGTTTCTGAAGACACTGTGCAAAATGGGAAAAATCTCAGATTTGAAACTATGGATTCTAACAATGTGTGCGAATGCATCGACTCACATTCAAATGATCTAGATAATGAAACTCTGGTGGAAATGGATCAGCAACGTTTATATGAAGAGGAAGATAAATTAGATGAAACTGCCGCTGAAGCACCCATAAAAGAATTCTTATTAAATGAGCTTTTGACTTTTATCAAAAGAACAGACAATGCTTCTGATTTTCTTATGGACGCTGATCCTAACACTGAATGAAGCACGAAAATTTGGCATGAATTGCAAAATGCTATTCGATGTTACAAAGATATGCATGCAGAGAAAATGAAGGAAAAATCTGTGCAAACTACATTGTTGAAATATTTTAAATGAAAACTAGTATTGAATAATAATAATAAAATCTGACTTTTTTATTTGATAATTTTTAATTTTTAGTACAGTGAGCTTGCAGTAAACAAATGTTTATTTTTTTCCACCAACATTGTAATGTAACTGTGTGTTTGAAACACATTACAATAATGTTTTAAACAGCATAGTTTTCCACAGCACAGAACTGTTTCGGCACCGATTAACCACACCATGCAAGGCATTCCTGTAATTGTCCTTATTCCAACCTTAACACATTTTCCCTTCTCGTCAAGTTCAACTCTCCATTACCATATCAACAATGCATTTGTAAATTTCAATATTTTACAATTTCACAATTTTAATAAACATGATTCATTGCAAGGCAATAAGGCAAGAAAATGATGGGCCTAACTTTGATGCATAAAGGAGCTCACATATGAATGCTGTGAATGGATGCAGCAGTGTAGCGGGCTTCCCCTCTCTTCCACGACCATGTGCTCGGGCGGTACTGCAATGGCAAAAGATGGTAAGCTATGATGCTGTACTTGGCAATTAAGCCAAATATCTGTATGATAAATAGCAATACTGTGGCTTTAACAATTAAGCAACAAACTGGAGACAACACTGGATGACATTTTAGTTCGTCCTGGTCCAGAATGGACTCGACTGTAAGAAATTTAGTTTTTGTATTTTGTTTTTAATACTTGACGTGCTGTTGGAGTGTGAGCAAAGTAACATTTATGAAGGGATTCAGGGAAACCGGCAGGCCGGACTTGAGTCCTGGAGATGGGAAGTACAGTGTCTGCACTCTGAAGGAGGGGTGTTAATGTTGCAGTTTTATAACTGTAGTGTAAAGCACACCTCTGGCAAGACAGTGATGGAGTGAATGATGATGAAAGTTTTTCTTTTTCGGGCCACCCTGCCTTGGTGGGAATCGGCCGATGTGTTAATAAAAAAATAAAAAATTTTGCTCAAGTTACAAAACATTAGAACTGTGTGTTAGAATGTTTAGAAATTGATGAAGTGTAATGCACAAGAAAAAAAATTGTGTAAGTTGAGTATGAAAGTTGAAAAAAAATTAGCAGAGAACTAAATAGTGCTTCAGTGGGTGGCCCAAGTGCTGACATTAGGATCTAGTTACTAGTCTGGTAGAAAGACACTTGGCTCAGAGCAGACCTTTCTTATAGAAATGTGGGTGAAAGAAACACTATCATGAAGGTTTACTCTGTACCAGGTGTGTTTCTACCATACTCATCAGCAAATACCTACCATAAGACATCTACTGGTCTATTGAAATTTCCCTGTTCTTCCCACTCCCTCTGCCCCCTACTCTCTTTCCAGCAGATAATCTCTGCATGAAATATAAGGCTTTCAGTTATCTACCTTTCCGGAAAACGTAAATGAAAAGATTTCTGTTCCTCTCTCCTAGTCTACTTGCTAGCTCACACTCATACATGCACAAACAACTACACAACACAAAGGGTAAATCCAACAAAAATACACTTACCCGAATCAGAATTTGTCCTGAGGAGGAATGTGGAAAGAAGTAGGCATACGTGACCCAACCAGCTACACCAAGGAGAAGTGCTACCAGGAACAATACCACAACCACAGTACCTACACTTGTACTACCCTCTTCTGCACCTGCAAAATAAGTTATATTTGAATTTCGTCTCTGTAAATAGTATAACTCATTTATCCATGGTAATCACATTAAGAAAACTCCTACAATCTTGGCTTAAATTTTTGACTGTGGCCAGAAGATTTTTTTAAGTATATTTCCTCCTTACATTATGAACAATTCGACAATTTTAATCTACGTTAATGCAGTAGTACTGAAGTTATATTTCAAAACCTTCAGCTACTGACACCTAAGAAAACGCACCACACCACCATAAGTAATTATGGGCCAAATTTCCTCGCTTCACGGAATGAGCAATGTAGGTCAGTCCTACAAAAACAATGCTCACACATGGGAATAGCTAAATCTAGAGGCATGCTCATCTAGAAAATAAACAGGATACACTTAACATATCCTAGGAAATCTTGAGCAAAGAAAACAAGTGTGGCAGTGACAAGACACTTTTATTTCTTTAATACATTCACATTTAATGTGCAGGAATTTTATTTTTCAACAAATTTTATTATCAGTTTATTTATTTTGTAAAAGCACTGACCATTCAGCACCAAGACTCAATGAATCATTAATGGTTTATCACCACCACCACTACCTGGGTTATTATAGCCATAACTGGTTTATCACCATCATCCCCTGGTTTACTGTCAACCTCTGGTTTATTATATCCATCATTAGTTTATCATGACCCTCCACTAGTTATCATAATCACTTAACATCGCTGGTTTATCCTTGTTGGTTCATTATGACCAACTGGTTTATCATTACTGGTTTTTATTATTACCATTACCAATACAGGTAAAACCACTTGCTTTAGTACCACCATCACTGGTTTATAACTACCTGTTTTTTTCAACACCATTATTGGTTTATAACCACCTGTATTACTCTTCCCATCATTGGTTTACCCTACATTAAATAATTTATTTTTGCTCTGTTAACTCTGTCCCTACACCTAACAAAATAAACAAAGAAACAACAAAAGGTTATTTAAGATACAATACATCAAACGAGAAATACAGAAATAAAAGCAAACCTGTGTAAATCTAAAATCATCAAGAGGTGTGCAGTTATGGTCAAATAAACCAAAGATTGAAAAAAAAAAATGGTAGCTGGATGAGGAGAAAGAACCACCATAGCTAATAAACAGTTTAAAATGATTAGAGAAAATAATCACAAGCTAGTAAAAATAAAAACATTTGACAAGAGACAACATGGTTATTGTTATTGTCTGTGCAGAGAAATACAATATTATATGAAGAACTGAAAGATATAGATGAATTATGTACAGTATTTTAAATCAGCAAGATGACAAAATAGATGGATGACTTTGAACAGAAAGCAGCACATAGCAGGATGCTGCAGAACTGGAAAATGTGAGAAAGGTTAAGTATTGTACATGCCACGACTATTAACACTTACTCAGGCCAAGCAGCAGGAAGAACTGCTGAAGAGAGCGACAAAGACAATTAGGTTACAAGGAATATTACTTAGGCCAGAAGACTTACTGAAATAGGTAAGAAGAACAATAAAATACCTATACTATAAAGGAATTGCCAGAAAATGCAAACGATCAAAGAAATGAGATTTTTATCTCCAGAATAACAAAGTCAAACTCACTTATCTAATGTATTATCTTTGAAATGAATGGAGGCTAAAAGACTTAAGAGACAAACAGGTACATATATATAGATTATTTTTTTTTTTTCAACAAGTCGGCCGTCTCCCACCGAGGCAGGGTGACCCAAAAAGAAAGAAAATCCCCAAAAAGAAAAAACTTTCATCATCATTCAACACTTTCACCACACTCATACATAATCACTGTCTTTGCAGAGGAGCTCAGATACTACAGCTGAGAAAAGTCCCTCCCAGCTGTCACTATCTCAGACCCCTCCTTTAAAGTGCAGGCATTGTACTTCCCATTTCCAGGACTCAAGTCCAACTAAATCAATTAACTGGTTTCCCTGAATCCCTTCACACAATGTTACCCTGCAAAGGGCTAGTAACCCCTTCTCCTGTATGAATTACTAAACTTAAAAAGAAAATTTAGGTTTTTCTTTTTAGGTCACCCTGCCTCGGTGGGATATGGCCAGTTTGTTAAAAAAATAACAAAAACACAAGATAATCTCAAAAATAGTGTGGTATCCACACCTAATATAGAAACGTGCTAATAAGAGAGATAGAAAAAGTCTCATAGCAAGCAATATAATTGGTAGAATTATATAAAAAGAGTACCAGTTACAATAAACGAGTTTCAGAGAAAAACTGAAAACACAACCTTCTTTGATAGTTCAGTTTTGATAATTTTACTGTTGCCATAACTCATGCATGGACTAACATGTGTAGAGTCTTCACTATATAACTAAAAAAACTCACAATGTAAAATGTCAGCAGAAGACAAAAATACTAAATCAGTGTTGAAAAATTGTTTTGGTATCCACTTAAGATGAGGTCACAAGAATGACAAGTAATAATGAATGGTTATTCTGCCATATTTTCTCTCCCTAAGCAAACAGCTCTCCAAATATCAAGGCTTTTGGTTACAGTTCATCAATTTCTGCACATCAAAACCAAGATCAAAATTAGGTATTAATTATGTATTCTTGATTAGCTTAGGTTACCTTACTTAAGTTTAATTAAGCTCTATTTACCTAATACAAATTGCCAAGAAAAATACTGCATATATGAGAGGGTAACATTTAGCTGCAATGAAAATATAATAGTCTATTAAAAGTACAAACCACATGCACACTATGGCAGATGGGTCACAGTAGGCACTAAAATTATTTAAAGATACATTTTCATTTGCAAGGGGCTAGTAACCCCTTCTCCTGCATAAATTACTAAATTTAAAAAGAGAAACTTTCGCTTTTCTTTTTAGGTCACCCTGCCTTGGTGGGATGTGGCAGGTTCATTAAAAAAAAAAATCATATATGTGGGTGTTGTTTGGAGGGACTATTCTAAACTGTCGTATCTGAGCGTCTCTGTAAAGACAGTGATTATGTATGAGTGAGGTGAAAATATTTTCTTTTTGGGGATTTTCTTTCTTTTTGGGTCACCCTGCCTTGGTGGGAGACGGCCAACTTGTTGAAAAGTGTTGGAGTGTGAGCAGGGTAACATTTTGTGAAGGGATTCAGGGAAAAACATTGATTTAGTTGGCCTTGAGTCCTGGAAATGGGAAGTACAATGCCTGCAATTTAAAGGAGGGGTTTGAGATATTGGCGGTTTGGAGGGATTTTCTGAACTGTCGTATCTTAGCGCCTCTGCAAAGACAGTGATTATGTGTGAGTGAGGTGAAAGTGTTGAATGATGATGAAAGCATTTTCTTTTGGGGATTTTCTTTCTTTTTGGGTCACCCTGCCTTGGTGGGAGACGGCCGACGTGTTGAAAAAAAAATATATATCATTGTAAAGTCATGATATATTATTGAAGTTTCTTTAGCAAGAATAAGCAAGTACAAGCAGATAACTGAATAAGGTAAAAAAAAAAAAGGCATAATTAAACTTGTTGAAAGGACAACACAAGAATCTAGAAAGTGAAGTAAATCACTAAACAGTGAAACACTTATAAGTAATAGAAATAAATAAGGAAACTCAGTAAATGAGGAAAAAATGCAATCTATTTGTTTCTCCAACAATGATGGTACCACCATTGCAAGAGGATTACATTTATACACCACCCTACTTCTGTGCTTCTGAGAAAATTTAACAGAGCACACTTGCAAAAATGCAATCTGTATTCACATAAGCCATTACAACAATGTAGTGCCACAGACATTAACAATATATCACTGCACTGAGACACCATTAATCATTTCAGTAATAAAATGCACACACAACTACAGGTATACTTTTATCTGAAAGTCAGAGCAGCAGGATTAGAATTTGCATAATATCTGAAGAATCATCTTATAAAGCAACACTGTAAGCAAGTAATGACATCAACACGTGAACACTGATTAAAAAAAAAAAAGCTTAAGACAAGTATGGAAGTGAAAAAAGCTGCCATGTTATTTTTTTGAATAATTCATACAAAATGTTTTAAGATTTTCTTTTATCACATTTCTGATGTTGGCATTGTTTTACTCTCTTGCAGCTTCTCATATGAAGATATACAGACAATAGGTGTTCCATAAGATGTGAAGCATCCATCCGTTATTGCGTTATTAAAGCAAAATTTATTGGGTAAAAGAAATGAAACATGCAGCTGGTACATAACCAATCTAAATTTATAAGAATATTAAACATTTAAGAGTATAAATTAAATCACATGCTTATTATGTCCAAAGGACAGAGGTAGATACAACAGGAGCCTGATTTTTTTTTCACACCAACAAAGTTTTGAGAATGTACTTCACATAGAAACATGTGATTTGACAACAGTAAGCTCTACATCTATGATGCACTAAACCACCATGCTAACAAACTCTACCTCTCACTGATGTAAGCTCTACATCTATGATGCACTAAACCACCATGCTAACAAACTCTACCTCTCACTGATGTGAGTGCTAATCTATCAGACTCCTCATCTGATACAATAATTTTGTTGTCAGAAGCATCCAGAACAAGAGGCAAAGACGAAAGAAGAGATGATGTTGGAAAGAAAGATGGAAAAGAAGATGCTTGAATACTAGGGAGATTATAAGAAATGGCATGTTTGAAAATATCAGTAATGTTATATGCAGAGAAAATAAGAGACATTAGTGGATTTAAGAGGCAGGTGAGGAGATGGCAAGTTGGTACAGGTATCCTGGCTAGGAAGGCTGCTTCTTCTCTTACTGCTGCTGATGTTGCTGCTGCTGTTAGTGGTTGAGGAAGACACTGAGCCTGTGAGAAGAGACAGTCAGTGACTGTTTTCTGAAATCATCCAACTGTCACTGTACTACAGAATTTTCAGATTGGGTCAACTAATGTTGTTTCATTCCACAATATTCTACAAAAATCGAACAATAAACTGGAAATCCAAATTTCAATTTATCTTTCATGATTATCCAAGATCTGAGATTTTTACAAAAATAATCCAAAAGTTAAGTTTTTTTTTACACACATTGGCCGTCTCCCACCAAGGCAGGGTGACCCAAAAAAGACACACTTTCACCATCATTCACATTATCACTGTTTTGCCATACAACAACTTAGATGTCCCTCCAAACAGTAAATATCCCAAACCCCTCCCCTTTGGAGTGCAGGCACTGTACTTTCCACCTCCAGGACTCAAGTCCGGCTAACCGATTTAAACAATTTATCTAAATTAAAATACCCTGAATTTAATAGATTAAGAAGTTATTATGAAAACACATGGCATTGATGTGATTACCTGCTTGTAGCTACAGGGAGAGAGCTATGCTCATGTTGTCACATCTTCACTGTTTAATCAAACAGCATTTTCAAATTTGCAGTAGCTGCAGGACTTGCTTCCTTTTGTATTCCATTCCACTGATCTATCATTCTGTGAAGAAAAATGTTCTAGTATCCCTTCAGTACCCTGTTTTTCTAGTTAAAAACTGTGACTGCTTGTTCAAGGCAAGCACCAATCTTTGCAGCAACCTGCTAGTGGCATTAGTCCACAAGGGAATTTTAACTCTTTGCTGCTTGTATTTTCCTTCCAAAGAAGAAAAATTGCATCCAATGCAATGTTTGCACTTTATATCCCCTTGATTTTACAATTTCCAAATTAGTCTCTCACCAGGAATTCTAACAAAATCCTGAAAATCTAAAAAAATGTAGTCTGCCTATTAAGTTTGTTCTTGAATATTATTTCAATCAAAACTAAGCACTAAACTCACAATGTTCTTGAATAACTGCTGTGGCTCTGTTGTTGGAGTTTAATGAATTTTGAATACAGGATTGTTAATAATATTTTAACACGTCATCTGTCTTCCACCGAGGCAGGGTGACCCAAAAAAAGAAACCTTCACTATCATTCACACATAATCACTGTCTTTGCAGAGGCGCTCAGATACGACAGCAAATATCCCAAACCCCTCCTTAAAGTGCAAGCACTGTACTTCCCTCCTCCAGGACTCAAGTCTGGCTAACTGGTTTCCTGGAATCTCTTCACAAAATATTACCCTGCTCACACTCCAACAGCTTGTCAAGTCCTCAAAACCATTAATCTCCATTCACTCCTATCTAATACACTCACACATGCCTGCTGAATGTCCAAGCCCCTTGCACACAAAACCTTTTACCCCCTCCCTCCATCCTCTCCTAGGATGACCCCACCCCTCCCCCTCCACTACAGATTTATACACCCACCAAGTCATCTTATTTTGCTCTATCCTCTCTAAATGACCAAACCATTTCTTTTTTATTCTTGTTTCATCCACTTTCTTTTAATTATTTTTCCAGCAATTTTACAATGCCTGTTAATGTGACCAGCCGTTGGTTTAGAATCTTCATAATTTTCTGTCATCTTTTTTAACATCAGCTCAATGTAACCCATTTTCATGTCAGCCTCTTGCAACAATTCCAAACACTTTCACAATAATCCAATCGTCTACATGTTCTCCGAAAATCAAGGATGCAATTATGATTGATCATATTGCCTTATTTTTGTCAATATTAAGTAGTACCTATTTTTTTTTTTCAACAAGTCGGCCGTCTCCCAACGAGGCACGGTGACCCAAAAAGAAAGAAAATCCCCAAAAAGAAAATACTTTCATCATCATTCAACACTTTCACCACACTCATACATAATCACTGTCTTTGCAGAGGAGCTCAGAATTGTCCCTCCCAGCTGTCACTATCCCAGACCCCTCCTTTAAAGTGCAGGCATTGTACTTCCCATTTCCAGGACTCAAGTCCAACTAAATCAATTAACTGGTTTCCCTGAATCCCTTCACAAAATGTTACCCTGCTCACACTCCAACAGATCGTCATGTCCCAAAAACCATTCGTCTCCATTCACTCCTATCTAACACGCTCACACATGCTTGCTGGAAGTCCAAGCCCCTCGCCCACAATACCTCCTTTACCCTTCCCTCCAACCTTTTCTAGGACAACCCCTACCCCGCCTTCCTTCCCTACAGATTTATACGCTCTCCAAGTCATTCTACTTTGATCCATTCTCTCTAAATGACCAAACCACCTCAACAACCCCTCTTCAGCCCTCTGACAAATACTTTTAGTAACTC
Source organism: Cherax destructor (assembly GCA_009830355.1). NCBI lineage: Eukaryota > Metazoa > Arthropoda > Malacostraca > Decapoda > Parastacidae > Cherax > Cherax destructor. The sequence goes on from WNWK01001422.1 coordinate 225,469, forward strand.
TACACTTTCTCCTAATTTCCACATTCCGAATTTTCTGCATAATATTTACACCACACATTGCCCTTAGACAGGACATCTCCACTGCCTCCAGCCTCCTCGCTGCAGCATTTGCAACCCATGCTTCACACCCATATAAGAGTGTTGGTACCACTATACTTTCGTACATTCCCTTCTTTGCTTCCATGGATAACATTTTTTGTCTCCACAGATACCTCAATGCACCACTCACCTTTTTTCCTTCATAAATTCTATGGTTAACCTCATCCTTCATAAACCCATCCGCTGACATGTCAACTCCCAAATATCTGAAAACATTTACTTCTTCCATAATCCCTCTCTCCAATGTGTTATCCAATTTTTCTTTATTTAAATCGTTTGATACCCTCATCACCTTACTCTTATCTATGTTCACTTTTAACTTTCTACCTTTACACACTCAGTAAACTTATTCCCCTATAATTTTTACACTCTCTTTTATCCCCCTTCCCTTTATATAAAGGAACTATACATGCTCTCTGCCAATCCCTAGGTATCTTCCCCTCTTTCATACATTTATTAAACAAAAATACCAACCACTCCAGCACTATATCCCCCCCTGCTTTAACATTTGTCATGATCCTGTCAGTTCCAGCTGCTTTATTCCCTTTCATTCTATGTAATGCCTCACGCACCTCCCCCACATTCACATCCTGCTCTTCTTCACTCCTAAACGATGTTGTACCTCCCTGGCCAGTACATGAAATTACCGCCTCCCTTTTTTCAGCGACATTTAAAAGTTCCTCAAAATAGTCCCGCCATCTACCCAATACCTCCAGCGTCCCCATCTACTAACTCCCCTACTCTGTTTTTAACTGACAAATCCATTCGTTCCCTAGGCTTTCTTACCTTGTTTATCTCACTCCAAAAAATTTTCTTGTTTTCAGCAAAATTTCTTGACAGAGCCTCTCCCATTCTTTCATCTGCTCTTCTTTTGCACTCTCTCACCACTCTCTTCACCTTTCTTTTACTCTCCATATACTCTGCTCTTCTATTAACACTTCTGTTTTGTAAAAACCTCTCATAAGCTACCTTTTTCTCTTTTATCACACCCTTTACTTCTTCATTCCACCACTCACTCCTCTTTCCTCCTGCACCCACCCTCCTATAGCCACAAACTTCTGCCCCACATTCTAATACTGCATTTTTAAAACTATCCCAACTCTCTTTAATCCCCCCACTTCTCATACTTGCACTAGCCCACCTTTCTGCCAATAGTTGCTTATATCTCACCCTAACTTCCTCCTCCATTAGTTTATACACTTTTACCTCTCTCTTACTTGCTGCTGCCATTTTCTTTTTGTCCCATCTACCTTTTACTCTTAACTGTAGCTACAACTAAATAATGATCCGATATATCTGTTGCCCCTCTATAAACATGTACATCCTGAAGCCTACCCATCAACCTTTTATCCACCAATACATAATCCAACAAACTACTTTCCTTATGTGCTATATCTAGCAAGCATGTGTGCATGTGTGAGGGTATTTGATAGGAGTGAATGGAGACAAATGGTTTTTAAGACTTGACGTGCTGTTGGAGTGTGAGCAAAGTAACATTTATGAAGGGATTCAGGGAAACCGGCAGGCCGGACTTGAGTCCTGGAGATGGGAAGTACAGTGTCTGCACTATGAAGGAGGGGCATTAATGTTGCAGTTTTATAACTGTAGTGTAAAGCACCCCTCTGGCAAGACAGTGATGGAGTGAATGATGATGAAAGTTTTTCTTTTTCGGGCCACCCTGCCTTGGTGGGAATCGGCCGATGTGTTAATAATAAAAAAAAAAAAAATTATTTATCCTCTTTCATAAAATATGTATTACTTATTACCAAACCTCTTTCTACACACAGCTCAATTAATGGTTCCCCATTTACATTTACCCCTGGCACCCCAAATTTACCTACTACTCCCTCCACAACATTTTTACCCACTTTAGCATTAAGATCCCCAACCACAATTACTCTCTCACTTGGTTCAAAACTCCCCACACACTCACTCAACATTTCCCAAAATCTCTCTCTCCTCTACACTTCTCTCTTCTCCAGGTGCATAAACACTTACTATAACTCACTTTTCACATCCAACCTTTATTTTACTCCACATAATCCTTGAATTTATACATTTATATTCCCTCTTTACCTGCCATAATTGATTATTCAACATTATTGCCATTCCTTCTTTAGCTCTAACTCTATTTGAAACCCCTGACCTAATCCCTTTTATTTCTCCCCACTGAAACTCTCCTACCCCCTTCAGCTTTGTCACACTTAAAGCCAGGACATCCAGCTTCTTTTCATTCATAACATCTACAATCATCTCGTTCTTATCATTCGCACAACATCCACGCACATTCAAACATCCCACTTTGACGGTTTTCTTCTTTTTCTTTTTAGTACCTATTATCCTCCATTTTATTTTGCTGTTTGGTATTTAAAATTACTGTATTCAAGGTTTCCTCTTCTGCAAACACACATTGAACTTCATATTTGGCATGTCAAATTTTATCTTCTATTTCAGTGATATTTATTTTTGTCTATTTCTTTGTACTGTATTTCAAACTAAGTGTTTTTTTTAAAAACTTGAATAAATGATTTTGTTATGTCTTACTCTTGTCCACTATTCTTCTGTTCAAAGCTTCTTTCTTGCCTTCACATATACATTTGTGGCTTAGTTAAATGCATGAACGTTTCTGGGATGGCTAATTGTCTATAATGATTCAAACTTTGTTCTTTTTTTTTACAACCCTCCAGCACCTTCCATGAAACCCTTCAATTTTGGTTAGGTTTGTTTCCCCATTTTGAAAGAAATTGAATGAGACCATTATCATATATTTTTCAGAACTAGTATATCTTGCTCATGAATATCCCATGCAAACTTTTACATTAGTTTATTTCCTTGAAATACTGTACTTCCTTAGATTATGTTATAAGAAAAAAAATGTGCTATTTAGCAACATATATTTCCAAAATTACCAGTGTTAAATATATTCCACCTTCCAGATCTAGTGAATTGAAATTAATGAATCTTAAATGTTATTAGGTCTTTCAAATAACATTTGAGTCTCAAAACACCAATGTTTATCAACAGCCAAAATATGAAAGCTTATGCAGTTTCACTGAAAATTTGGTTAATGCCATTCCCAAATTCCAAGCAGAAAGACCTACAGAAACAAACTACATGCACATACATCACTTCAAAATGCCACACACAACTTTTTAATTTTTTAAAGGTCAAACAAATTTATTTCCAGCACAACAAAAATAACCAATCTGCATACAAACCTTTACTATAAGGCTCAACATTAGCATCGTGACCGAACGTGTCCACAGTGGTGGGACTCTCAGAAACTACAACACAATCTTCGACATTCTGAATATGGAGGGACTCACACCCATTTTTCAGCCACTCCTGTCTGTGTCGATCCAGTCCGTTGCTACAGCGTCCAATTATGCTGCACCATTGGCACTATAAAAAGCAACATTAAATATTTGATTAAGCATTATGTTACCAACATATTAATGCAATGAAGTAAAAAAATACATTGAAAGGGTATATATTATTTTTTTTTAAAACACATTGGCCGTTTCCCACTGAGGCAGGGTGACCCGAAAAAGAAGAAACACTTTCATCACTCACTGTCTTGCCAGGGGTGTATCAATACTACAGTTCAAAAACTGCAACGTATCTCCACCTCTCCTTCAGTTACAAGCCTTATGTAAATCTTAACATAAAATGTAAAGGTTTACAAAATTTCACAAGTGATAAAGGCTCAATCCTCAGTCCACTTCAAGCAAGATAGAAACTATACTCTTGCAGCCAGGCTTCACCTCAGATCTGGTTGGTACAGAAGGCTGTGCTTACACCAGAGATCAACTCTATCACATTAGTAAGAAGCAGTTGCCCTACAAATTCACAGAGGGTTATGTTCCTACAAGTTCCATAAAACTAGAAATAGTGAATACAAATTCTATTTCAGAGTTGGATTAACTTTACTGCATAAACCATATTTCTCTAACTTCTCGCTTTAATCTGGGTGCCTCTACAAAGACAGTGATTATGTGTGAATGATGGTGAAAGTGTTTCTTTCTTTTTTGGGCCACCCTGGCTTAGTGGGATATGGTTGGTTTGTTTAAAAAAAAAAATAATAATAATACTGGCAGCAAAAATAAAATGATTTCTGGAGAGAAAAACCAATGTACCAAAAATAAATGTTGCATTATTAAATCTATTCACTGGTTGCCCTTCATTAAAAACATTGGATAGCCACAATCCACAAACATGGAAAAACCAGTGAATTTGTAGGAAAGACTGTATGACACTAACATAAAAGAGTGAGACATCTGCTGTTACCTGAAAATTGATCTTCTGAGATAAACAGTCATTGCAGCTGGTGAGTGACACACAGGTTGGAAGAGCTTTAAACACAATTGCTGTCCAGTTACCGATCATAGAATTCTTCTTGTCGATTTTGTGATACTCATAGATGGTCTTTCGCCGCACATCTAAAATTAAGATTACATTAATGCCCAATATAATACAAAAGCATGTTAAATTGTTAGAAAAAACCCTATTAGTATATTTATCAAATAATAAACTACTCTCTTGCAAATTTTAATTTTGCTATAAGCCCACCCATTCAATGTTCAATTCAAACCAACTATGATATAAATGTCTAGTATTAAGTAGTCTGCAAAGCATTAGGTTTAGTCTGCCCGAAATGCCTCGGAATGATAGTGGCTTTCATTGCACTTGCAAATCAATATTGTAATTTTTTTTTTCAACAAGTCGGCAGTCTCCCACCGAGGCAGGGTGACCCAAAATGAAAGAAAATCCCAAAAAAGAAAATACTTTCATCATCATTCAACACTTTCACCACACTCATACATAATCACTGTCTTTGCAGAGGCGCTCAGATATGACAGCTGAGAATAGTCCCTCCCAGCTGTCACTATCCCAGACCCCTCCTCCTTTAAAGTGCAGGCATTGTACATCCCATTTCCAGGACTCAAGTCCAACTAAATCAATTAACTGGTAAACTATGCATGGAAATAGACTCCTTATAATATGTCAGTCACACATTGTAAACTTTGCAAAGAAATAAAAATTTGAATTTGAATTCCAATATGCAATTCCTATAATACAATGTATAGTGTGTGTATGTATGTTTATAATAAATATCCAAAACACAAGGTCAGTCACAAAATACTTAAACTTATGCATTCTGCAACATCAGCCATTGTCAGTTAAAAAACTGACCACTCACACCATGACATCTTATAAGTTTGACTATAATGAAGATATTTCTACTCATTATTGATCTAAAACATGCTGCAGCTTTGTCTGAAAGAGCTGTTTACACTGGACAAGGTTTCAATTTCCAGTATAAAACTGTATATTAAACAGTCTCAGCTCTGAAGGACAATCAATGGATGGTTCTTCTGTATCATCTCAACATGTCGGTAATAATAAATAACCTCTTGTCATTAAACTTAATACTGTACTCTAATTTCTTCTAAAATTTGCATCCGATCTTCATGTACTCCTGGCTAACACTGCTTAACTTTCTATCTACTGTAAATTTTCTTGCTCATATTTATCACATCGTTTTTATAATGTTGCTCCTACTAATTCCTTAGAGTCATCTACTTCTTATTTCTAACCAGTTTCAATATAAATAAGCCCCTACAGCAAGTAAACACACACTTTAATGAAATTTTTGTAAGTGAAAATCTGAATAAACTACCTTAGGCCAGGGCTATACCACTCATATCTGTGGTCTGAAACACCTCATAGGCCTCAGGCATAAAATATTATCAATGAACCTGTACCATTTTCGCTGTGGAATACTTTTTTTCCACCTTACGCTCCTTTAGAGATGGATTGAATCCTATATTTTAGGTTTACGTGAAACAATACAAGATTTTCTATCATTTCTTCAGAATATACAAAGCTTTCAACTTACAGAATATTTTCCGGTCCACAATGTAGGCATCTGAGAGCCCAACCTTGACTGGATGCTGCTCATCAGTAATTGCAGTTACTATGACTGGAACTTGTTTATATGTAAATACAATATCTCCATTCTTGTGTAACGTTGCCTGTATCAATGAACAAAAGTAAAAAACACATAATAAAGAAAAGAACTGCCTAATACAACAAAACATTTACACTGTAAGCAAAGAAAAAGTAATTTACAGATTTGTAATAGGGAACAGAAAAATTAAAAATTAAATACAATCCACTGATCGCTCTAAAACATAGCCTCCTCTTAACCAAAATTATAGTTAATATACAATTTTTTTTTTTCTAATCCAGGTAAATCAATTAAACCATACCACGGGTGGGGTTTAAACCCGCGGTCAGTCTCAAAACTCCAAACCGTTGCGTAAGCCCAGTGGCTTACGCGACGGTCTGGAGTTTTGAGACACACTGACCGTGGGTTCAAACCCCACCCGTGGTATGGTTCGTTTGCAATCGTGTCATTACGATTTCGTGAGTCCTAAATCAATTGCTGGTTGCAGAAAAAGGATAAAATCTTTTGAAGTCATAAATATTTCTTAATTGTCCTAGGGATGACAATTTCCAGTTAAGCAACTGGTTGTGAATGCACCACAAACAAAAATATCAAAATTAACTAAGACACATACTTCAATAAAGAAGAAGAAAGATTTATTTATAAATAAATTCAAGTTATTTAAACCTAGTAATGAATAAAAAAAAGTAGAGTGTCAACTCATTCATGGGTAACTATTATTTGAAGATTAGAAACTGTTATAGAGTAGAACTACAGAAGAGGATTACAATAGACACCCCTGGCTGTCTTCAAGAAGGCACTGGACAGGCATCTAAAGTCAGTAAATGACCAGCCGGGCTGTGGCTTGTACGTCGGTTTATGTGCGGCCAGCAGTAACAGCCTGGTAGATCAGGCCCTGATCCATCACAAGGCCTGGTCACAGACCAGGCCGCAGGGACACTGACCCCTGAAACCTCCTCCAGGTATACCATATTGCAGTGGTCCTGCTTACATTCACACATTCCACTCATCCACAACTTCTGCACTACCAAACAAGTGTTTTAATTTCTATACTATACAGTGGACCCTCGGTTTTAGTCGATAATTCTTTCCAGAATGCTGTTCGAGTGCCATTACCGAACAAATTTGTTCCCATAAGGACGAATGTAAATTAGATTAGTCGTTTCAGACCCCCAAAAATACACTTACAAAAATACACTTATACATACGGAATTGTTCGAGTTGGGAGTTGTATGAAAACCGAGGGTCCACTGTATTATTATTTATTATTATTAACACATGGGCCGTTTCGCACCTAGGTAGGGTATGCCATAAAAGAAAAACTTTCATCATCATTTACTCCATCACTGTATCGCCAGGGGCGTGCTTACACTACAGTTATAAAACTGTAACATTAACACCCCTCCTTCAGAGTGCAGGCACTGTATACTTCCCATCTCCAGGACTCAAGTCCAGCCTGCCGGTTTCCCTGAACTACATACTATATACAAACATAAAAAAATATTAGAACACTGCAGTAGGCCTACTGTCCCATACAAGGCAGATCAAACTCTTACTCATCCTTTCCCACTCATATCTATCCAAATCTGACAGTTTGTTCCACTCACTGACAAGTTATACTGCCAAACCAGTGATTTCCTATATCCTTTTTCAATTTGAATTTATCAAAATTTAATCTATTGCTTCTACTTCTATTTCTGATAGATATGTTCGGTATTTGCTGTTTGGAGTGACATCCAAACAGTCATATCTGCACGCCTCTGCAAAGACAGTGATTATGTGTGAATGATGGTTAAAGTGTTCTTTTTTTTTTTTGGGTCATCCTGCCTCAGTTGGAGATGGCCTGAGTGTTGGAAAAGATAAAAAAATGTTCAGTAGCTTTACTTTCAACCCCTTTATTTTTATATTCACTACACAGTAAAATCCTGCATGTCTGAGCTAAATATGAGACTCTCAAATGCTGATATATATGGTCAATTTTTTCACTCATTTCTTTATGAAATACATTTAATGCCATGATATTCTCACTTTGTGTATCTGTAGCAAACTTGTGTTATTTTCGTAGAGATGGTCAAGAACTGTGTATGAAGTTTACAACTCGAATTGTACAGTAATATTTGTCTTATATCTTTATCAAATTTTTTTTTTTCAACAAGTCGGCCGTCTCCCACCGAGGCAGGGTGACCCAAAAAGAAAGAAAATCCCCAAAAAGAAAAAACTTTCATCATCATTCAACACTTTCACCACACTCATACATAATCACTGTCTTTGCAGAGAAGCTCAAATACTACAGCTGAGAAAAGTCCCTCCCAGCTGTCACTATCTCAGACCCCTCCTTTAAAGTGCAGGCATTGTACTTCCCATTTCCAGGACTCAAGTCCAACTAAATCAATTAACTGGTTTCCTGAATCCCTTCACACAATGTTACCCTGCTCACACTCCAACAGATCGTCATGTCCCAAAACCATTCGTCTCCATTCACTCCTATCTAACACGCTCACACATGCTTGCTGGAAGTCCAAGCCCTCGCCCACAAAACCTCCTTTACCCCTTCCCTCCAACCTTTTCTAGGACGACCCCTACCCCGCCTTCCTTCCCTACAGATTTATACGCTCTCCAAGTCATTCTACTTTGATCCATTCTCTCTAAATGACCAAACCACCTCAACAACCCCTCTTCAGCCCTCTGACAAATACTTTTAGTAACTCCACACCTTCTCCTAATTTCCACATTCCGAATTTTCTGCATAATATTTACACCACACATTGCCCTTAGACAGGACATCTCCACTGCCTCCAGCCTCCTCCTCGCTGCAGCATTTGCAACCCATGCTTCACACCCATATAAGAGTGTTGGTACCACTATACTTTCGTACATTCCCTTCTTTGCCTCCATGGATAACGTTTTTGTCTCCACAGATACCTCAATGCACCACTCACCTTTTTTCCTTCATCAATTCTATGGTTAACCTCATCCTTCATAAACCCATCTGCTGACACATCAACTCCCAAACTATCTGAAAACATTTACTTCTTCCATAATCCCTCTCTCAATGTGATATCCAATTTTACTTTATTTAAATCGTTTGATACCCTCATCACCTTACTCTTATCTATGTTCACTTTTAACTTTCTACCTTTACACACTCTCCCAAACTCGTCCACTAACCTTTGCAACTTTTCTTTAGAATCTCCCATAAGCACAGTATCATCAGCAAAAAGTAACTGTGTCAACTCCCATTTTGCATTTAATTCTCCATAATTTAATCCCACCCCTCTCCCCAACACCCTAGCATTTACTTCTTTTACAACCCCATCTATAAATATATTAAACAGCCATGGTGACATTACACAACCCTGTCTAAGACCTACTTTTACCGGAAGTAATCTCCCTCTCTCCTACACACCCTAACCTGAGCCTCACTATCCTCATAAAAACTCTTTACAGCCTTCAGTAACTTACTACCTATTCCATACACTTGCAACATTTGCCACATTGCTCCCCTATCCACTCTATCATATGCCTTTTCTAAATCCATAAATGCAATAAAAACTTCTCTACCTTTATCTAAATACTGTTCACATATATGCTTCACTGTAAACACTTGATCTACACATCCCTACCCACTCTAAAGCCTCCTTGCTCATCTGCAATCCTACTCTCTGTCTTACCTCTAATTCTTTCAATAATAACCCTGCCATACACTTTATCTGGTATACTCAGTAAACTTATTCCCCTATAATTTTTACACTCTCTTTTATCCCCCTTCCCTTTATATAATGGAACTATACATGCTCGCTGCCAATCCCTAGGTACCTTCCCCTCTTTCATACATTTATTAAACAAAAATACCAACCACTCCAGCACTATATCCCCCCCTGCTTTTAACATTTCTGTCATGATTCCGTCAATTCCAGCTGCTTTACCCCCTTTCATTCTACGTAATGCCTCACGCACCTCCCCCACACTCACATCCTGCTCTTCTTCACTCCTAAACGATGTTGTACCTCCCTGGCCAGTACATGAAATTATCGCCTCCCTCTATACTATACTATACAGAAATCTGGAACTGTACATTGACATTTTGTGCATATGTGGAAAGTTCAAAGCTTTTGTACAAGACAGGTCAGGAACTTTTTCTATGCTGCATTTTACAAACCAGTAAAAATATCGGCAGTTTGGAGAGACTTCTAAACTGTCATATCTGAGCTCCTCTGCAAAGACAGTGATTATGTGTGAGTGAGGTGAAAGTGTTGAATGATGATGAAAGTATTTTCTTTTTGGGGATTTTCTTTCTGTTTGGGTCACCCTGCCTCGGTGGGAGATGGCCGACTTGTAGAAAAATGAAAAAAAAAAAAAAATTAGGCATTGCTATATCAAATGAACTTAATTTTGGTATTTATTCATTTTATTTTGGCAAAAATCGATCTCAAAATTTGTATTTTTGAAACTAAGGAATTGCCGATAAAGATTTTTTCAATTGTTTATAGATCAAATGCACTCAGGAATGCTATTAATCTGTTCATAGTTAGCTGCTCTATAACATTAGAAAGAACATCTGACTGCTTAACCAGAGTATTACATCTCTCCCCCCCTCCTCCTTCCATCCCTCTAGGCCAGTGAAGAGAGCAAACCCTGTATTAAGATAAGATTTTGTTCGGATTTTTAACACAGAGGGTTAGCCACCCAGACAAACCCAATAAAGTCAGAGAATCATCAGGAACTGTCCATCTTATTTCCATTAGGGTTCTTTAATTTTGTTTCCCAGGATGCAACCCACAACAGTTGACTAACACCCAGGTACCTACTTACTGCTAGGTGAACAGGGGCAGCAGATGTAAGGAAACCCACCCAATGCTTTACCTGTACTTGGGATGGATCCCAAACCTTCAGTGAGAGAGCTGAGGATGCTAACAAACAAGTCACGAGCACCACAAATGTACAGTGTGAGTACCATGAATGTACAAAGTCAAAATAAGGAAACCGTTAACAAATGTGTAACTTTCAACTAACCTGAAACGTAAATGTTCCAGCATCCACATGATCCTTCAGCAGAACATTATGCCACTGTACAGTAAATGATGTACCTAGTTGGGAAAAATAAAGTATTCTCTAACATGTATACCATACACTAAAGTATCCTATTAAAAGAAGTGCTAAATCTGTTCAGGACATGCATACAGAACTTAGGCTTGCTGCATAATGAAAGTTAATACAATGAGTGCATATTGCAAGATTTTTAATGCATCATTTATACAGTGGACCCTCGGTTTTCGTTGAAAATTCATTCCAGAATGCTGTTTGAGTGCCATTACCGAACGAATTTGTTCCCATAAGGACAAATCTTAATTAGATTAGTCGTTTCAGAACCTCAAAAATACATTTACATAATTGTTCGAGTTTGGAGGTGAACGAAAACCAAGGATTCACTGTACGTATATTTCATCAGTCTCAAACCCACTATTTCAAGATTTCTGATAAAGCCTATACAGTGGTACCTCGAGTTACGATGGTCCCCAAAATCACCCTTTTATGTAAGTTTATTTTTTTAAATGCTTTTGTAAGTATATTTTTGGGGGTGTAAAAGGACTAGTCTATTTTACATTATTCCTTATGGGGATAAATTCGTTTGGTAATGGCACTTGAACAGCATTCTCGAACGAAAAAATATCGTAACTCGAGGTACCACTGTATTTGTCTTTGGAAGTAATTTTCTTTAATAAAATCTTAATTGCTAATCTACTTTCCCAATTCTTTTTGTATTCTAATGACAACTGGTAGGTAGAAGATGGCAAGCACAAACATATGGCGAATCAAAGGCACAGATTAAGTCTTTTATTTAATAATGTTTTGTCCTCAGTGGGACTGTCAAGAAGAACTTGGTATTTAACAAAGCCCCAGTGAAGCAAAACATGGTTAAATAAAAGGTTTACTGTGCTTCATGGATTCATTATCATGTTTAGCTTATGGGATACACTGTGAAATGGAGGATACAAAACTGTGTATGCTAGATTTATATAACTCTGGAATAGCTAAATCTGACATATGCTTAGAGCAAAACTGTAAATGACAGTAGTATGTCAAACATAGCAAAACACTCTTTCTGTTATATTAAAATAAAAAAAAGATTTATAAAATGCTTAACCAGCATAAAAACAAAAAATAAAATTTCTGTCTTATTTGAACATATGTACAGTATAACTGTTCTGTTCCTCAAGATTAACAATTCTTTACTATACCAGTTCCTCAAGATTAACAGTTCTTTACTATACCAGTTCCTCAAGATTAACAATTCTTTACTATACCAGTGTGTAATCTAAGAAAAAATAACAAATAACCTACTAAACATGAAACTTCTTCCAAAAACTACAATTTTGACAAAAAAAGCTTACCGTTATCGGCATATTTAACAGAAGCATCAGGTGACATTGAAGTATCAAAATTGGCCATGAGGGGAGCAATGTATTGGGTAGCTGCCAGCCACGTGTGAACAAATTCACCAGTGAAGAGAAACCCTCCAGTAGCTATCGTGATGTTCTTCAGAAGATGTCCATAGAATGGAAACTCGAAGGTCAACATCACAGTCTGGTGATGAAAATGATTCCATTTTATTAACCCATCTCATGACATTACTGCCTGCCAACAGTCAGGTTACTGAAACCTAAACAAAGTAGATTCCCATATTATCAATTCATTCTATTACACTTATGAATTAAAACTCATATAAAAGATAAAATCTTCACCACTTTTTAGTATGTAGTAAACTGACTCCAGTGTTTTGACAATACCACGAGTCACTGCTGTGATCATCACTCTGTGCTCAAGCATGTAGATGTCTACCTCTGAGAGTGCAGGTTATATGTTGCAGTGCAGGTGGAAAATAAAATTGAACTATAGGATGTGTAGTATAGCTGCCAATAACACCGGTAGAGGGCTTGTTAGGCTGAGGTGCACAATAGTCAAGGAGCAATGTGAGATGACCCAGCATTAGTCATCAAATGGCAGCATAAGCCAATAGATGATGATAAAGACACTAAGTTGTAGGGAAACCTTCATTACAATGTTTCAGTTAGGACTGGAATTTATCAACTGATAAAGTCCAGTCCCAGATGAAATGTTGTAATAAAGGTTTCCCTGCAACAGTGTCATCCTCACCAGCATTAGTCCATGGAAACTAAAATCATGTGTGTATTAGCTCACAGAAATAGCAACACTTACTGCAGCTCTACGATGAGAAGCTGACAGCATCTCATTTGTTACTACTTTTTCTTCATTGAGGGAGTCCAGATCAACCCAATACTGCTGTGCTTCTTGTACACCTGAGAAGGTGTATGAACGGTAGTATCTGAAATGTTAAGATAACAATGTACAATATATGCATGTTGTTTTTACCCCTTTGAACTTACTCATTGTCTCACCCACTTCCTTATCACTTGCCTCTGGTTCTTCCTCCTAACAGATCCTATTCCTCTGTGCTCTATGTTTATAATTAAATGACATGGAAAAGCAAAAATTTACTGACCAAGTTATAATAGATATAACGTGCATCTTAATGGACTTGGTGAGAACTGTGAAAACTATGCAATTCAATTAACTGAAGAAAACTTGGATTTTGCATACATTATAAGGACACTACGAAACCTGCATGTACTTTAGGTAAGCGAGTCAAGAAGTAAATGAACAATGCCGCCCAAATACCATAACTTGGCTATCACATCTAACTTAACTAAGCTAGCAATAACCAAGAAAATATAACTATGCAAATGGGTCTCACTAAGTTTTTTTTTTTTTAACACATCAGTCGTCTCCCACCGAGGAATAGTGACCTGAAAAAGAAGAAACACTTTCATCACCAATCACTATCACTGTCTTGACAAAGGTGCACTGACATTACAGCTCAGATGCCCCTCCAAACTGCAATAGCTCCACCCCTTCTTCAGAGTGCAGGCACTGTACTTTTCACCTCGAGGACTCAAGTCCAACTAACCATTTTTTCCCAGAATTCCTTTAGAAATGTTACCTTGCTTACACTCAAATAACATGTCAAGTCATAAAAACCACCTGCCTCTACTTGCTCCTATCTAACACGCTCACACACGCCTGCTGAATGTCCAAGCCCCCTTGCATACAAAACCTTTTTTTACCCCCCTCCCAACCTTTCCTGTGATGACCCTTACCCTGCCTTCCCTCCACTACAGATTTATATGCCCTCCAATTCATCCTATTTTGTTCAATCCTCTCTAAATTTCCAAACCACTCAATAACCTTCTCAGCTCTAAATAATACTTCAGGTTGGATGGAGGGGGTAAAGGAGATTTTGTAAGCAAGGGGGCTTGGACAACAACAGGTGTGTGCATGTTTAATAGGAACAGAGGCAAGAGGTTTTTGTGACTTAAAGTACTGTTGGAGTGTGAGCCAGTAAAGTAACGTTTATGAAAGGATGCAGGTAAATCGGTTAGCCAGACTCGAGTCCTGGGCGGGAAGATCAGTGCATGAACCCTAAAGGAGGGGTGAGGATACTGCTGTTCAGAGGATCATGAGAACTACAATATCTTCCCACTTTTGTAAGACCAACTGAATGAAGGTTAGGAAATGTGTTTCCTTTTTTATTTGCTGGGGGTCACCCTACCTCAGTGGGAGACAGCCAGTATGATAAAAATATATATAGTGTATTGTATATATTTTTTCCCCAGCCTAAACCACTGTATGTTGACATTAATTTGTCTTACCTGTGGTGATCAACAGCTGTGTTTTCAGTATCATACCCAGTGACAGAAAGTGTGTCATCCCCAGAGTCAGGGTCATCTACACTGACTTGTACTGTAGTGTCAATGTTGTGCATAGTGGGATTTTCACTCCCTGTCACATTGTTGATGGGTGTTACTGGGATAGAAGAATCACCTTCCTCCTCATTCGTAACGTTCTCGGAGACCTGTAAAGAATGTACATTCAGTATCTGGTACATTACATAATCTATATACCTTTCCCCATTAAGGGAACCCAAAAAAAGTGCACATAGTCAGCATCAATTATTCAACAGCAGTTTACACAGAAGTACATGAAAATCACAATTCAAATGACTCTTTGAATCACAACATCCCACACCCCTCCTAAAGAGTGCAGATACTGTACATTACTTCCCTACTTCCAAAACTAAAATATGGTTAACAGAGTTCTCTAAGTCCCTTAAAAAATGTTACCTTAATCACACTTCAACATAATGTTAAATCTCAAAAACTACTTTAATCCACTCACTCCACAAAAAGTTAAATTTACAAAAATCATGATTATCTACCGTAATATGAAATATAATCACCATAAAGGGGAAAATAAATTCAAAGTGATTTTGTAATTTCTTGGTCACATTTCAAGGCAGTGAAAGAAATTAAGCAATAGGAATCATGTATACGTACATGAAGGATGCACCTCTCGCGCAGATCTGATACGACAAACATCGGGTAGATTGCACCACACACGGGCCTAACATGGATATTGCCCTTAACACACACCAGGTTAAAACTCTTAAAATTTTATTTATTGTGAAGTGAGTGTAAAACGAAAGCCTGTAATTGTTTTACATGATGGTAGGATTGCTGGTGTCTTTTTCCTGTCTCATAAACATGCAACTTTAAAGGAGGGGTCTGAGATAGTGACAGCTGGGAGGGACTTTTCTCAGCTGTCGTATCTGAGCTCCTCTGCAAAGACAGTGATTATGTATGAGTGTGGTGAAAGTGTTGAATGATTATGAAAGTATTTTCTTTTTGGGGATTTTCTTTCTTTTTGGGTCACCCTGCCTCGGTGGGAGACGGCCGACTTGTTGAAAAAAAATAAAAAAAATAAAATAAACATGCAAGATTTCAGGTACATCTTGCTACTTCTACTTACACTTAGGTCACACTACACATTCATGTACAAGCATAAAAAAAAAAAAAAAAAAAAAAAAAAAAAAAAAAAAAAAAAAAAAAAAAAAAAAAAAAAAAAAAAAAAAAAAAAAAAAAAAGATTTCAGGTATATATACACACCCCTCTGGGTTTTCTTCCATTTTCTTACTAGTTCTTGTTCTTATTTCCTCTTATCTCCATGGGGAAGTGGAACAGAATTCTTCCTCCGTAAGCCATGCGTGTCGTAAGAGGCGACTAAAATGCTGGGAGCAAGGGGCTAGTAACCCCTTCTCCTGTATATATTACTAAATGTAAAATGGGAAACTTTCGTTTTTCATTTTGGGCCACCCCACTTCGGTGGGAAACGGCCGACGTGTTGAAAGAAAGAAAGATCCAAAATACAGAATATTCAACATTGGTATGGTGTCCACATAAATAGACATAAAACAGATACTCCATAGACATG
Source organism: Cherax destructor (assembly GCA_009830355.1). NCBI lineage: Eukaryota > Metazoa > Arthropoda > Malacostraca > Decapoda > Parastacidae > Cherax > Cherax destructor. The sequence continues at coordinate 241,886 of WNWK01001422.1, forward strand.
CAACAAATTGGCTCTCAGAATGAAAGATACAAGACAGGAAGAAAGACTGCAAACAGTGGAACTAACAATGGGTGGAAGTAGTCACGGGTAGAAATAGGGTGGTAGTTCACTCTTTTTTTTTTTTTTTTTGTGAAATATGATGCTAGATGTTTTTGTCCTGGATGTTAACCCATGGTTATGTCCACCCATGACTACCACCACCCATGACTACTTGTAGTCATTGGTGGACGTAACCATGGGATAAAATCCAGGACAAAAACATCCAGCATCGTATTTCACAAAAAAAAAAAAAAAAAAAAAGTGAAATCCGATTAGCCATTAGCCAGCCATAGGACTGACAACCTGAATAAGTTTGTCATTAACGAGATGCAAAACACTACGGCCATCTCTAAATGTGCCCAGTAGACCGAGAAGAGACACAATAACCACCTATAAATAAAACATTTACTCAAGAGGGAGAACACGAGGCAACAATTTTACAATGAGGAACATGTAATACCAAATGGTCACTAAAAATACTTCTTTGCAAATAGTTAGACAACTGGAATGGGATGCAAGAGATAGTAAATGCTACAAGTACTGGAATATTTATACACAAAATAATGTTGACTGGGACATTATGTGCATCTCTCTCTCTGTAACTACTAATAAAAATATAGAGTAGGTAATTAATTTATACACTTTGCATGCCAGAGTTGCCCAAAGAACAGAATTGTCTAATGATTGTTTTTATTTTCAACTTGTCGTGATAAATATATGTACTAAGAATAACATCCTAAAGTATGTTTTTTTTTTTAACTTCCATCAAAACTAAAGTAGCAACTTAATTTAACCTAGTTAAATTGCATGCAAACTAATGCTGAAGAGCTCAAATTGATATTTTCCTAAGAATTATAACAATTCTGTTATTGAAAGGCAAATTATGTCTAAAATATCCACTTGGTCAAAAGTGTTACCAGCAGCACTGAATTCTGAAAACTGACTGAAAATCAAGTTCTTATTTGTATTTTTTTTAATGAAAAATTAAATAAATTTGTGATTAGAAGACTCATTTTTACAGCTACAACAAAAATCAACTTGTTTGGCAAAACAATCATTGTAAGTAAAAAATATGGTATGTATACAGCCCTCCAGAAATTTTTCTTTAGTAATTAAACCAACACATTTTTGTAAGAATGAATTTTAAAGTATAAATCACAGTCTTTGACTTATGAAATCATGATAATTCGACTGTAAAAATCTCATGGAACGAATGAGAATCAAACTCATGGTGAATCAGTCTTAAAACTAGCAGGCTAGCTAGTTTTAGGACTGGAAAGGCATGTGTTTAATTCCCACTCTTTCCGAGAGTGGGAACTGAATAAAGCATGTCTACTAATTATGACATTATTTTTATGGTCATATTAGCCTGCATTTACGCGTGTGTGCTTGCACGTCCTTTGCTTTAGAGCGCTGTCCAGGCACATTCTTATACACCAATGCCTTACTATATTTCACCATCAACACTGTAATATCTTATTCCACACCACTCAGAAGCATCTATGTTCAGTTTCCCTAGTATTTCCTCAATTACTGCTCTTGTTCAGGTTCCAATATTCAGCGATTTCATAATTTATATGCATATTCCCCAAGTCTTCATACACTTTCATCCAAAACAGAGCCCTAGGAAATCCTCTGCTTTCAAGGTAATCCTCACTGAACTGTGTACTGTCTGTCTTCTTTCCTAATTTCATTTTATGAACCAACTGGAGTTCTTTATAGTTTTAGCTTTCTGCTTCTTTCTCTTTCTCTTCACAAACTCTCAACTCTGTCTTGGGGTTTTGATACAAGTTGTAGATAAATTTGTCCAGCATTTAAACTGTCCTGGTGTTTCCTTTCTCAACAACCTCTCATTTAAATGTGGAAACAGTTCATGATAATAAAATAAAACACACTACCTAAAATATGGTTAGCAATATGGGGACATAACATCCCATCAATCCAGCAGGAATTTCAGCTTAATACTTTTGTACAATATCAGTACAACTGAAATCCACATCATTTACACACTTAGAAAAGGTAAAAAAGATAATGTATTAAACAATCAAAACAAATGAGTACAACTGAATATTTAAAACATTTACTTAAGCACTGTGCGTGATTAATAAAAAACCTGCACTCTGCATATCCTAAATAAGTACTAAACCTAAAAAGTATTGGTTAACACAACAGAGTGAATGCAGTATGTGCAACTTACATGCGTCCTTTTACCATAAAATCAATATCTGGGTCATCAAAGTGGCACAAACTTAGCACAATATTATACATGAAAAACATTCACTGAACTTATTAAAACAAAGACCATCACCCTCACTACTAGAAACATTTCTTAACATAAATTTCATGCTTTTCAACACAGCACCTCCACCATTGTAACCTATAAAATGCAACACCCACCGTCAACCCTCTCGTTCTATTATCCTCCAAATTAACTCTGCTCTCATTATTGGACTCGGGGATACTGGTGACTATGGTAGTGGCAGTGGTGGTAGTGGTACTGTTGGTGGTGGCATCAGAGGCTGGAGTAGTAACTGGAAGTGTATCCATGGTAGAGGCATTCACAGAAACATTATCACTGGGGGTCTTTACTGGGGCTACAGTAGCAAGACTTTCAGGGTCTTTTGTAGACGATGTAGTCTTCTTCGGTGTTACAGGTTTCTTCTTCGCATCAGTTTTATCAGGAAATTTGTTAGCTTTATCATTTTTTAAAGTGTCAGCTGGCTTCATACCCTGCAATTTTTTGTATAATATTAAACTAAAATAAAATCTTAATGCAATATTGCACAGAGGTATGGTATTTTCCACAATCAATACTAATAAAAAATACACAATCTAACACCAATGGAAGCCAACTCTAACCTTCACACCGACCTTTAGAGTATTGGGTAATGTAATACAGTAATAAACTTTTTCAATAAACAAGATTAAAACACATCATACTGCACTAAGTGTAATATAGTTCCTTTATGTATCAAGAGGAAATACAAGAAATAATTTTAAGATTTCTAGAGCTTTCACCAAACTGTTAAAAGGCAATAAACACAAGTGCAAAATTTACAATAAATTTATAAGATGTAATACTGTGCACCATCAGCACCTGCGTGGGATACACTTGAGTTCACGAATAGCAAATTCCTGAATATGGAACTTGTATTTCAAGGAAAAGGGAGGGATGTGTTTGGACCCTATAACCCTGGAACCATATTTGTAACATTTTTGAACAATAATGCAAACATAATGTAGAAGGTTTTGTCAGTGTTAAGTGTAAGTTTATTGGCTGTCATCCAGGTTGATATTTTTAGTAGCTCTTCATTAACAATGGTGTTGAGTGAGGCAAGATTTGGGTGGGAGATGACATAAGTCGTGACGTCAGCAAAGAAAATTGGTTTCAGGTGTCGGGATACGTTGGGAAGATCATTGATGAATAGGAAGAGCAGGAGACCAAGGACACTTCCCTGTGGCACTCCAGTATCAAGTGGTCGTGTAGATGAGGTTGTGTCTTTAATGGTGACGTATTGATACCTGTTAGTAAGATAGGATTTGAAATATATAAGCGCATGGCCTCTTATACCGTAATGGTCAAGTTTTTGGAGTAGGATGCCATGGTCTACTGTATCAAAAGCTTTCCTTAGGTCAATAAAGAGTCCTAATAGATATTCCTTATTTTCCAGTGCTGTGTAAAGTAGGTCCAGCATTTTTACAATTGCATCGTTTGTGTTTTTGTTTTTTCTAAAGCCAAATTGGCAGGGGTTGAGTATGCTCTGTACTGTAATAAACGAATATAATCTCTTGTGCACGAGTTTCTCAAAGATTTTGGATAGCAACGGTAAGTTTGAGATTGGCCTGTAGTTATTTGCATCTGTGGGGTCACCACCTTTGAAAATTGGTGTAACCCTTGCTGTCTTGAGGGGTGTCGGGAAAGTGCTAGTTTCTAGTGATTTGTTAAAAAGTAGTGAAACAGCAGGCGAAAGCACATGAGCTGCTCGCTTGTACAATAGTGGTGGGACTTGAGACAGATTCCCTGATTTATTCTTAAGTGACTTTATAATCATGGTGACTTCAGTGGGTTCGGTAGGTGCAAGATAGGAGGAGGTTGGGAAATTTCCATCTAAGTACGTAATCACTTGCTTGGGCATTGGTACCTGGGATTTTACTGCTGAGAGTTGACCCTATGGTTGAGAAGAAGTCATTTAACTTGTTAGCTGTATCAATAGGCTGTACGTAGTTGTGTTTTATTCGGTTTAGTTAGGACAATATCCCTAGTTTTTTTCAGTTTGTGGGTGCCCAGAATCTGAGTGTGTTTTCCAGGTCTTTTTTATATCTCTTCTTGTTTTGGTGAATCTGCTGGAATAGTACAATTGCTTGGCCTTTCTTATTAGTTTGGTGAGAACTGATGCATAGTGTTTAATAGTATTTTTATGTATTGGACCCTGTCTATATTGCTTTTCATATTGATGTTTCTTATCAATGGATCTTAGTATGCTGTTAGTTATCCATGGGCAACCTAGCCGTTTGTTCGTAATCTGTTTCTTTTTTATGGAACAATGTTTGTTGTATAGTCTAAGTAATTTATTAAGAAATATGTCTATCCAATCATCGATACCACTGGCAATGGAGAATTCTGTAGGCCAGTCAACCAACCCAAGCTCTGCTGTGAAGTTACTTATTGAGGCCTCGTCATGAAGTCTAAAAGAAACTTTGTTGTATTCATCCGAAAATCAAAGAGTACTGTATACTGACAAGACTTAATACAGTGGACCCCCGAGTAACGAGCACCCCAGAAATCGTACAATTATGTAAGTATAATATTGTAAGTGCTTTTGTAAGTGTATTTTTGGGGGTATGAAATGGACTAACCTATTTGACATTATTTCTTAAGGGAGTAAATTCGTTCGGTAATGGCACTTGAGCAGGCTTCTGGAATTAATTTTGCTCGTTACTCGGGGGTCCACTGTATATCATCAGTACTGATGTACATTAGTAAACATTGTGGTTTGAGTTACTACTTTAATGTTACTCTTATTGCAATCTAGTACAATTATTAATAAATTCCTAACCATATGTAACTCTTATATGTATTACTTGTGTTATCTGTAAAAATCCATAAAGATGTAATTTCACAAAACTACACATACTATGTACAGTGGACCCCCAGTTTTCGTGATGCTCCAAACTCGAACAATTATGTAAGTGTATTTTTGTAAGTGCTTTTGTAAGTGTATATTTGGGGGTCTAAAAGGACTAGTCTAATTTACATTATTCCTTATGGGAATAAATTCATTTGGTAACGGCACTTGAACAGCATTCTGGAACGAATAAATCATGAACACCGGGGTCCACTGTAGCTTGTTTAAGTCTTACCAGAAATACTTAACACACGCAGTGTTGCTGAAGTACCACGGCAAGGTGGATAATGAGAACTTTCAAAACAAAACAATTATTGTTTGGTGTTGAAGGCTTCATCATACTGATTGAGGCCAATGAACTGAGGAACTGACTATTTCAAAATTACAGTGGACCCCCGCCTAATGAGCAAAATTCATTCCAGAAGCCTGCTCAAGTGCAATTACCGAACGAATTTACTTCCTTAAGAAATAATGTCACATAGGTTAGTCTATTTCAGACCCCCAAAAATACACTTCCACAAGCACTTACAATATTATACTTACATAATTGTACAATTTCCGGGGTGCTCGTTAGGCGGGGGTCCACTGTACTTCTTTAAAATTGAGGGATTGATCTATGCTTGCCTCTCCACCAATCCTGTTCTCTCCATTATTTTAGTCTATATTCCACTGAAGAAGCTTTCTAAACAGCCAAAACATCTTGACAATAAAGATACCCAACTGTTGCACGTCTTACTTTTCTACTTGTTGGCATTGTATACCATTAATATAACGACTTAAATGCCACATATTAAGGGCAGTGTTAGTTTCAAGTCTAAGTGTATAGCTTGGGTTTTGAGCACAAGCATGTCTGCTTAGGTTCTTATAGTATATGTTTCAACCTTCTTAAAGATGGACACCCAAGTGTAACAAGCATAGAATGTCCCAGGCTAGTGTTCCACATATACTGAAGTGTTCATGGAGTTCAGCAAAATGAGCATTTGTATATAGTAATGTATAATCAAGACTGTGTTTGAATTACAACTTAAGGCTGTTTGGATGCTCTGAAATGAAGCAGCCTTTCCATACATACAGTTGTTCCCAATTTTTTTCCCATTTTAATACAGGCCTACATGATGGAATGCTGTCACAAAAGTTTACACTGTACAATTATTTACAGAACATTACAGTAGAATACTGGTGATGGTAGCAAAATAATGAACAATCAGCATGATAGTTACAAAAGGGCTAAAACTTTGTTGTCTGAAACAGTTATCCCCTTACAAAACTTCTACAGTACATAACAAACTTTTCCAAAAGCAGTTTCATGAACACAAAAGTGTCACTTCTTTGTGTTCAAAATGACAAGAATACGGTAATTTCTGAAATGATATTCATGCATATAAAGCCAACCAATTAGAAACAAAATGAACTAACCTTCAAGTTGGAGTCCTCATTTTTTGCTTCTGCATCACTTCGCCTCACCCGTAATAGTGACTGTAGTTGCAAGTCTTCCAATTCTGGTAAATACCCATCATACAGCACGTATCTGTTGTAATCTGCATCTGCAAGACATCTTTTTCTCAAATTATGCAATAACAGTTGTTGCCACAGGCTTTTTTTTTGTGCTTGAAAATATATTATTACATGTAAACTACATTTTGTATACTGCATAAAGAAATAAAGTTGTTTATTTTGTTTTGTTGCTAGTAAAGTATAATACAAGACGTATATACTGCTGTACTTCACTTAGCCTAGAAATTTTTAGTACAGACTACATACTGTAACCCATTTAATCAGTTCTTAAGATTTGATCATGTTAGTTCAGAAGGTGCCTTATTTATGCATGTGGGTTTTTAATCATTTTTTATTCATAGAGGATAATTTTTGTTTGATCTGATTTGTACAAACTGCTTGGGCAGTTTGTACAACTTTGGTACTATTCTTGCCAGCCTGAAGGTTAATGTAATGCATCTTTCAAAATGGTGCGAACATTTGTATTATTCACAATTTAGACAGCAATATATATACCGACTCAGCTCACACACTGAGGTCCGGAGTTCAAATCTCCGGTACAGCTAGAAAACATTAGGCCGTCTTTCCATAAGACACCTGCTGTCCATGTTCACCCATCAGTATAAAATGGGTACCTGGGTGTTAGTCGACTGGTGAGGGTCACATCCTGGGACAAAACTGACCTAATTTGCCCGAAATGGTATGCATAACAAGTGGCTTTCTATATAGTAGTGTCATTGATGTCAGCTAGGCCTGTATACCTTGTACATGTACTTGTAGAAATAAAGATATTATTATTGTGTGTGTAAACCTGTAGGTTATGCACAGAACTTTATGCACGGACCCTTACGTTATGTACCTTTGATGAGTTTTGAGCTTTTCTACTCCCAGAGCATGTCATGTCATACATGGACCCTTATATTATACACAGAAGCACATGTTATATACAGACCCTAATGTTATGTATGGACCATCATACTATTTACAGACCATTTCATCATGCAAGGAACCATATGTCATATACAGAACCATATGTTATATACAAACCAGTATGTTAAATACAGACCCATATGTTATGTTCAAACCCATGTTATGTATGGACCTGTACATTATACACAGACCCTATTTTGAATACAGACTCACATGTTACATAGGCACACTTATGTTTTACACGGATGTGCATCTAATACTGCAGTAGTAGTATATGGACACATATATATGGGCATACACCTTATGTACCGACAAGTATATCTTATACGTATACGGACACGTAGCTTATCAAATCTTATCTTTATTCGGACATATATAATATAGTATACAGACATTTATATTATATGCACACATTATACATGGACATGTATACATGTATTAAATATAAGTGTACCTTATATAATGACATCCATGTTATGGATGGACATGTATGCTATATACATGTGTGTTTTGATATTGCTGATAATGACTGTCCTCATTATGTTTGCACAACTATACTTCTGCTGCATTGAAATAGCGGGCCTTATAGAGTTTAATTGGTGGCATATGAAATCCTGATCACCAATCAGTTGGTACGAATTTTACACACATACTACAGTGGAACCCCCCTGTCCGCGGGGGATATGTACCAAGGACCTGCCGTGGATACCAAAACCACGGATAGTAGCAAACCCTATATATAAGTCCAATACATACCTGTTATAAAGTTTAATTGATAATTGATAAGTGGAGAATTATCACTTTTTCACTACTGGGAATTATACTTCACGGCTTCTCTTAGGCTTTGAAGAACTGCCAGCTTCTCTACTTTTGCATTTTGGAGCCATTTTTATGCAAAATTAAGAGGTATTTTTGAGCCACAGTAAACTGTGGATAACTGAAACTGGGGATACCGAATCAGTGGATATGAGGGTTCTATTGTATTTCATTAACGATCCTTCTGCTGATTACAATATAACTGGCATGCAATGTACAAGATTCACTAGTGAAGTTTCTTCCATTTACTATCACTAACACAGAGAAATGCACTGCATTCTCTAAAAATAGGTCTATGACACCAGTATTTCCTCTCACCATATTTCACAAATTCTTTGTTTCAAAGTATTTCCCTCACTTTCCAAATTTATATATTTCCAGTCTTATAGAAGTCTGCCCTTAACACAGGACTCCACACCCTCCTTGCTGCTATTCTGCATTATTTATAATTCACATAGTACATATCTGTATACATACTACAAACAAGCACACACACAAGTTCCTTTTGTTGCAACTTAAAGCATATCCTGTATAATAAGATCCTGTAGCCCAGTCTAAACAATGGCACTCCAGATTTTTTCCTTTCTTTCACCTCCAACTGTTTGTGTGTGACATGCCTAGCATGCCTCTAGCATGCTAGAGGCCTTCCTTGTAATTGATATTTTATAATATGTAAACCACACATTGTAAGCTTTGCAAGGAAATAAACACTTTCATTTTCATTTTCATAGTATCGTTTACGAGGCCAGAACATACAGAAGAATTAAATAGCTGGAGACCACACCTGAGGCTCACTGGTGTGGCCAGCACTAGGAAGAAACATGGTTTGTAACCAGGCTACCTAAAGTTTTCAGGCATCTGTAGCTGAGTGGTCTAAGCCATCACATGTGGAGCTAAACCACACTCGTTTGTAGCATTGAAATGTGGGTTCAAATCCTTCTGGCTGTGACCTTTTGTGTATGTACCTCTGCTTGTTTCTTTGTGGTGCAGTGATTTTATACACAGTTGACCCTTGAACAACGCTGGGGTTAGGGGCGCCGACCACCCACGGTCGAAAATTCACCTAAATATAACTTTTGACTCCTCAAAAACTTAACTACTAATGACCTTATCGATAACATAAACAGTTGCTTAATACATATTTTGTATGTTATATGCATTATACAGTGGACCCCCGAGTTTCGGTCATAATTCATTCCAGAAGGCTGTTCAAGTGCCATTACCGAACGAATTTGTTCCCTTAAGGAAAAATGTAAATTAGATTAGTCCTTTCAGACCCTCAAAAATACACATACAAAAGCACTTACAATATTAAACTTACATAATTGTTCGATTTCCGAGGTGACCGAAACTCGGGGGTCCACTGTATACTGTATTCTTACAATAAAGTAAACTAGAGAAAAGAAAATGTTATTAATAAAATCATAAGGATGAGAAAATACATTTACAGTACTGTACTGTCCTAGTAGTGGTCAGTGAAGAGGCAGGGCCAGGAGCTAATTCTCGACCCCTGCAACCACAATTAGGTGAGTACAATTAGGCGAGTACTGTATTTAATGATACCATAAGTTTACGTCGTCTGTTTACAAGCTAAATTGTCTGTCTGTCAGTACCTACATCAATATTGTTTTATATGATAAGAAACACTGTACAGTATATGTTATACATATTACTAACACTAGACATCAAAAAATGAAAAAAGAATGTGAAAAAGAAATTCATATTTATTTATGATTTAATATTACATCTTTACGTATGTATATATTTCTCTCGACTGTGAATGGAATATGTACGACCTGTAAAAATTTATATTATTATTATATTATTGACTTTTGTGGGTTTAGTGCTTAATTATGATAATAAGCCTCTACTTTACAGCATTTTGCTAATACAGTGGTTTTCAGTTATACCCATTCTTCATTTATTCAGACTTTCTACAATATATATATAAACCACTCACTATAAGCTATGGATGAAAATATTTTAAGGTAAGTAATGTGTGTACTGTAGATGGATCTATAATTTCCTAACAAGTAGAACACAAAGAGTAGTAGTCAACAGAGTAAAGTCTGAGGCAGCTACTGTGAAAAGCTCTGTTCCACAAGGCACAGTACTCGCTCCCATCCTGTTCCTCATCCTCATATCGGACATAGACAGGGATATAAGCCACAGTGCCGTGTCTTCCTTTGCAGATGACACCCGAATCTGTATGACAGTGTCCACCGTTGAAGACACTGCAAGACTTCAAGCAGACATAAACCAAATCTTTAAATGGGCTGCAGAAAACAATATGAAGTTCAATGATGAGAAATTTCAATTATTCAGATACGGAAAACATGAAGAAATTAAAATCTCATCGGAGTACAAAACTAATTCCAACCACACAATAGAGCGAAAAACTAATGTCAAAGACCTGGGAGTGATCGTGTCAGAGGATCTCACCTTCAAGGACCATAACACCATAGCAATTGCATCTGCTAGAAAAATGACAGGATGGATAATGAGAACCTTCAAAACCAGGGCTGCCAAGCCCATGTTGACACTTTACAGATCGTTTGTTCTATTTAGGCTGGAATATTTTTTTTTTTTTTTTTTTTTTTTTTATATGCTGGAATATTGATGCACACTAACTGCACATTTCAAGGCGGGTGAAATTGCTGACCTTGAAAATGTGCAGAGAACCTTCACGGCACGCATAACTGCGATAAACCACCTCAATTACTGGGAACGCTTGAAGTTCCTAAACCTGTACTCTCTAGAACGCAGGTGGGAGAGATACATTATTATATACACTTGGAAAATTTTCGAGGGATTAGTACCAAACTTGCACACGAAAATCACTCCCTACAAAAGCAAAAGACTCGGCAGGCGATGTAACATCACCCCAATGAAGAGCAGGGGTGCCACTAGCACGTTGAGGGACAACACAATAAGTGTCAGGGGCCCAAGATTGTTCAACTGCCTCCCAGCATACATCAGGGGGATTATCAACAAACCCCTGGCTGTCTTCAAGCAGGCACTGGACAGGCACCTAAAGTCGGTACCTGACCAGCCAGGCTGTGGTTCGTACGTTGGACTGCGTGCGGCCAGCAGTAACAGCCTGGTTGATCAGGCTCTGGTCCAACATGAGGCCTGGTCACAGACAGGGCCGCAGGGGCGTTGACCCCTGGAATTCTCTCCAGGTAAACTCCAGGTATATGCATTTTTAAGCCTAGCTATATTGCTCACTTAATATATGATAGTGTAAAATAAGTTATCAGGCTTTAATAAGCATTTGAAAGTGAAAAAGGCTATGATTCACTTTTCAGCAGTAGCCTGAATTATAATCATGGGGGAGCACTAATGCCATAGGATTATAGTGCACGTTGGGGGGGGGGGAGATGGAAGGTATTCAGACTCAATTCAGGGAACCAGAGCACAGATCCAATTCCTTAGATCAAGAGCCCCTCACCAGCATCAAGGAACCTCCTTTGTGGGGTCAGTAGCCCAGAATCTAGCCTCCTGTATAAGAAGGCCCCCATGTACGTACATACATACACATATAAACATGCTGGCAATCTCCCACCAAGGCTGGGTAACCAGAAAAACAAACATTCATTCACACTATCACTTTCTTGCCAGATGCACTTAGATACAACAGTTCAGATGTCCCTCCAAACAGCAAATATCCCCCACCCCTCCTTTAGAGTGCAGCCACTGTACTTCCCTATGTAAACCATGGAATAAGTATTTATTTTGGAAACTAGCATTTCAGGCGATATGGGAGAAAATATTACCTTTACTTTGGTTGCACAGCACGTGTGAACCACTTACCACTTAGTAAAGAGTGTGTCATGCACCTGACCTAATGTCAACAAAGATGCGCCAGTACCGATGGCTGAGTAAGGTTAAGAAATATTTGGTTATTTTAGGTTTATACCCTTTGCACAAAATATCTCAACTGTAAAGCAAAATTACTATTGTACAATTCAAACTTTTAGTAATTATAATATTTACATGACGTGCTAAACCCGAGAGAGTCATTCAGGAGACTACAATCAGGTGAGAAACTGTGTACCTGTCTCCTTATTATATTATTACTGCTGGTAGATGGTTAGTTCTTACTGTACATACAGGTTGTACATAGTATTGGGTTGAGGTAGAGGTTGCCTGGGGTGCAGTAGAGCTGGGGTGGGTGTACAGGGGGTGGAGCTCACAAGGTGTGGTGGCTTCAACAGGTACTTCGTAACCCTTGCGAAAAACAGCGCAATCCCATTACCATTAATTCTGCACTCACGTCACTTTTCTAATGCATCCAGCCCCGGCAACTCGCAGAACTGACGTTCTCGCATTATTTTACTCACCACTTATATGCGCACTAGACGTATTTATAAAGTAAAGTAGTAAAAATGTGGAGACCAAGACGACACAGTCCCGCATGATCGCCATGTTAACATTCACTGACGTCATGTGTTGTTCGCCTCGAGTCCTGCACTCAACCTCGTCCTCGCCTTAATCTTTAACCTCATAACACTCTACAAATATATCTCACTCAAGATAGCAATGTTTATCACGATGCATCAGCTAATTTAAGAGACTTTATACAATGATATTTTGTTGCAAATAAATGATAATACATTAGTTTCCATGTTGTATGTGATATTGACAAGGAGAACATCTGGAGATGGAAAGAATCTTAAGAGTTTTTTAATGGGATGACATTTAACCTGCCAAGTTAACTGTGCTAGGACAGATGGAAGGACAAGGATAATCACATGCCAGCAGGAAAGAGGCTATTGACTGGAGTACCAAGGAGGCATGACTAGAGCAGGAAGGAATTAATCAACATTCGGACACGTACAGTCAGCCTGCCAGGGATTCTAAATAAAATCTTCCATCAAATTTATGGTCATCTTCAGGACCTTTTTTTTATCTGCATATTCTCTTGCCAATGGATGCGCGACACTTGTACATAACATTAATGTTTATTAATGTCACACTGACTGACAGGGAATCAACATGTTTCACCCTCATTGTCATGATTATATTTGTCACTGTATCCAGAAGTATTATTAACAAAGTCAATAACTTGTTTCTTTTATAATCTGTAAATACAAGACATTTCCATACGCATAATTAATACAAATCATCATTGGAGTAATTTAAATAGGGATACTAGAGAAGTGATCTCCAAAACAACTTGATTTTTGTCTATTACAGTTTTTCTTACATACTGTGGCTTGCACGTAATCCTGCTCCATCTCCTCGCACCAAACACGCATACACCAGTATGGATTTAGTTGAAGGCAAGTGCTGCCTCGCACCCCTACTGGAGTTCCAGGAGACAATAACACAGATCAACCCAGTAATCCAAGCATATGTCGACTCCATATGCTTGGATTACTAAACAAAAAGGTGACACTGTGCCCAAGAATAACTGACACACTGGAAAAGCAGTCAGAGGTACAAGGTAATGTGCTAGTGAGTCAATAATGCCTAATGAACTGAGGATGCTGGTAAGGGCGGCCATAGGTTGAGAAAGAGTAACGAGTGAGATCCCTCAAAGATCGGTACTATGACCATTACTATTATTAATGCATATAAATGATCTACCAGAAGGAAATGAATCCTATGTATCATTGTTTACCAATGAAAAATACAGGAACAGAAGTGGACAGAGACAGGCTCCAGAAGGAAGTGAGCAAGTTGCATCGATGGTCAACAAGTGGCTGTTGGAGTTCAACGCAAATAAGGGCAAGACCATGCAAACTGGTGAGGAGAGAGAGAAGACCAGAGACGGAGTATAGACTGAGAGGCGAGAAACTAGATATACTCCAGAAGACAGACCTTGGAGTAAACATCACCCAACATACTGCCAGAGGTGAACATAAATCGCATAACATCGGTAGCATATGTAGTAACTAATCTCAGAACTGTCTTCAAGGACTTTAGCAGAGAATCTTCTAGGACATTGTATCTGATATATGTCAAGCTTATCATAGAGTACGCAGCATCGGCATAGAGCCACATCTGACCAAGCAAGTTGGAAAACATAATACGTAATTATATTAGATACCAACTCGATGACACAAGGATACAAATGCCATTACCTTTTCAGTTAGACAAAATTCGCTGTGAAACGTTGTCAAGAATGTTCGAGAACTGGAGAAGGTCGAAAAGATTTGCAACAAGACTAGTCCCAGAGCTGGGGATTGAGCTAAAATTATAAATATTACTCCATTAAAATATTACTCAGTTTTATTAAAGTACTCAACAAAGCCTCTACACGTAGCTTAGATATTGTTTTATTTTTAGAAAATAAATATATCTTCAGATAAAATCTCGTTGGGACTTTCCCAAAACAAACTTTCCAAATAAACTCGAAAAAATCTAAAAAAAAAAAATAATTGCCATCTTTCATTCAATATATAAAAGCGTAAGATTTTAATTTTCTTGAACCACTGAAGCACGTAAAGCACTTTTTACTTGATTTTAAAAGCGAAAATAACCTTTCACTACTGCAGTATGAGGCTGGTGGTGTGACTCGGGAAAATGTTCAGTGAAATAAAAACATTTGGAAGTGTTGCTTGCAATTTGTGCATGTTCATGATCAGTATTTGTAAGTGTTGTCAGAGCTGGTGTTCCATGTGCGAGTTAGCTGATATGGGCGACACAGAACCATAATTACCACACCTATATTTGTCAAGAGAAGATTCACTTCGAAAGATGAAAAAAAACAACAAAAAAACATTAGGGCTACGAATTCTTTTGCCCAAGACAGAATTCATCTTGGTGATTTATCAGAAATTTTAATAATTTTATCAACACATGTTTCTGTTTATAAAACTTTATTAACACAAAATTCTGTAATTGTAATTCACATCGATTTATTTAAGTGACAATAAAAACGCCCACTGGTGTTATTGTGTATTAATAAGCAATAAACTAATGGGTTATAACCTTAGTTTCTAAAGGGATGGAGGGGTAAGCCAGCGGAAAGCCTCGGTCAGATGACCAAATGCTCCAGTGGCGGGCCATCATAGGACTAAGACCCGCGTCAGTAAACACTTGTCCTGTTTCCTGATGAATCTTATCAAACTTAACCTGATGGGTTATGACAATAATTCGATTTAGCTAGATTACAGAAAAATCAATGAGTCAGAGGTTTAAGTACGGGTATGACATGACCGACAAACTACTTAAATATATTGTAATACCTTTGTAGGATGATGCCCTCAAGTTTTCATGTCTTGTAGCTGTGTAAGTAAGTTTATTCAGGTATACACAAATACAGTTACATAGATTATCATAACAGCATATGTGGAGAGAACCCAGAATAACCCAAAACAAAAGTCAGAAAAAAGTGACTTATTTCCATTATTTCGTTAGGCGAGGTCACAATTAGGAACAAGTCTCCTTACACCTGCTACCTCTGTTCACCTACCAGCAGGTGAACAGGGAAACTCATTATTTTTATGTAAGATAAGGCCCAAGGACCACCAGGGGAAATAAACCACACTATACTTTGTCAAGTTATTAAATCTGGGTTTAAAAACCGAAGCAAGTCTAGTCAATCGCAAGGATCCCCAGCATGAGAGGGGATCCCCAGTATGAGAGGGGATCCCCAGCATGAGAGGGGGAGAGGTGGGAAATAGTGAATGTTGTTGCAGGAAGACAATTGACGGGGGGAGGGGAGTATATATGAGGTGGAACATTGCGTCAGAGGAGTAGGGGGATGTGGGGTGATGGATTCAATAGGCCGGGAAGCAGGAATGACCAGCCATGCCACACTTACACTTGTCTCTCTCAACTCATCACACTGCACACATTGCTCCTCTATATTGCAACCTAAATTGCTGAATCCATTTAACAAATATTCCGTGAAATTACTATAGCTTTCTAATGTCTAGAAGAAAAATGTTTCATTTTTGTTAATGGACATAATGGGAAATTATATATTTTTTACTAGGTTTTGTATTTTTATGTGTTTCTGATAAACATGTGTGGAGATTTTGTTATAATTCTGTCATTTATAAATAAAGTTAGGAGAGCACAAAACAGGTTTGGATGTCGTCATCTGCTGCTGCTGCTGTTACTGCTGCGGCGGAGGCAGCTGTTGCTGCGTCTCTGCTGTTGTTGCTGCTGCTGCGTCTCTGCTGTTGTTGCTGCTGCTGCGTCTCTGCTGTTGTTGCTGCTGCTGCGTCTCTGCTGTTGTTGCTGCTGCTGCGTCTCTGCTGTTGTTGATGCTGCTGCGTCTGCTGTTGTTGCTGCTGCTGCGTCTGCTGTTGTTGCTGCTGCTCGCTGCGTCTCTGCTCGTCTGCTGTTGCTGCTGCTGCGTCTCTGCTGTTGTTGCTGCTGCTGCGTCTCTGCTGTTGTTGCTGCTGCTGCGTCTCTGCTGTTGTTGCTGCTGCTGCGTCTCTGCTGTTGTTGCTGTTGCTGCGTCTCTGCTGTTGTTGCTGCTGCTGCGTCTCTGCTGTTGTTGCTGCTGCTGCGTCTCTGCTGTTGTTGTTGCTGCTGCGTCTCTGCTGTTGTTGCTGCTGCTGCGTCTCTGCTGTTGTTGCTGCTGTTGCTGATACTGCTGGTGCTGCTGCTGATGTTATTTCTGCTGTTGCTGCTGCGGCAGATGCTGGGGCTGCTCCTCTGTTGTTGCTGCTGCTGTTGTTGCTGCTGCTGTTGTTGCTGCTGCTGCTGTTGTTGCTGCTGCTGCTGCTGTTGTTGTTGCTGCTAATGTTGTTGTTGATGTTGCTGCTGTTACTGTTGGTACTATTGTTACTCCTGCTGTTGTTGTTGTTCCTGCTCCTATTGTTGCTGCTGCTGCTGTTCTTGTTGTTGTTGTTGCTGCTGATGTTGCTGTTGCTTATATTTCATTATATTTAAACACCAATTTATTGTTTCTCATTAAAGACATCCATTGGACGACACGTGGATTACATCATCCACTTCTGAAACAAAACAAATAAACAAGTGCATTTGTTTATGGAGTATACAATGTGTAGTTTACACGTAAACAAAAGAAAGCCACTAGTATACACGAGTATTTTTAGTGGTAAATTTTAATTATTACAAAAAGAGAGGCAACATATACTTCGTATGTAATAAATAATAATAATCTTTATTTCTACAAGTACATGTACAAGGTAAACAGACCATAGTTGACATGTGACATACTACTATATAGAAAGCCCATTGTTATGCAGAGCATTTAGGGAAAATTAGGTCAATTTTGTTCCCAGGATGCGACCCACACCAGTCGACTAACACCCAGGTACCTATTTTACAGATGGGTGAACTTTAGGAAATACGTCCTAATGTTTCCACCCGTACCGGGGAGCGAACCACGGTCCTCAGTGTGTTAGCTGAGTGCGTTAGCAATCGAGCTACGTGTATAATACTTCCGTATACTGCGTGAATACAGTTGAAGATATTACATACAATAATGTATACTAACAATTTTGTATAGACTGTGGTATGTGTTGAGGTGTGCACTGAGAGCAGCAGTGCATATACACGTGAAGGGATATACGTCTCAGTCTACATACACTTCAGAATATACATTAATCCCGGTATTTGGGATTATTCTTGATTGGTGTTATACAGGTGACAGACGGCCTTATTTCTTTTTTAATAAACGTATTTCTATTATATTTTTACATTTTTCTTAAAGCTGATTTGTACTGTTGTGTAAAACTTATTCGTTGGTTGAATAAGTGTATTATACACGAGCAGTGCTGTATGTGGCCTGAATATCATAGCCGGTTGCTTAATACAACCACTGCAGGAATTTGAAGCAGCAGTTTGTAAAGCCACCTGCATGCTTAATTTATCACTAGATCAAGACTGTCGGCGCCCATTAAGGATTCTCCGTCACTTTAGGCATCAAAATTTGATTTTATCCCAAAATCTTCATTTTCGGGGGAAAAAAAAACCGAACGTCCTAGAGTGCGCTCTAAAAACTAGTGTAAATATAAGCTGCGCTTTTTGTGACAAAAACAGCAAAAAAAAAAGTTTAAAACAGTAATATTTCAAGGTACAGAGATCAGCCACATCAATAAATTTAATACTACTCTGTACCCTTTCAACGGGTTTATCGCTTCCTCGTGAAAGTAATAATTGCAATAACATTAGTTATTAAGTTATTCGAGGAACCATAAGCCAGTGTATACGAGGGAAACAAATTATATCTATTGAAATTCTCCTCGTGTGAGATGCCTTGTGATGGGTGAGCAGAGTGAGGCTTCATTACACCAGACAGCTGGTGATTGCAGAGGGAGTATTTGACCGCCAACATGGCGGATAAAATTACTGGAGTCACGTGACTACAAACACTTCACGCAGGCGCCTCAATGCTGGTGCAGAAATATTACGTTTCAATATTGTTCTTATTGTTGCTTTCCTGGAGGTGAGGGAAGGTTAGTTGGGGTTTTTCTTGATTCTGGTGAAGAGTTCTTGATCCATAGATATTACAAGGACCCCAATGGAAATAAAGTCACTTTGTCAGACTTTTTTGGGTTATCCTGGGTAATTTACACATGTTAAACTATGTATGGTAATTGTACTTATGTGTACCTGTACCTAAATAAACTTACTTACCTTCTCCTTCCTTGGATCAAACCTTATTGCCTCTCATTTTCATGTCAGTTCACTATTACACCATGGGATGCATAAACCTACATATAGTAATATAGCCCCACTGAATTTTGTAAACAAAAGCATTCAAAGATTATATCAAATGCATTATAATTCGGAGATGGTTGGTTTATTAGGTTTAAGTCCTATCTACTACACGACGGTCAATAAGGCTACAAGTCCTCTATATATCACCATTTAAGGATACTTTAATACCTAAAAAATGGGAGTAACATATACTCTTTGTGAGTTATCTTTGGTTAAATTCTATATTATATACCATGTAACACTACTGAAAATTTTTAAACTTATTTGTTAACCCTAAATAAACAACACCATACATACACTGAGAGACATACACATCTCGTTGCATATACCAGTTATCAAAAGTAGCAACTATTGGTGACACCAGTCCCAAAAACCAGAGTATTTGTAGTGGAAACTTTCCGTGGATGACGTATAGGGTGGGAGTGAGGATGTGCTGGGGGGATGAGGTGACTGTCAAGGATCCCTGGTATATCCTCCAGCCTGACTTGACATCTTCACACACCACTGTGTAGCGGCCTTAGAAAAATGACGCAATTAATTATTAAATCTATTTCCCCTTTCATCTAATAATGCTAATGTTGTTTTCGTTAATAGCTAAAGCGACGACATCATGCTTCATATTATTATTTGTCTTATATCTTTAGCTACGTATATAGGTAGGATGTAAGAATTACACTACACTCTGTGCTCGTTGAAAGTTTTGATTGGTTACCCACCCTGCAATATTCTTCATGGTTTGTTTGCTGGGGCGTGTATTAAGCTACAGATGTGATCAGGCACCTACAGCGTTCCTTCTACAGCTCTCTCTTTCTGGATCTTGTCTCAGCAGCAGCATCCCTCCTCTCTCTACTGTCTGAGAGAACACTGTCCTTTGTTAAGATAAGTTCGTGTCATTTAGATTGTTTTCTGGTAGAGTATGGATCCGTTGTTGAGCCAGAACATACATCTTTTAAATCTGTTCACAGAGCCTAATTTAGAGTCAGTGATTTCTAAAATTTTCTGAGGATGTGTCGTAAGACTATGCTTCAGTTCCCGAGTCTAACTCAAGAAGGTGGGTATGGGGTGCATAATAAAGATGGTAAACTAACTCAAGACCTACTAATGGAAATAAGTCACTTTGTTTAACTTTTTGGGGTTATTATAGGGTCTCTACACATATGCTGCTGTGTATGATAAACTATGTAACTGTATTTGTGAATACCTGAGTAAACTTACTTACCTGGTTATGACTGGCATCTATGAACTCTCGTAGTCGGGGGTTTGGGAATTTGCTGAACCTAGTCTTTAATTTGGGAGTTTTTTTTTTTTACCTTGTATGGAGAACTTATCATCGACTGTCCCCCAGTTAGGGTCGTTTTGTCTCCTTCCTTGCCTGACTCAATTATAATAATGTTTTTTTTTTAAAGGGGTGGAGGGGTAAGTCAGCGGAAGCCCTCGGTCAGATGACCTAAAGCTCCAGCTGCGGGTCAGGAAACACTGTTTCCTGACAAACTTAACTCAATCTTTCCTGACACTGCTGCTCACAGCTGCTTAGAGTTTTTTTGCTATTGAGCGAACTGGTCGTTTCTCTTAAAGTTCAAGCAAGCTGGGTTACGTTATTTTAGGTTGGCTTTGGTTGCATTACGTTGGGTTTTGTTGTCTTTCTATGGGTCAGTTTGTTTATTTAAGTTAGTTTAAATTTAATATCTTTATTATGCACCCCATACCCATCCTGTGGGCGATAGTCAAAAGATTATAGAGATACATAATGGGTCCAGGGACTGGACCCCAAAGGTTTGATAGCTGAACTAGTTACAAAGGTAATGAACTCCAGGTAGATCTGGTCACATAGTCTAGACACACACAGGTATACATTACCCTTGAACTTTAAAGTATCATTTCAGTACGGCAGCGTTGAGAGTATTTCTGTGTACAATATCATAAGTAAAGTGCTGATAGCATCAGTTAAATTAAATGTGTGTAGGAGCCTAACTCCATAATCTTTAAGTTTACGTTAAACTGTAAATGATAAACTCAGACATTTCTCTGTATTTCATCCAGTTGTAATCCCATTTACAAAATAAAGCGCTAAGAGAAGTAGACTGTATGACCATTGTGGGTTTAGCGCTTAGTTTTGATTGTAATAATATGAGAAATACAGGATCATTAGTCTCGAATTGTTACTAACCACCTATTACAAAGCCAGGAACAGGCTAGAGGGGAATCAGTTGACCTAGTACTCTCTGCTAGATGTCTATGCTAATAGATGGCTTATACTCATGGGGACCAGGAGCTGAGCCTCGACCTCTGCAACCTCATAGGTGAGTACGCACACACAAACAATAATTTCTTTAAATTCACTCTGAAAATTACCATACTATATTATAAAAATATATACTGCAGTTGCTATGTCTAAGATGAGGAAAAAAGCAAGACAAGTTAGTCAAAAACCTAAAAATGTCTACTTACATATAGGAGATGGATTGGGTTACATATGAACAGGACAGCGTCTTTTCTTCACTGGTCACCAATAGGATCCGAAGGACCCAGGTTCGATTCTGGGGCGGGCGAAATGTTGGGCATGGTTTCATTACATCTACTGTCCCTGGTCACCTAGATATAAGTAGGCACCTGGGTGTTAGTTGAATGTTGTGGGTCGCATCCTGGCGGAGATGAAAGGACTCAATTGGCAATAAACCAGGCTGACGACATGGCTTTACTGGGTTATCCTGGATACTAAACCTCTGGGTTAATAATGTGAAGAAAACTTTCGGCTAATATATAGTTTAGGGGCATCACCGAACTAACCTCTTATTTTCATTTTCATAATGCAAGAAATCTCTATATAGCCCTGTAGAGGTACTTATTTCTCATGCAAATTGTTTACATTGGAGATATTAGCAACATAATTATTTTTATGGGAGGTTGAATGTATTTGATAAAATATACGGCTGAAAGGAGCCAATCAGCAGTTAGTATTCAGTAGCCAGACCAGTTCCAATAAACGTGTAGTGGAACTACAGAATAAATGTAAGTACCAGTGTTGATTAATTACTTGATAGGGTCAAGTTAGGTTGGACTCCTTAGGTAACTGGACCTGCCTAGCATGGACCAGTGGTTCCCTCCGGTGTTGACCCTAGTGGGTTTAGCGCTTGGTTTTGATTATAATAATTCCTCCTGTGTCCCTTCGTTCTTGTGTTATCTTACGTTGGGTTGGGTTACGTTAGTTGAGGTTAGTTTTGCTGTAACAATTAGGGCCTCTATATATGTTTATTCTAGTTAAAAAAAAAATAGCGTTTCCACAATTTGTACAACTCAAAACTACCTTAAATACACAGGTCGGTACATATTGGACATTTCGTTATATTTTTTTTTTCGAAACTAGGCTCGGTTCCAAAACTAAATGGTTAGCAAAATAGAAAAATAGTTAGCAAATCTTCATTTTTCTGGATATTGTATTACTGAGGTATGCTTCAGGCTACTGCCTGTATTACTGTGGTATGCTTCAGGCTACTGCCTGTAATACTGTGGTATGCTTTATACTGCTGCCAGTATTTATGTGGTATGCTTCATACTACTGTCTGTAATACTTTGGTATACTTCACGCCGCCTGTATTTCAGTGACATGCTTTACTACTGCGTGTATTACTGTGGTAGGCTTCAGGTTACTGCTTGTATTCTTGTGGCTGAGTCATGCTACTGCCTGTATTCTTGTGGCATGAGTCATGCTACTGCCTGTATTCTTGTGGCATGAGTCATGCTACTGCCTGTATTCTTGTGGCATGAGTCATGCTACTGCCTGTATTCTTGTGGCATGAGTCATGCTACTGCCTGTATTCTTGTGGCATGAGTCATGCTACTGCCTGTATTCTTGTGGCATGAGTCATGCTACTGCCTGTATTCTTGTGGCATAAGTCATGCTACTGCCTGTATTCTTGTGGCATAAGTCATGCTACTGCCTGTATTCTTGTGGCATAAGTCATGCTACTGCCTGTGGTACTGTATGCTTCATGTGACTGCCAATGGAAATAAGTCACTGACTTTTTTTGGGTTATCCTAGGTTCTCTACACATATGCTGCTGTGTATGATAATCTATGTAACTGTATTTCTGTATACCTGAATAAACTTACTACATGTGGTATGATTCATGCAACAGCTTGAAATGTCGTGGGTAGCCTGGTGGGGTAGGCTGACCTTCAGGGAGTGACTGCTCATGAACCGACTAGCTGGCAGTATTAAGTCATCATAACAATTTTGTTTACGTAAGTTTATTCAGGTATACACAAATACAGTTACATAGATTATCATACATAGCAGCATATGTGTAGAGAACCTAGGATAACCCAAAAAAGTCAAGAGTGACTAATTTCAATTGGGGTTCTTCATTAGCGTGCGGTATATTCACACGTTATATACACCACAAGGTGTATACCTCTCGGTGTGTATATATACTGAGATGTTATTTTGATTTCCAGTTAAGGGATTAAAGTATTTCTGACTGGTGGTTGAGTGGGTTACATGCAGCCGTATTGACAATCGTGTAGAAGATATATTTAAAATTCCCTATTAACCAACCAGCTATTCTTTATAAGGATCACCAGACCTTGAAAATCGTCAAAGGGAAAAAACTAATCTACAATGCTTGGTGCTGATTGTTAAGAAAGTATATACATGCACTTATAGCTACCTAGTATCTATTCTTTTGAATAACCTAAGTGTAACATATTTTTTTTTTTACGTCCAACTCCCATGAATTCAACAATAGCATTATATAAATTTTAGTTCCAGATTACCAGTAATCCCTGAGATTAGTCCCAGGATTACCGCACCAACAGGTAGTTTAATGTCTAGGCACGTTCAGAGCCATATTTATGGCCTAGATTTCGAAGGATCTACTTAATAAGTGTCCATTCCGAGACATGTTGAAGGAGTATTGAGTGGGAGTCGTGGGGGATATAGAGAGGGTGGTGGGACCTCATAGAGGGCAAGGTTATATAACCCTCGTGTTAGTAAGTCACTGCATATTACGTATGCAAGTAAGTTTATTCAGGTATACACAAATACAGTTACATAGATTATTATTAATTATCATACATATCAGCATATGTGTAGATAACCTAGGATAACCCAAAACAGTCAAAGTGACTTATTTCCATTGGGGTCCTTTATTTCCTTAGGAGCCCTTTTATTTACATGGTTGAACATTTGTCTAAGACGTTCTCTTGTATCTTATATTAGCTTCTTTTGGCAGTACCTCGGTTATATTTAGCTTGTCACCAGATATGTATATAGAGTGTGGCATTAAACACACAAATCGTGCTGCATCAAGCATATATTACGTCGTTGTCACTGAATATACACACACGTGTGGTCATCGGGGATATACACAAGTACGTATTTGTAGTTTAGTCGACATACACATGTGTAGTCATCAGATATGCTTACACATGAAGTTAGCACACATACATTAAGTCATCATTTAACAGTCATCACATATTCACTTAACATGAAGTCATCATTTTAGGTAACAAGATATATATACCTCGAGGTGTATGCCTCTCAGTTTATATATGCTGAGACTTATCTTTTAATCCCTATCAATTTTATCAGTTTTGACTGATAGTGAACAGATAACATGCGGCCTTAATCATCCCTCATATAGTCGATAGGCTTTAACTTAGCCTAATAATTTTAGGTATCACCTTTAGAATACTCGTGAGGGTATCATCTTAGGATACACTATATAGTGATCCTTTGGGTTTTTTTTCGACGTGGTGTGGGAGGTAGCTGGGGTAGGCCAGCGGATGCCCACTGAACGGGGTCATCATTTGATTAAGACTCGTGTAAGGAGACAGTGTGTTGCTTCCTGACGAATAAAGCACAACCACCGCCTCAGAAGTGCTGAAGTTTGATGCATGGACTCTCAATACATTTTTTATTGGCTCTTGCATGTGGAAAAGATGAATGGATCGACCTGAGAGGCAATGAAAAATGAATTCCGAACCAATAAATATACCACAACAACCACTTTAGGCCATAACCATTAGGCAGATTCCTAATCTGCCTAATGGTTATTTCATCAGCTGATCTACCCCCGCTAAGAGGGTAAGCCAGCTGATGCTATAAGTAAGTTTATTCAGGTATACACAAATACATTTACATAGATTATCATACATAGCAACATATGTGTAGAGAACCTAGGATAACCCAAAAAAGTCAGACTGACTTATTTCCATTGGGGTCCTTTAGTCCTTTAGCCATTTAACAAGTCATGTTCTGACACACGTCGGTGTCAGGAGACACTTGTCCCGCTTCCTTACCAATAATATTCCATATACACGTGTTGTCAGCAGACACACACATAATTCACAATAGTTAAGCGAAGCTAAGAGGAAGGTTGAGTTGAAAAGACAATTTTAAAACCGCTGCACGGAAATATTGGCGAGACTAAAGGGAATTTGTAGATGGTAGAAAATTACCAGGACCCAAGATTAAGAGAGATATTATATCATGTGGTGTTAAGTGATAAACTGTGCTTCAGGAAGCATGCAGTAAGATGGGGTGTATTATATAGTGTTTGTTACCTCATGATCTGTACTTTAAGGTGGATACAGAGATGTTATACCGTATGTGAAGCAAAGCAAGACTAATACATCCACTCTATATGAAGATGACAGTCAGAAATCTCGGAGGAAAAAATATACTGGTACTGTGTTGTTGATGATCCCTTCCAGCAGGCTCATAGCTACTCTGTCTTTGCTTAGATCATATCTGAGTACTTCACATTCCCCAAGCGCTGTACCACCATTCTGAAACATCAACGTTATCATTTTATATAAAATATTAAGCTTTTGCTGAATTTTCCCCTTAAAATGCAGTTTAGAGAGCACGTTTGGTTAATAAACCCTATGGATTTGCGCTTCCCCCATTAAAATGATAATGGTACTTCATAGCTAGAAACATGAGCCATGTTTTTTTGATAAGGACACATGCAATAAGATGAAAGTTTGTCTTCCTGGACAAGATGAACGTTTCTCTATAAATTTCGTTGCTTGTGTATTGAAGAAACAGTGTGAGGAAGGTTGGGGTAAGATCGTCCTTAATATATTTAAGCAAGCTTGTCTCTTAATGAAAGGGGTAAAATATCTCATGGTAAATGTCTGACCAGAAACAAGTTAGAGAGACAGTTTAATATCTTTATTATGCAGCCCATACCCATCCTGTGGGCGGTAGTCAAAAGATTACAGAGGTACATAATGGGTCCAGGGACTGGGGCCCCAAAGTTTTGATAGCTGAACAAGTTACAAAGGTAATGAATCATGTAAGTAAATTTACTTACTTACGTTTATACATGGTTACAATAATATTAGAGAGACAGAGAGACTATTCTTGCACATCATCCTTAGTTTTATAATAGTTACTAAATTGTTGTAGTCTGCTGGCGCTGTTTTCTACTGAGGGCCAGAATATTAAGAAATCAAGGTTTTACACTCTTCAAGGCTCTTATACGCCTAAGTATAGCTAAGTATAAGCTGTAACTTATTTTACCTGTAATTTCCACAATAAACTTTTCTCATTCTGACGAGACTAGTTTACAACTATAATAAAAAATTGTAGTGACTGATAATTATAAACAGGATTGTGACACTTGTGTTTAATATAAAAAAACTATTTGATTATTATTTATAACAGAGTAAATAATTTACAATACACACACACTGAGAATACCTCAGTATCAATGTTAAGACTAAAGTTACTTGTGACTTTAATGACCCACATGTAGGCAATAGATTTTAGACTTAAACTCCAATGAATGAAGAAGAGTTAGTGGTTTGTCCATGGCTTGGGGTTTGAGCTGGCTTTCCCTGCCTATCATGGAAGGTCACATTCACTTTCACCTTCACCAGGTCACCGTTGCTTATGAATGATCAGCCACACAGGGAATGTCTGTCTGTTGCGTTCACCTCAGTTACTCTCCTAATATTTTTGTTTCTGAAAAAAATGTGGAAACTTGTGTGTTAAAATTAATGTGGATTTTACTAAATGCTTTCAGTCACAAATGGAGTTAAACTAGAGTATTAAAATTGTATTGTTGACATTCAGGTTATTATTAATATCCACCTGCACTTACGAGAGGGGACTTACGACGTTTCTGTCATCGTGTCACCATTATCAATCAAGTCACAACTAAAGTCTGGCAGAGATTTGACTATAACTGGGCAGAACAAGGAGGTAAGAGTTAAGGGATAAAGAATAAATGGATGGAAATAAGGGGTAAAGGAATGAGAATACGGAGAGATAGAAGAATTGGAATATTAAGAGATTTGGGGATGGGGACACTCACGGATAAGGGGGATGGGAATAATGGTTAAGAAGTCATGAAATGGGGTAAAAGGGAGAGAAGGGTAGGACACAAGGATAAGGATTAATGGTTAATGTGTTAAGAGACAATGAAGGACATTGCCAGATATGAGAGAGAAAGTTGTTGTTGGGTCACAACCTTGACATTGTCACTATTAATGGGTCACTCTCTACCTCAGTATCTCCCTCAGTTGCTACCTCAGTCTCTCCCTCAGTTGCTACCTCAGCTCTCCTCAGTTGCTACCTCAGTCTCTCCCTCAGTTGCTCCCAGTCTCTCCCTCAGTTGCTACCTCAGTCTCCCTCAGTTGCTACCTCAGTCTCTCCCTCAGTTGCTACCTCAGTCTCTCCCTCAGTTGCTACCTCAGTCTCTCCCTCAGTTGCTACCTCAGTCTCTCCCTCAGTTGCTACCTCAGTCTCTCCCTCAGTTGCTACCTCAGTCTCTCCCTCAGTTGCTACCTCAGTCTCTCCCTCAGTTGCTACCTCAGTCTCTCCCTCAGTTGCTACCTCAGTCTCTCCCTCAGCTGCTACCTCAGTCTCTCAGTTGTTACCCCAGTCTCTCCCTCAGCTGCTACCTCACTCCCTCAGTAACCTTGTTGTGCTGGGAGCAGCTTGATTCATCAGACTGTGATGGCGGGTGTGAAGCCTGGCAGCTGTACGTGTCGTCGGCGCCACCTCGGATGGGAAACGCAGGCCTTATCGGCCTCTTTGGGACCGATCGGAGGATCGAGCCTGCACCACTCTATGTGCTGACTGACCCGCGCGGCTAAGCACTTCATGTGAACGATTCCAACATTTTTATGTTTGCAGATGATGCAGGACTCAGGCCAAGATTAGCATTTAAAGAGTATTACAAGAAGCTGCTGGAACACATGTATAAGCTACAAGATTTCCCCAGAACCTCTTAAGAGTTCAACGAGCTCTTAAGGGGTTCTTAAGGGTTTAAAGCTTCCCCCTAGATATAACAATAATCTATTAAAAGAAGTCCATATATGTGACAATGTTGTGATAAGGGATAAAGAGTTAAAGGGGGTGGGAGCAGGACCATAGAGCTGGGAGCAGGACCAGAGGGCTGAAAGCAGGACCAGAGGGCTGGGAGCAGAACCAAAGGGCTGGGAGCAGGACTAGAGGGCTGGGGGCAGGACCAGAGGGCTGGGAGCTGGACCAGAGGGCTGGGAGCAGGACCAGAGGGCTGGGAGCAGGACCAGAGAGCTGGGAGCAGGACCAGAGAGCTGGGAGAGGATCAGAGGGGTGGGAGCAGGACCAGAGGGGTGGGAGCAGAACCAGAGGGCTGGGAGCAGGACCAGAGGCTGGAGCATAACAAGAGGGCTGGGAGCAGGACCAGAGGGCTGGGAGAGGACCAGAGGGCTGGGAGCAGGACCAGAGGGCTGAGAGCAGGACCCAGAAGCTAGGGCTCGACCCAGACAAGCATACATGAGTACCGAATAAGACATAGGGTGTGTGGGAGGTGTGTCCAACAGCAAGCCACCAGCACTCATGTCTAAAATTGAAACGACTCACCTAAGTAAACACTTTTTTTGGGGAGTGTCCCTCCGCTAATAGTGGGGAGGGGAGGTGCCTTGATGTTGGTGAAGTGGCTCTTGATTCAGGGAGGCAGTGCCGGACCTACATTTTTGGGGCTCTGAAGCTGGCAGTGTTCCGGGGTCACCTTCGCAACCAGCAACGGCTAGCCTACATGATACTTTAATAGGCTTTTAATTTTTATTTTAATTATTTTGTGTTGAACTACACTTAATTATTAATATATTATTATTTTTTAAAAACCCTTCTCATACAGTAGACCCAAAATTTTTAAGCAGTGTAGCTTCTGGGGCCCTTCTGGGGCCCTTCTGGGGTTAGGGGCCCTGAAGCTTCGTTAGTTTCATAGTAGATCCGCCCCTGCAGGGACGTGGAGCTACTTCCCCTTTCCTCGGATCAAACCTAGTTACTACCCATGCCCGTACTGGCTTAGGGTTTCCCATGAAGATAGTTCCTTGGCAACAGTGTGTATGCTGTACATCAAAAACAATGTAACTTTCAGTTATATACACAAAGAAATACACTTCTCAAGGGATCTTCACTAGGTATATACACTGGGAAACATACACCCTTTGGTATACACACACAAACATTGAAAAAAAAGAACAGGCCAAGTGTGTAATCGACAAGCACTTAAAGTCAGTACCTGATCAGCCGGGCTGTGGTTCGTACGTCGGTTTGCGTGCGGCCAACAGTAACAACCTGGTTGATCAGGCCCTGATCCACCATGAGGCCTGGTCACAGACCGGGCCGCGGGGGCGTTGACCCCCGGAACCTTCTTCAGGTATAGACAAGTGCCTTTGACAAAATTTTAACTAATTGAGAGGTACAATTGTAACAAAAATGAATATTTAAATAATAGTTACCATTTTTTCCGTACTTTTACTGTGTAAGAATTTAATTTTCCCAGTAGCTGTTATTATTATTATTATTATTATTATTCCGCGCTGTATGACCCTTGTGGGTTTAGCATTTAGTTATGATTATAATATTATTATCGTAATAAGTAAGCAGAAAATCCGTATGGGTCTATTACTCTAAAATGGTTATCATATTACCTGGAGAGAGTTCCGGCGGTCAACGCCCCCGCGGCCCGGTCTGTGACCAGGTCTCATGGTGGATCAGGGCCTGATCAACCAGACTGTTACTGCTGGCCGCACGCAGTTCAACGTACGAACCACAGCCTGGCTGGTCAGGTACTGACTTTAGGTGCCTATCCAGTGCCTGCTTGAAAACAGCCAGGGGTCTATTGGTAATCCCCCTTATGTATGCTGGGAGGCAGTTGAACGGTCTTGGGCCCCTGACATTTATTGTGTTGTCTCTCAACGTGCTAGTGGCACCCCTGCTTTTCATTGGGGGGATGTTACATCGTCTGCCGAGTCTTTTGCTTTCGTAGGGAGTGACTCTCGTGTGCAAGTTTGGTACTAATCCCTCTAGGATTTTCCAAGTGTATATAATAATGTATCTCTCCCGCCTGCGTTCTAGGGAGTACAGGTTTAGGAACTTCAAGCGTTCCTAGTAATTGAGGTGGTTTATCGCAGTTATGCGTGCCGTGAAGGTTCTCTGTACATTTTCTAGGTCAGCAATTTCAACTGCAGGGTGGAGTGGTAAGCCAGCGGAAGGCCTCGATCAGATGACCAAAGGCTCCAGCTGTGGATCATCATATGACTAAGACCCTTGTCAAGAAACACTTGTCTTGTTTCCTGACAAACATTATACCTACTACATATGGGTCATACACCGCCCTAACTGAGGTCTCGATATTTGTTTTAAATTGTCAAACTTCACACTGGATATGTCCATCGAGAGTGTATATGTATTTTGGGTATTAAAGTATTCTTGTTTGGTGGTGGACAGGTTACGTGGATCTTCTAATGACCTTAGCGCAGTCGATAGGCTTTAAAACCCATTAACCAATCAAGGAAATTTCACTGGTGACATGGGATTATTTTCTTGATAAAAATAATCTGAGATTCTGGGAAACAGCTCATTGACACGTACAGAATAACAAGAGCGAAATTACCCCAGCAAACACACTTGTTTTCTCTCCTACTTATTATTGTTGCCTGTCATTTTGTTTTTCTGTTTTGTGTGCGAAGTATCTTTTTTTTTGACTTCCTGGCATCGCAATTGATTTTGTTTCTTACTGTTGTAATTGATAATGTAAGTCTGTTGTGTGTTATTAGTTCTAACCCCTCCCCGCTGTTTTTAGCTGTTAGGTCTTAGCTTTGATGTGTCTGTTGTTAGTTGGTCAGGTCTAAGCAGTGACCCCTCTGGAAATAGTCACTCTGACTTTTTTGGGTTATCCTAGGTTCTCTACACATATGCTGCTATGTATGATAATCTATGTAACTGTATTTGTGTATACCTGAATAAACTTACTTACTTACTTACTATTGTTAATTAGTTAGTTCTAGGTAGTGACCTCGCTGTTAGTCATGTCTAGGTAGTGACCCCGCTATTGTTTGTTAGTTCTCATTCCTGACACGGTAGACATCAAGGCAGTAGTAGTCTTGTCGCTTATCAGAATGGATGTTCTACATAGAGTAAACATAAACTGTACAAATACAGTTCACATGTATATAGTACACTGAGAAATACGCTTCGCAGTGTTATGTATAGGAAGATGCTGACCTTACACTATAGTATATGTATATAAACTGACTGCATACACCTCTTAGTGTATATATATATATATATATATATATATATATATATATATATATATGTATACTGAGTACATATATCACTCTTGCATGTATACTGAGTCATGAGGGCAGCTGGCCTTGTGAGAACTTGAAGCCACTCACTTAAGGTCATTCATGATTGCATCTACCCAAGGAGCAGAATGGTGTTAGGAGTTCACAATAAACTTTGCTTGTTAGTTAGTGTTAGTCTTCTGATGATGGTCAGAGTTTATCAACAACAACAATTTCCACCACCACCACCACTACTATTACTACTACTTCCTCTGTCATTTAATGACACGTGGCCAGCCTTTCCTTCTATAAGGAATGTTTGATTTCCAACGTATCAGGCCACGTCAGTAACGCATGTGTTGCCGCCTTTGCCACAGAGTACTGTACTCCCATATTTGTGGAATTGTTTAGATTTTGGTTATATGTTGTTAAATTACGCAATTTTGGATCAACGTTAAAGTAACGTAAGGTTACCTAGAAATATTGCTTGCAGTGTCCTCTCAGAAATTAGCTCCACCATAATGAGTGCGTATAGGAATATATCAATCACTTCATATTTTGTTAGTTACCGGAAGCCTCATACTGTCACAGGATATATACACCGAGAGGTGTATGTCTCATGGTATATATACCGAGAGGTTACTTTAATTCATCTTAATCCTTACAGTATGTGTGTGGTAAAATATGCTGACAAGAATGTTGAATAAGACACAATATGCGGTTTAAGGCATTTATTGAGAAGACGTTTCGTCCTGGTGAGCGAAATGTTTTTTTCAAATGCCATCAACCGCATATTGTCTTATCCAACATACTTGACTGGTGTGAAGTCGATAGACCTTTAACCCCACAACCTCGCATGTTAATACGTATTTATACGTTAGTTTTCATACAGATTTAAATCGTATTCACAGTTATGATACTATCTCGACAGACGATCAAAACAATAATAATTCCCTAGGTTTATTCTCACGAGCTTTTAAAAAATAAGTTAACACTAAAACTAAAACGAAGATATAATAATTATTTTAAGAGGGGATGGCAGGGTGTCGTGTCCTTGAACTTACTGAGATATAAACAACTTGAGAAGTGTTATAATGCTGACTAGGCTACTCATCATTTTTTCAAAACACACTTCCAGGATTATTTCTAGAGTACTTTAATTAACCCTGTGAGTAGTTTGAGCATGAGGCTCACCACCTGTGACGTGGTCTTGGAATGGAGAAAAATCTACGTGGGTTTTAGGAGTGAATATTGTAATGTAAGTAGTGCGTGTGAACCACTGTGGAAGACGGACGATGATATGTGACTAACATGGGGGTGCTCCCTAAAGTCGGAACATCTCAATTTTTTCCCAAGCTTGCTTACTGGGTGTGCCTTGTTTTGATTGTATGTTTGGGGGGAGAGGGAAGGGAGTAAAGTGCGCCGAAACTGATGATACATTTCTGGGAGAAATTTCTGATGAGTTAACCCATCAAATGACAGAATGGGGGGGGTGGGACTGGAACCCAGGGCAGGGCTCCCTGCACGTTCCCTGATTTGTCTGCAATCGTGTTAGTACGATTTCGTGAGACAGTGAAAAGGTTAACCTGTGGTGCCTATGTTCCACTGCGTGCGGCAAGCACTAACAGTCTTACTGATCTGGTCATCAACCAGCAGCCTGGGTTATAGTATCAATAACCAAGTTTTTTTTTTTTGGGGGGGGGGCTAAAAATATTCGAGATGGGTAAATGAAGAAAAACAATATGAATGAACTCGTGGGTTTAGTGCTTGGTTTTGATAATAATAATAATAATAATAATAATAATAATAATAATAAAAATAATGAAGATTGTTTCATTTGCTAACAAATGACCAAGTTCTAATAACTGTTAAATTTAATGGCTTTTTACCAGTTTATTTTAATTAACTAATTGTTTTATAACCTTAGTACCGCATTTTGTGTTTAAATACCCCTCAAGGGAGGTTCCTTAATGCTGGTGAGGGGCTCTTGATCTAGGGAATTGGATATGTGCTCCAATTCCCTGAATCAATTAAACCTAAATGGATTCCATCCCCCCACCCCAGACAGGTGCTGTATAATACTTACGGGTTTAGCGCTTCCCCATAATAATAGTACTAATAATAATGTGTTTAAATACAGTAAACCTAAAACATATTGATTTCGTTATGTATTCTTCAGAGTAATTGCTGTCAGCCTGACGTCTGTCCACTGACTTATGTAAGCAACTGGCGACTCAATTGTGTTGACATTAAATGAGGTCCACTGTTGGCACTGCAGGTCCACTGTTGGCACTGCATTCTTAGCTATATAGAAAGCTCTCTTTTAAAGCTACTGTATATAGGGCGATTTTTTGTAAATGCGATTGAAAAACCGCATCCAGAATTGAATAGGACGTGAAAAGGCTTTCATGGTACTTTCTATTGAATTTTGCATTTGAAAAAAAAATTGCACTATATAAAAGTTAGCTTGGTTTAATTAATATCTTGATTATTCACCCATACCCATCCTGTGGGTGTTGTATAGCAGCGCTTACTGCTATACAACATCGTAGTTAATTTTAGTCTGTCCTAGTTGTGAGTATTAGGCGGTTTTAAAAATATAGGTTAGACAATACACAAATAACCCGCACATAGAGAGAGAGAGAGAGAGAGAGAAGCTTAGGACGACGTTTCGGTTCCACTTGGACCATAAATAAAGTAACACTAACACAAGAGAGAGTGAGGGAGTCAGTTAAGTGTGTTCTATCCTGTATTTTTCTCCCCTTTATTTCTACAAGTACATGTACAATGTATACAGGCCTAGCTGATATCAATGACATACTTACTATATAGAAAACCGTTTGTTATGCAGAGCATTAATAATACCAAAAACTTAGGTATATTCCGCGTCCAGCACTGGTGGTGTGCGGACGTGTTGGTCAGCCCCTGGTGGTAGCAGTTGGAAATTATATTTTCAGCAAAGATGGCGGACGGCTACCGGCGGCGAGTTAACACAGTATGTGTTGAGTTTATACAAGGAGCGGTCTACTCGACGAATGCGGATGTGATACTACCTGCTGTTCTTCGCGACACATACCATGTGACACTTGCAGATCTTTATGGCATATCTATTAACGGTGCAAAGAGGCTGTTTGTGAAATTTGCAAGCACGGAAGCATATCAAAGGGTGGTGGACCATATCAGGATCAACGAATGATGGTAAATCCTGGTGTAGAGGTATGTTTACGGGACGTGTCAGCTGTCTACAAATGGATTAAGGTCCAGAATATTCCCTTTGAAATGGGACCGGAGGACGTCCGCGACGTTTTAAGGTATTTGGTGTCATTCATGCAGTCAATATTGGAAGATGGGCGCAGGGGCTATATGCAGGTCTTTGGGGGGAACTTATTCAGTAAAAATGACATTGCGAAGCCCATACCATCTTATGTAATGGTGGATTGTTTCCGACACAGGTATACGTGACATATCAAGGGCAGGTGCGTACATGTAGATTGTGTGGCAGCCTGGACATCTGGCGGCTGAGTGTGTGAGGAGACGGGGATCGACGACGTGGGAATGTCGAACCTGCAGGCAAGAGTGTGGAGGAGCGTAAGGGCGTGGTACTGGAGGATGGTGCCATGGAAAGTCAACCGGAAGGAAGGCAGTGGAGTGAGGAAGTGGAGCAGGCAGAACAGGAAGTGATGCAGACTCGAAAGAGAGGAATTTGAAGGATCAGCGGCCGCCTCAGGAGACTGAGGAACAACAGGAGGATGATCATTGTGTGGTAAATGAGGCTGCTATATTGGAGGATTTGAATGAGATGTTGGGAGGTGAGAGTATGGATTTGGGAATGGGGGGTGTGGGTGGTGAGGTGGAGACTTTGCTGCCATCTTTGGACCAGATTGAAAGTAGTGGAGCTACGGCGACTGTGGTACAGGTGGATGTGGAGGTCCATAGACAGCAGGAGGATGTAGAGGAGGAAATGGAGAAGGTGGAATCAAGAAAGAGAACTGGGAGGAGGCGGAAATGACATCCTCACTCCTGGGCAGAGACCGGGGAAAAGGTATGGTCAGAGGTGGTACGTGGTAATGTGGCTGGTATTAGAGGAAATGGTAGTACCAGAGTAAATAAGGAAGTGGCAGGTGATAAAAGTGTGTTACTAAGGTTGGATCAACTGATAAGAATGACAGGAAGCAAGCGAAACAGAAGGGTAAACCAATGCCTTTAAATTCAGGTGTCTAAGTATCAATGTGAATGGCCTCAGGAATGAGGTCAAGCGTAGTGGGTAGAGGATACCTTATGTAGGTTTAAGATTGACGTAGTATTTTCCAGGAACATAATTTTCGGAAGGGTAATGAGTTGTTTCTGAAGGGGTTTCAGGTCTTTGTGGGGGTCTGCTGGCTTAAAAGGGGGTGGGGGTGGGGTGAGGGAGGGTAGTCCTTTGTTTTGGGGTCATGGGAAGAAGGGGAGGGGTAGAGTGGTTAGGGTGGATGGTAGATGGGGAGTGGTTAATGTTAGTTTTATTGGGGTTTATATGCCGGCGGCACCAATTTTGCGTGTGAAGGATAATTTTGTGAGGGAAAGTTAATTTATGCTTTAAGGGGTTTGCCTCAAGTAGCTATCATAGGGGAGATTGGAATTGTATTATTAGACTCAAGGATGTGGAACCGAGGGGTTCGGGGCAAGTTGTGAGGATCTTGCGGGAGGTTTGTGTGCAGTGGGAGTGGTGGACGTAGTGGGAGGTGGGAATAACCTGGTGGGTATCGTTTAGTAGGGGACAGTATGCAGCCCGTTTAGATAGGATATATGTCAAAAGTAGTGGCGTGGAAAGTGGAATGCATAGATGTTGGTTTTCGGACCATAAGGTGTTTTGGCACAATTAGGGTGGGAGGGGCAGTGCAGGTGTTTCAAAGTTATTGGAAGCTCAATGTAGGGATGTTGAAGAGGCTAGCGTGGCAGGTGGATTTTGAGGGTGGTGGAAGGTTTTGTGGGGGGTCGGGGTATTGTTGGGGTGGCTAAGTGGTGGAATGAATGTGGAAACTTGCCATTAAGGATTTTGAAAAGGTGGGGGAAGATACGTGATATAGATTTGGGTATCAACGGTATTTAGAGGGTTATTGAGGGATGCTGGAGGTGGAGGGGGTAGGAGTGGAGAGAGTTTGGAGGGTATTAAGGTAGCTTTAAGGGATATTCAGAATGATCGGTTTCAAGCGTTAAGAGTCAGGAGTGGCATGGATGAAGTGTTGTGGGGTGATAAGGCATCGGCGGTGGTTCTGAGGCAATTTCGTAGGAGGAGAGAAGGTATGACAATAGGGTCGTTGGAAGTTGAGGACAATTTGGGGGGTATAAGAAGGGTAGGGTTTAAGTACGACTGTTGCGATGAGTGGGTATGCGGAATTGTGGTATGAGAAAAATTTATGAGGGAGGAGGGATGCTTGTATAGGGAGGAAGTGTTAAGTAGCATAGAGGAGAGAGTGAGGGTGAGGAGATGAGGGAGTTAGGTGGGTAATTACTGAGGAGGAGGTTTGGGAGGCGGTAAAAGGACTACGTATGGGGAAGACACCAGGGATTGATGGTTTGCCTGGTGAGTGTATGTAATGTATTGGGATGTGTTGAGAGAGGTTTTGGTAAAGGTTTTTAATGAAATGAGGGAGGGGGAGGTGCTTGCAGAGTCAGTTAGAACCGGGTGGTGGTGTTGGTCCCTAAACGTGAGGGACCTAAGGGACTTAAGATTATAGAGTAATTGCTTTGATGTGCACAGATTATAAAATTTTTGCAAAGATTTTGGCAAATAGGCTTAAGAGGGTTTGAAGGGTTGGTTGCATGAGGGCAATTTGGGATCCGGGGAGGAGTGAGAATGGGACATAGGAGAATTAAGGGTTTATAGAAGATTGTGGTGAAGGAGGTGTGTTAGGTTTGGATTGGGCTATGGCTTATGATAGGGTGCATGGGGAGCATTGTTGGAGATTATGAGGAGACAGGGTTTTGGTGAGGAAATAGTGGGTTGGGTTCGACTTATATATGCTGAGGCTTTGCTTAAGGTACAAATTAATGGCAGGATTAGTTGGGCAGTAAGTATGGTAGAGGTATTCGCCAGGGGTTGTCCTTTATCTCAGATCCTTTTGCGTTTTTGCAGGACCCATTTTTCGGTTGGTTGAAAAGGGAGCAAGGGAGGGGGAGGGTGGGGTGCAGGGCTGAAATTAGGATTACGTAGATGATACCACGTTGTTGGTAACATCTAGTGAATGTTTACGATGGATCAGTGTTTGGTGGTGAGGTTTGGAAAGGTGACGGGCATGAGTGTTAATAGGAGTAAATCGGTTTTGTTAGAGGTAGGAAGTTGTTTAGGGGGCGTTGGGGTAAGGGAGGGATGGTCTTGCGTAGAGGAGTTGAAAGTTTGTGGTATAGTGTTTTGTGGTAATCTAGTAAGGGCAAGGGTGAATTCTAGGGAGGTAGATAAAGCTTTGGATAGGATGAAGGGTTGGGGTGAAGGAGGTAACTTTATTACAAAAGTTGTTGTGGTGAATGTATTAGTATACAGTAAGTTATGGTTTAGGGCGGCATTTACCTTTGTTGGAGGATGTTCTTAGGTTGGAAAAGGAGTTTATAATTTTGTGTGGGGAAGGGGTAGGCACTGGTTAAATAAGGAGGTGGTGGAAACTAGGAGTTAAATGTGGGGTTTGGGTTTGGTTCCTCTAAGACTGAGGCTCCCAGTGTTTTTGAAACAGGAATTTTGTTTTACTGGGGGACAGGGGGTAGGCGCATAGGTGGGGTGATGAGGGAGGCGAGGAAGTGGTGGGGAGGTAGAGGTTGGTGGGATGTGAGGGGTCTCGGTTCCCTTATGGTGGTTGGTTTGGGTAAAGGTGCGGCGAGTAGGTTGGATAGGTGGGTGTAGGGAAAGGGTAGTGAGGGGAGGAATCTTTCCCTTTGTATGACTGGAAGAGTATTTGGTGGTGGTTTAGGAAGGTTAGGTTCGACCAAGTGTTCGGGAGGTGGGTTTTAAGTTTTGCATGTGATTTTGGTAGCAAGAGTCAGCTTTTATGATGGGTATGACAAATAATGGGGAGGTGGATAAATGTGGGGGGAGACGCTTTTCATGTGGTGTATTTTTAGGACATGGGAAAGGTGAGGATTGGGTAGGGGGTGTTGAATTTGATTAGTGGGAGGTGTGTCCGTGTTGGTGCTTTAAGTTTAGATTTGGGTGATTACTCGGAAAGTGTGCACAGGGCATTAACGACATTGTTTTGGATTATATTTTCGTGTTTTGGAGTATGAGGGGTTTGAGAGGTGAGGTGGTGGTTAAGCTTTGGCTGCCTAATTTTAGAACAAAATGTAGGAATAGGGATTTATGGGGGAGTTGGGAGAGTTTTTTTCCGTCAGGT
This sequence comes from Cherax destructor, assembly GCA_009830355.1. Taxonomy (NCBI): domain Eukaryota; kingdom Metazoa; phylum Arthropoda; class Malacostraca; order Decapoda; family Parastacidae; genus Cherax; species Cherax destructor. The sequence goes on from WNWK01001422.1 coordinate 280,881, forward strand.
ATAGAGTTTTTACAGTGGAGGGTTGTTGAGGTTATATTAGTGTGGGTGGGGTGTTTGGGATGTGTTGGTAGGTGTAGGGAGGGGGTTATAGCTTAGTTCTTAGGGGTGGAGGGTTTTGGGTTCTTCTGTTTTGGCTGTGTTCCTGTGGACATGAATGTGTGTTTGGTGTTATGCAAGGAATCACGGTATGTTTTATAAGGTTCTGTTTTAAGCCTTATGTGTTGAGAGCTTGGGACGGTGTTTGAGGTAGTATAGGCCTCGGTTTGGTTTTGTTTACTTTACCCTGTGTGGTGAAGTGTTATGAATGTTTGGTTTGTTGTATTGTCAAGTGTGAAAGGATGGAATTGTGGAAGTGGAAGTTTTTATGGATGGTTAATATTTTGTAGCAATTAGAGTGAATGGTTTTTTTGTATGTTGTTTGAAGCCTTTATGTTTAGGGTTTAATGTACGCTTCTATGTTGTGTATGACTGATAGTGATCAGATGATCCTTTATTTTGTGAGAGCTTATAATGTTTTTTTGGCTCGGGTTGGGTGTGGGTATGTTGTCACATTTTGTTGTTGGTTAAAGCCAATTTTTTTGGGTGTAATAACCAGGTGTGGTGGATGTGTTGTACTTTTTAGGTTTATTGAGCAGATTTCATCTATTTTGTGGGTTTGGAGTTAAATTGTTTGGTGGTTGATAAAGAGAATGTATAGCACTGTCATAAATAAATAATTTTGGTGTCTGATGCTCGATTTGATGTTTGCTATTGTTTAATGTTTGGATAATATGTTATGTTTTATGATGTTATTTAAAATTGTTAAAGAAAAGTTACGTTTTGAATAGTTCATATTTTACTATGTAAATTTGTTTGGTTTGTTATATTTGGTTCAAGGTATGTTAATAATGTATGGAAGTTTATGTTTAATAAAATATAAAAAAAATTAATGATGGTGAACATGGACAACCGGGAAGGAAACACGCAATGTTTCCACCAACAGGGTTGGCTACAGCCCTCCTGTGTTTTGTCAGCCCCTTGTGGGCCCCTTAGCTCTCCTGCAGTCCTCCTTTTTCTTATCCATAACTTAAACCAGAAAGGTTGGCTATGAATTGTTGATGTTAACCTTAAACAGCTTTAAGAATAGGTTGGACAAGTATTTAAGTGATAGGGGTTTAATTTTAGAAGCAACTGCCAAATTCGGCCCAGCAGGCCTGCTACAGTATTCATAAATAAAAATAATAATAATAAATTTTATTTCATTGGTTACATGGTATTGGAAGTTACAATGTAAATTGAGTGCAAGGAGAGCCACTGACATGCCATGGCATTAGGGGCAGCTTATTCTAGTCCTTAAAAAACTAGGTACTTAATATTGAAAATTTATTGAGTTTATTCTAGTTAAAAATTATTTTCAAATACAATATGATGAAATTTTACTGTTTAAAGTATTATATAATGATATTAGATCTTAGATTGTTACAGGTGTTAAGATTCTTGAATGATAATATGGAATTGAGATTATCTTAAGGAAAATAACATTAGATTTTGACATTAACTTATAATATGAGTAGGGGGTAACATAATAGTAACATATTATTAAATGAGATTATCGTATAGGAAAGTAACAATGAGCATTTTTCAAAGTAGTTTATAGCATGATCATTTAGGTTTGGGTGAGTAGGTGGTTTTTGAGTTGAGTCTTAAATTGATTTTCAGACAAGATTATCTTAATATTTACTGGTAATGAATTCCAGATTCTGGGGCCTTTATGTGCATAGAATTTTAATGGTTGATATGAAACGGTATATCAAAAAGTGATCTGTGTCGTGTGTTGTGGTCATGGGTCCTATTAAAGTTGGTGAGGAGAGTTTTGAGCAGAGGGTTTATATTAGGGGTGTAAGTTTTATATATGTAGTAGGCACAAGAGTAAGTATGAATGTTCTTTACGGTGAGTAGTTTGAGACTTTTGAATATTGGTGGAGTATGCTGTCTAGAGTGGAAATTTGTTATCATTCTGACTGCGGCCTTTTGTTGTGTTATGAGTGGTCTAAGGTGATTTAACGTTGTTGATCCCCATGCACAGATTCCATAGGTGAGATACGGGTAGATAAGTGAATGATAGAGTGAAGGAGAGCTGATTGAGGTACATAATAGCGTATCTTTGATAATATGCCTACTGTCTTGAGATTTTCTTGAAATTTGTTGTATATGTGTTTGGAATTTAAGGCTTACTGTCAAGGTGGATTCTGAGAATTTTCCTCTGTAGTCTTGTGATGGGTGTACCATTAAGTGTTATGTTAAGTGGAACATTTGTGACTTTGCTTCCAAAACTGTATGAAGTAGGTCTTGTCGAGTATTGAGAGTAAGCTTGTTAGTCGTCATCCATGTTGATATTTTCTGAATTGGCATTAACAGTGTTGGCCAGTATAACTGGTTTTGGGTGAAGAAGACATATGTTGTGTCATCTGCAAATAAAATGGGTTTGGTAGTTGTGATGCATTCGGTA